>CM076579.1:1440403366-1440966405 GCA_034641835.2 Pinus albicaulis
TCTATAGTTCATTAAGTTTTTTTTTTTGTGAATTTGGTAGTTCCTCTCTTTTTCTATTTATATTTATAAAGCAGGTTGCAAAATTAGAAACAATAGTCCATAGCCTGAACCTGCCCGCAGGACCAGGTCTGTTGGCCATCTCAGTGCATGGAAGGCTGACCAAAACTGAAATAGTTTCATTCGTTTACATCTAGCAGTAGCTATCTTCTCTATTTGCTTGATATCTACAATCTGAGAATTAAAACTAAGCTCATATAAAAACAAAACTATCATAAAGATAGAGATGAAATAAGTCCAAAACTATCCTAGAGACCCATTCTACTGAAAAGAACTACTCTTCTGATGAAGAGATAGGGGCTGGAGCTTTCAATGTCGACCCTGGCATGTCTACTTGTTGTAAGAGCTGGAGTTGTTTTTCAATGCGCCCAACATGATCATCTACTCGGCTAATTCTGTCAGTGGCCTGGTATTGAGTGATTTTAATGTGCTGAAGCTGATCGTCCATGTGCAGTAGCGTGTCCTGCAAGTGGAATTGAGTCTTCTTTGGGTCCTGTTCAATATGACTGGGATGCATACTCTGGATAGCCTTGGCGAGGAGGCTTTTAAGAATCCAATACATGTGAACTGTTTGCTGAAACAGAGTGAGGCGACCCCTGGTGTTACCAGGATCCGTGATGAAGTCTAATATGTCAGCCTCTGTTTCATGATCCTCAGGGTCTGTGTGGATTTCCTTTTCCCAGCCTTTAATTTCTTGACGGACAGTTGCTGAATTTCCCATTTCATAATTCACTGCCAATTGTTGAAGTTTCTCTAAATTGGATTTCCGTCCACGTTTCTTTGGGGGATGTGCATGCTGGGCCTGCTTCCCTTTAGAAGCCTGGGCTGTTGATCTTCGTTTCCCCATGCGATCTGGACAGGAAGAGCGCAATTCAAACTGGTAAGGAAACATGAAAAGAACATGAGCTTGAGACCAGCCTGCTCGATTCCTCTGAGTAGCAATAGTGTGACGGCCAGATAAGGAGGACTTTAACACGAGGGGATCCATTTTCCAATGGGCCAAATTCCTTTGACAGTAAATACAAGCATGCTGAATGTGGAAAGACCCAAAGACCAACGGGTTGAGCAGTAGGTTGAGAAGCTTATGGACACCCTCCCTGTATATGACTTCACGGAAATACCAAGTAGATTGACGAACTTTGTTGGGATTAGCAATACTATGGGACCTCCTATGAATTTTCCTCAAACAGCAAGCCCTTATAGAATCCAGAGCCATTACCCTACTCCAGGGCGACCCGACGCTATCCATAAAAGGCTCACCATAATACATTCTTAACACGTGAGTTTGCCAATTTGAAACAGGGTAGTAAAAATGAGTTTGAAGATTGCAGGGATCTCTAAAACAGGGTTTAACAGGCGGCAGAGTCGAGCAAACTTGGCCCTTAACCTTTAACAACAACAGGGTAGGCTTATGAAACATGATGCTAAACAAGACAGTGTATATAAAGACAAAGCCTTTGTTAACTACCTTCAAAGCATAACCCAAACCTATAATGTGGGCGATAATTGCCATGCAACAGACTCTCGTAAACCAGACAGTCCAGATAACCACCATTAAAAGTAAGAGAAGATTAGATACGTACCCCGGCTGTGTAGGTTGGTTAATAGGTTGGAGAGTGATGAGCTTCCTTCTCGACTGTCTCCAGGCTCTTGCATGCAGAGCGCAATGCATGAAGAAATGGAGAAGGAAAGGCGAGCAACTTACCTTAACTATAGCTTGCCGTCTGGGTCCTGTCAATCCAGGTTGGCCTGCCTGTAACATAATTAATGAAGGGGCTGTCATGCACGGCCATAAACTGCATTTTCCATATGCCATTATGGAGTGGGAGTGTGCGAAGGACAGGCAACTACAAGCGTTCATCTAATATGATGCGCTGTCTGACAAGTGGGCACCCCGATCGGGGGTATAGTTCATTAAGTTAATGTTATTAGATGATAGATGAATATTATTTATATATATATTTTTTATAAAGTTTGAGTTGTAAAGATATTACATCCATATATAACTATTGGACCTTGAAACTCAAAAACATACTTTTAACCTTGAGACTCAAAACCATATAAATCTATATATTTAACTTTCAATTAGAATTGGGATAGAGGAGCACTTGCAAGGCGGGCAACTGTAAGCAGCAATTTCCGTGATTGTCCTAATCCTAACCATTACGGTACCTTGGGCACTACTTAAGGTTGTAGCCTCTCCTTAGGTTGAACCACAATCTGCAACTCACCCATTTATAGTCCGTTGTCAAAGAATGAAATAGTTTTAATATTCAGTAAGAAAACCAAAAACAAAAAATTATATATATAATCTTATTCTCTGATGAATAAGAGAGCCATAGCCATGATACAATATAAAATAAAGAAGTTGTCTATCCAGCATGTGGAATAGTCTGGACGGCAGATTTTTGCCGGAATTCGGTAAAATAAAATTCAAAAAATCAAGTAGTTGGAGTGTTTGGAATCTATTTTTGATAGTAGAAATGGATTTAGCACTATCAAAAACCCTTAGGGCACTCAAAATACTAAAGTTTAACAACTGTAAACAAGTTTCTGATAAAATCTTTGCCAGATTTTCTCAAAATGTTTGCCAAATTCTGAACCATTTCGTTGCTTATCTTACTTGCTTCATCATCACTGCAACAATATAAAACAAGAACGAGCTTCCATGATGTAGGTAAGTCCATAAAACCTATCAAAACATATTTATATATGACAATTAATCAAAACTAAATGCATGAGAAACAAGACAGTTACTCAAAATTAAGTGCATGAGAAACATCAAAAACTTATATATATATATATATATATATATATATATATATATAAACAACATGCAGCAGTGATCCGCATATATAAGAAAGAAATAACCAAAATATATTTAATTAACTGAGATCCACAAAAACATAAGAATACAAAGCAATAATTTCTCCAATATGTTTTCATGACTTTTTGACAAAACTGAGTAATGGGTTGAAATAAAATCTCTTATATTGCCCGCAATGTTTACACAAAATGATAAATTATTAAATTATGACCATGACTTTTTGACAAAACTGAGTAATGGGTTGAAATAAAATCTCTTATATTGCCCGCAATGTTTACACAAAATGATAAATTATTAAATTATGACCATGACCTTATTTCTGGTTCATACAATCTGTCAATAAAGAAAGGTCTTTCCACATACCATATTAAATTTTCATCATTGATCAGGAATTCTAATTCACACATACCATATTAAATCTTGATCATTGACTATGAATTCTAATTTATACTATTTTTGAACTTGGTATATAAAGTTTTTATTAAAAAAAATGTTTTCTAGTAACTTGTTAAAAGTGATAAAATAAAATAAAAAAATTAAAAGTTAGTAACTTGTCAAAAAGTGATAAAATAAAAAGCAAAAAATTAAAAGTTAGTAACTTGTTAAAAGTGATAAAATAAAAACCAAAAAATTAATAATTAATGAATTTTTTTTTATAAAAAAACATATAATAAGTTCTTAATCAATATGATTACAAACAAATAAATTTAAATAAAATAAAAAACAACAAAAAGTAATTCAAATTATGTATAAAATTACAAATAAATAAAATTAAAAAAATTAAAAAAATAACAAAAAAATAATTTTCAATATTAAATTATGCATAAATAACCCAAAGTTTTCGTAAAAAAATATAATACATAGTCAAACTCAAAACTAAATGCTTAATACCGCGATTCCACAAATATAATAATATATCAAATTAAACATTGATGCATATTGACTTGTCTTGACACAATTTATTAATACTTCCTGAAAAATGGTGTTCTCCTGCATTCTTCGGTGTTGTCAAACCAAAAAGGAGGCGTGGCACTTTTAGAATCCAACTCAAAGGCTGTGTAACACCATTACAGCTGCGGCTGCAGCAGTAGACATTCGTGTTTCCATGCCCAAGGGTCAGTCAAAAAGTTGCTGGAATAATGGGGCTGTATTAGAATTAATTTATATAGTTTTGAATATATTTTTCAATTATGTTTGATATATAGGTATGGGTTAAAATTATAAGTTTAACTGAAATAATATACATCATTTATGTATTTAAGAAAATTTTAGAATAATAAATTTATATGTAATAAAAATTATATTTTAAAAATCAAAATCATAATCTTATCCACAATCACCCTATTTCAACTAGAAAAACACACAACATACAAAGCATAAAATAGATAGACAATGCCCCTATGAAACATAGGGGCTGGGTGTTTAAATGATAGGATGTCAAGCAAATGCCCGCTGGTATTAATTTCATGGGTGTATCGTATCCAGTAGAGGTTTAGGCACTGTATTGTATTTAGTGATGCATTGTGTATATTGTAAAGAAAAAGTGGGTTAGGAATTTATGCATATATTTGTTTATTTATACAACATTTTTATGTAAAAGTAAGTTGTTTATTTATATAACGTTTTTATATAAAAGTAAGAAGTAAGTGAAGTTGTCTGTGGGGTTTTGGTTAAAAGTTGATGAGGTGGGCTGTTATAGCACTCATCACAGGTTGTATCTGGACATGTTATGAAGATGGAGTTAAAAAAAAAAAGTGAAAAAATAAAAGGTACCACCAAACTTACAAAAAAATGAAGAAGTAAGTGAAGTTAGTTTATTTATACAACATTTTTATGTAAAAATAAATTGTTTATTTAGTCTTTATGTAAAAGTAAAAAGAAAGTGAGGTTGGACTGGTACCGAGTGCCATCATGAAAAGTTCGTTCATTTAATTGACATTGACCTTGCACTATTAATCATAAGCTTTATCTTACAGATAAACTCAATCTTCTATCACTTAAGATACCATTAGTTGATCATTCATTGCTTTGTAGTATACCATTACTACCAGCTATCATGGCTAATGCAATTGGAACAGATAAATCATGCAGGGGAGGAAATGCTAATGCATTTTGCATTTCATGCTTTTCTGCAATTACAAACTCCACTGATACAGTCGTCCAGTTCATATTGTATTTTGGGCTTTGAATGTAGACCACAACCAATTGGATGAGGAATATGCAAATATTTGATCATTCTATATCTCATTTTTATGGCTTTTGCAAGAACACTGGTGAGACTATTTGCAAATCAAATCTAAGTACGGAATGTTTGATTTGAATTTATGTTTTCAAGAAGTTAATAATTGTTTTTTGGATAAGTCAGATTTTATTTTTAATCGTTTAAAATAAGTTTTTGATTATCATTTTAAAAAAATTGAATATATAAATTTAACATTCTAATTTTTTTTGCACATAAAAATTATAAAGATCATAACTCAAACTTATATCTCTAACAATTCCATGTCCAATTCTAAACCTATTAAACTCAAAAATATATATTAAAAAAAAAAACTTTCAAAACGTATCACAAATAAAATACAACCTTTTTCAATGTCCGGAGTCTGCAATCTAATGAAATCAGATTGGATTTTATTCCCTACCCTGTTAATATCTGGAATATGATGATAGTGATAGATCGTGGTAGCACCCAGAAGTGCAGCAAGGCGTGCATTGAACACTTCAGATATTGTGGGGGAGATGATTAACTAACGGTCACAGACGTTGAAAAGTCATCCCATTAATGAGTGCAAGAATAAATATGAGTAATGGATACGGGGATAAGTTTGAAACAATGAGCTCTGAGTGCAAGAATAAATAGGAGTAATGGATACGGGGATAAGTTTGAAACAATGAGCTCTGAGTCGTTGTCTTTATAGTCAGTGAATCAACATCCAATCAAAGGAATGATAAATAAATGTATTATAATGTAAAATGATAAATAAATGTATTTTAATTGCAGAATAAATAGGAGTAATGGATATAGAGATAAGTTTGGAAAAAGAGAACATAGCATTGTTGTTTTTCTAATCAGTTAATCGATCTTCAATTAATAAATAAATGTATTTTAATATAAGAGAAAATTAGAGTCGTTGATACAATAGGATGTTATTTTCTCTATTTAGTTTCAAATTTTATGGGAACATTTTTGACTACTTTGTTCTTTTTTATGTTTGGCTTACAGATCCTCTCTATCCAACTTCAAATTTTACTTTTTGTTTTCGTGGTTTATCTGGCTTAGGGCTGTTGTTGGATACAATCTTCTTGCCGGGAGTACTCGAGATTCTTGGTGTTGGGATATCTGGCTTAGGAGTTGTTGTGGTAGGTGTCCAGATTAGTCCAAACTCTTGTTGTTATTGTGGCAGCAACTTGATTTAATCTTGGCCCTCACCTTTTCATCTTATAGTAGCAACTTCTAGGTTTCATCTTGGCCCTTACTCAAATTAATGAACCAACTACAATTACTAATTAATCACTTTGTATTATAAATATATATTTTTAAAAAAACAAAAAATACTTTCAACATAATAAATAAATAAATAAATATATTAAAAAGAACTTTGCAAATATTTTATTTGTAAAAAATACTAAAAAAATTATGAATCATTTTGTATTTGCAAATAAAAAATAAAAAATAACAATATAAATTATTTTGTATTTGTAAATAGTCCTTGACTGTTAGTTTTGCCATTGAGTTATGATTCACTATCTTATTAAAAAGAAAAAAATAAAGTAAAAAAAAACCAATTTTATATTAATATTCATGAAAATACAAATAAATAAGAAAAAAAATCCAATTTTATATTAACAGTCACCAATCTTATATTAACATTCATGAAAATACAAATAGATACTAAAGAAACATGAAAAAAAATATCCACATTGATGTTCAACTTTCATACCTATACAAATAAACATACAGAAACACTATCCGCAAATATAATAAAAATTTAAAACATGTTTTCTCCATGTTCTGAGTTAAAAGTTTAAAATTAACAAAAGCCTAAAATAATTTAACAGAAATATGAAGGTTAATAGATCTCAATTTAAAATAAAATAAGATACCTCATAATATATTTCATGTTCTAAATACTAGAGTCTGACGTAATAGGTATCAGAGATATTTTATAATATATTTTACATTTTAAAAAAAATAGAGTTTGAAAGTTTTGAGGTAAATGTATTTAATAATTAAATAAAATTTTAAAATTTAATTTTTTAAAATTATTTTATTTAATAATTTAATTAATTTATTATTGAATAAAAAAATTGTACTTTAAATTTATTTATGCATTGAAAAATAATAATATATGATTTATATATAAAGGGTATTTGGCATGGAGCTGGCCAACATTACACAACACAGCAAGAAATTGAGAGGGTTGTTGTCACCGATTTGAACAAATTTTACATACAGCAAAAACATGATAATGGGTTCAAATGGATTTCATTCACCAGGTACCGGAGATGTTCTCGGAACAGGATAATACCGGACAAAGAATCTGCAAGAGAAAATAGCCTCAGGCCTGACAATTGGGGTATAGATATCTTCCATAATTTTTTGACACGTATGCTCCCGGAGCTGCTTGCCATGCAGAGGAATCCCAGATTAAAGGATACATTACGAGGGCCATCAATGACAAATTCATTGCTCTGATTCCCAAATCGGACGCTCCCAGGACTTTTGCATATTTTCGCCCCATTTCACTTTGTAACTCCGTGTATAAGATCATATCAAAACTTATTGTGGGCAGAATCAAACTGATATTATCGGAGTTTATTATCCCTAAACAGTTCGTGTTTCTGGAAGGAAGGCAAATTCATGATGTTGTAGCTATCACTCAAGGAAATGTGACACACTATGAAAGTCAGAAAACTATATCCGTGCTTCCTAAAAGTTGACCGGACTCGGAGTTTTTAAAGCTAGAGTTGATCAAAGTGGGTCTTTCTCCATGCTACACGAATTGGACTATGGCATGTATAAAAACCATTAATTTTGCACATATTATAAATGGTATGCCATCACAGTGTTTTAGGGCCCACATGGGTTAGCCACATAGGTGTGCCCTCTCTCCCCACCTTTTCCTTCTGGTCATAGACTACCTGAGTCTTAAAATAAGGGACATGAGGGATAGAGAGAGATTACCAGGGTTCCATTGTTTTGCATATTTTCTTTGTGGATGACGTATTATTCGGTGGGACGAAAGAGCCGGAAGAGTGTGATACCATTCATAGGATAATTTATACGTTTGGCATGGTGAATGGATTACTGATGAGTAAACATAATTTATTTATAATATTCGAGGATAGAAAGGACTAAAAAATCAGATGTATATATGTTTCCTTTTTGATGTGCCATGCAAAAATATGGAATTCAGATTTGAATACCTTGGGTTCAAACTAAAATTGAACTCTTACACCAACAGAGATGGAAAAGAAATTGTCAGGATGGTAGCATAGGTGGCTTATGAGGGGGAAGACTCATAATCCTCAAATCAGTAGTACAAAGAATATCAGTCTATTCGATGCATCTTTATATACTTCCAAAGGAGATCTTTCATAGTTTAAATGCCATCATGGCGAGGTTCCTGTGGTCAGGCAACGTGCAAAAGGGAAAGTTCCATTTAGTTAGATGGCCAGTATTGACTCAAACATTCAAGAAGGGTGGGTGAGACATTTTAGACACAGGCACCGTGAAAAAGGGAAAGTTCCATTTAGCTAGATGGCCAGTATGGACTCAGACATTTAAGAAGGGTGGGTGAGACATTTTAGACATAGGCACCTTCAACAAATCGCTCATTAGTAAGAACATTTGGAGTGAAATTACTGGTACCAACCTTTGGTCCAAGGAAAAATACATGAGCAGTAAAACTTTGGCTACTTGGATTCGAAATGGTGCCATTTTTCGGAGAAAATGGTCTACCATTTGGTGTGGCATGATGAAAAACCTCCACTGCTGGTGGTTTTCATGAGGTCGGAATTTGAAAATGGTACTCAGGTTGAGGTGGGCCTAGATGCTTTGAAGGGGATGATATGGAACTATACACTATCACTTCATTTACTTGAAATCATACATCATAAGGGCATCTCCACACTAAACCAATTCATCGATGATCACAACAATCCGACCATAGTGGTCCAAGGTTGGAAATCAACAGAAAAGTTGGGAATCGATGAGCCATATGCAGCGAAATGGTACCATTATCTACTTCAAATTAGAAAAGTTGGTATTTTTATCAGCGCACAGGAAGACCGATCGGTATGGGATGGGTCAATAAAGAAGGGACAACAAAAGGTAAAGGAAATATATCAAAGATTTCCTACTGATGAGATTTGAGAGACGAAAACATTTGGTTCCAAGATACCTGGAAAGGGGAGTTTCCCAATAAATTAAAGTTTTTAGCTGGCTCGTTTTAAATGATCGAGTGTTGACATGGAAAAACTTACAAAGATGGGGTTATGTTGGGCCGAACATGTGTATTTTGTGCCATGGGGGAACAAAAGATGTAGAACACCTGTTTCTTTTTTCCCCGTGCTCAGGCAGTTTGGAAAGGGGTCCTTGGAAATTATAATATACCCTGTCGAAGTTTTCAATGAGTGAGATCTTGTTTTTTTTTTCTGGTATAAAAACTACACAAATTATCGTTCACTTCCAATCTACATCTTTTGGTTTATTTGGTGAAGCATGAATGCTGGCATATTTGAATAGAAACTTGTATATGTCTGTGGGGATATCATCAAATAAGTGGTTCTCTACAATGAGATTGGCCTGACTATAAGAAAGGAGAAACATAGACAGAGACAATACAAAAACATATGGAGGGTGTTCTCTGTGGGGTTTGTTGATGGAGCATGTAAGAAGAGAAAATGTGGATCTAGGGCATTCATTAAAATCAAGCCTAATTTCTACTACCAGATCTAGTGGGAAGGAGGTATAGGAACCAACAACAGAGCAGAGATTTTTTCCCTGTGGGGTCTATTATTGGTTGCAAAGTAGTTGGAGATTGAGAGAATGTAGGTATACGGTGATGCAAAGAGCATCATTGACTAGATAAAGGAACACAATCACTTCAGCTGGCCTATATTATCAAATTGGATGAATCGTATTAGAACCCTCGTAAATCTCTTCCAGCTCATCCATTTCGACAATGTTTTCAAGGAACAAAATACAACTGCTGATTTTTTATCCAGAAGAGGACTGATGATGGATTCTCGTAAAATCTTTTATGCAATCTTTGAAAACAATGTTAAGATCAAAGATTACTATAATAATTTTCTGTGAGGAAAATCCGATAATTGTTAAATACCTTTTGTAGATGCCAACCATGACATAATTTTGTAAAACCATAAATATGTAGATCTCCTCTACATTTGAAGAGGTAAACTATTTTGAAAAAGGAAGAAAAAGCTCGCAATAAGGCTTTAAATAGAATGGGTAGAAGAATATAGAAGGTTATAGAACGGAAAAATAGAATTAAGAAAAAACTATTACTGGGATTGGAATGGGTAGAAGAATACCAATTAGAAGTCTAAGATACATGATTTTGTACTTCCTCTTTTGTTTATATTGAAATGAAATGTTTTTTCCTATAAAAATGAATTTATTATTAAAATTTTGAAATTACATATATCCCTAATATATATATATATATATATATATATATATATATATATATATATATATATATATATATATAATAAATTATAAGTGTATACAATGTGCGAAAATTGTTTTTTTAATTAATTTTAATTTAAAGAAAAAATAAATACATATAAATTAACACCCACCAAGATAATATAAGTTAGCACCCACAAAGCATCATTTAAACCGGTGACCTATCGCAAGAGACCTGCTCGGTCTCATTCTCCATTTTCCTATCGTTTGATGAGTAGTGAGTACGAGTCGAGGCTTTCCAACCTGCCACCTTTTACATCTCCCTCATTAATGTGCATTGTCAATAAGCTCCCCGACAATTACTACCTATACCTTGAATCCACTGTCCTTGTGAGCATTTTTTATGCTTGTAATCTTTTTGAGTAATATAACAATAAAACCCTATACGTAATTGGTTGAAGATTCCAAATGACATTCTAAAATCTTCAAAATTTTAAGAGTATTTGGCTTCTACAATACTTGGTACCCGTAAAATGAAAGATCATTTGTTAATATTCGTATGCGAGATTTCCCCACGGCATACATTTTAAGAATCATGATTTTTTTATAACTTTGTCGCTCAATTAACGTTTCTTTTCTAAAGTTTCAATTTCCAATAACAAGGTGCAAATCCCTTATCCTTAAACTACCCATATTTTGAATTCATGTTGATTGGAATTCTTATGTTGCAGTCTATTGACCATTGATGCAATCAAATCCCTTATTCTTAAAATACCCATACTTTGTATTGATGTTGATTGGAATTCTTAGTCTATTAACCATCGTTTCAATATTCTTAACTTCACTTCAAACATTACTAGAATAATTAACCATGGATACAACTTATTACTTTAGTAATTCAAGTATTAACTTAGCAATTAACCATTTATAGAGTATATAAAAATACTCTCTTGCTCTCCTTTTTTTTCAAAATTTCTCTTTTCATATTCGCCATGGAAGAATCTTCATAGCCTTGTGAAGAATAACAATTATTGACAAAATCAATAAGTAAATATTAAAAAAAAAATTTGAAAATTAAACTTTATATTATTAGAAATTCAACATGCATTCAATCGGAACACCATTTTCTACGATTACAGATGCTTTAGATGTTTTAGAATAAGCAAGACAAGACTTTAGTGTAGAACCATGTTTTAATTACAAATTCTTACACATCTATTGAATGTTTTTACTCAATATTAAAAGCATAAAAAAAAATCTAAAACCATCAAAATTATTGTAGAGAACAACTTAAATTTGAAAAAGTAGATAACTTACTTTAGCTAGGCTAGATGAAATGTTGAAAGGGTCTCAAACTTCCTAAAGGTGTTCTAACGATGGTTGAAGTTCCACTATTGTCGAAATCCAATGTACTAAATACTTCCCATTATTGTTATCTAACATCTCAAGCTCTAATGTCTAAGCTATGTATTATCAACTTCAGAAAAATCCTCATTCAGATTACTACCGAGTTTCATCTATGATCGTCATCTCACAGAATGCATTATTAATCATTAGGATAGATAAAATAAAAATTGGAGGACATAGGCACCATAAACAATGACTTATAGCCATTTCCCTAGTAACATTGACATAATGTTGAACCATTGACCAAGTCCCCATTCTAGTTGTGTTCTGCTTTGGCACCCATATGGTAGGAGCCTCGGAAAGACATAGGCCCAATGGAATTCAATGAATCATTCATTGTTGCATAAAATCGTCAGTTCACCGTTGCGACAACTCGCTGGGTCATCATTGTGACAACTTTCTAGGTCATGTTGCGGAAATTTGTTGATGTGGTATTGTTGACAAAAGGTCCTATTCAATAGTTGCAAATGTAGCATCATCAAGATTAACACTTCATTGGATTTTGTGAATAAATTTGTTTCAAGTCTAGTGCTTTTGGTTTGTGGTTTTATTGATTATTATTTCAAGGTGATTAATCTCTTGCAAAGATGGGAACCCATGTAGAATAGTATGGCAACTTGGTAGCAATGGCTGCTTCAAGTGCACTATGATGATGTTTTTATGAGTGTAGTAGTTTAGCAATTTGAAGTTTTGGATTATTTTTGAATCATTTTGATAAACAAATTGGTCAAAAAGAGTTGGAATTGCAAATTTAAGTTATTGATATGGTATAATATGAGTGTTTTAGTGTTTTTTAAGAGCCAATAATTCATTTCTATATTCAAAAGTGCAATTTAAATAACAAAAAAATGTGATTTCACCATCAATTATAAAGCCAAAAATTATTGAATTATAGATTTCAATTCTTAAGATTGTATAATTTGAGTGTCGATTTTTTTTAGGGTTCTTAATCTATTTATATATTCAAAAATGCATCGTAAGTAACAAAAAAAATTGGAGATAACCAATAATTTTGTAATTGGATTCCAATGATGATTGTTAGAACAATGCATACAATTATATAACCTAATACCAGGAATAAAATGCTCAAAAATACAAAAAAATTAAAATATTAAAACTCATTCATATGGATGAACTATTATTATAGGGTGAAAAGAAAAACTTATGATTATTAAACATTGATAAAAAATGTGGAACCTTTTTGGTACTCAATAAATATATGGATCAACAATATGTGAGGATAAAAATCGAATCTATTAAACACCGAGAGTTTTGTACCCAGAATTACCAAATTCAATCAATGTTTTGTTTTTTTATGTTTAATATGGTAGATATATGTATTACCATATTCACTCTAAATAATGCTTCTATAAATGACAAATTATGGAGGATGTTTGAGGGGAGAATCTTGATGATGCTTCCTAAATAGAGAAGGGTTCCATCATTCTTCTCAAACAGGTTCTATAATTATCTCCTAAGGTAATCAATTCTTGTATTAGGAAAGCAACGTATAATGATTCTACTCATATATTATCATGTAATTCTCCACTTCTAGCATCCTTTTAAGTGAAAATTCATCATATATGCAGCTCATTACAATTTACCTCACATTTTCAACATTTACATACTTCTAGTCCAAAAAGGCCTCAAGACCAAATTTTCTTTACACAATTATTCAGGTGGTACAAAATCCATCTTTTATGTAGTAAATGTCTCTCCCCACTCTCGTTATTATTTTAATTCCATTATTTTCTTTTTATTTTCAGATGAACATGATCACATTAATACTCAAATAGGACGTTGGTACTTCTAAATGTATATTTTTTGATAAACTTGTTGTTTTCTTGTTCTCTAGATCCTTAAATCATAAAGATAAAGATGGTGCAAAACTGGACACTATGCATTGAATTGTCTTGATTTCCAAACCCAAGTCGAGAAATCATCATGTGTTCTTCATAATAAGGCACTAAATCAAGTGCTTCAAAGGAAGAGATAAGTTCTTGGAATAAGTATCAATAATGAAGCATATTATATTGCCCTTGTTGAAGGGCTAAAAGCAGCAAAAAAATACGGTTTTAATGAAATTATAATTTTCACCAACTCAGAATTGATATGTAGTCAGATGAAATGAATTTACCAAGTTCTAAAAGATAATATAAAACCTCTTCATAGAGAAGAAAGAAACATTTCTTCTCAATTTCAAATTTTTATAATAAATTACTTGTCAGAGATTCAAAGGATGTCCAAAGATCTAGTGTATGAAGTAGTGTCAACTCTAGGCGGATGTGTGAAAGATTACTTGTTATCACCATCTATTCCAGCAAAAGTCATTCATGGACATCAATATAGGTCCCCTTATGACTATTGTATTCTTGTTGTGGTTGGTGTTTCATTATAGAACAACCCATTAATATATTATATTTTTCCCAACTTTTAATGATTGAGGTATTTTTTGTGGGTGACACGTATACAAAAAATACAATATCTATATGGAAATAGTGAATAAATAAACAAATGCTTTTGAGGTTGTAAATTTTCTTTGTGTTATTTTACATTGTTTTTTGTAATAGATTGTGACATACAAAGAAATGGTAAACTATATGGTGTGAAATTGACATAACAACTCTAATAGAAGTGTACTTAGCAACTAAAACAAATGTATCATCATAGTCTAGTTCCTCTCTAGGAAAACCCTCTCATCACAAACCTTTCTTTTAACTTCTCAACGTTTCCATCTACAACATGTTTGATTTTGTAGAGCTACCTAGAACTCACAATAAAAGCGAGTACACAAACAATTTTCTTTCACTATATTATGAGAGTTGAGACCAAAATTATCATTTAGGTTGTAAAGGAGCTTGAAAACTTTCAAGTGCTAGAAGCTTGAATTGATATAAGTCTAGTGAATTACAATTGAAAAATGGTCATAAATAATCCTAGAGAGTTGATCTATATTATGTAATAATGTATACACTTTTGTGAACCATATTGAAACTTCCACAATAAAAGGCTTTTGAGTATTTTTAAATCTAATTTCAACTAAAACCATATGAAGTGTCATTTCCACCTTTATACATTCAAGTTCATAATTAGAAGTAAAACAATAATATAATTCAGAAAATGCCAAACTAATACACAATAAGGGAGGAGATAGTTAATAGATATGGAAAGGTTTCCTCTCAACCTACAAGGTATGGAAAGCAATCATTTGTGTTCTCTTCCTGCCTCACCTTTCTTAGTGAAATTTTCAGAGCATTTTTTATGAATAATTTTTTTTAAGCATGGCTTCTCTTTTAAGGGTGAAGGCCATGCATAAAGAAAAACCAAAATCTAATTAATGAAGGGATAAATATTTCAACATGCATGCAAATCTCAACGATTACTAAATATCAATTTCACATTTACTGATTGCATAAAAAAGGGTCACAAAACTACAATGTTTAATGGTTTTGAAACCCTCAATATTTTTAGATATGTTTTCCAACCACCAAAAATAATCAAAAAAATGTTTTTCTTATTTTCCTATCTTGTCTACCACAAAAACTAATAATAAAATTCATTTCTATCCTCTAAACCCAATAGTATTTATGTATTTCAACAACAAAGAAGTGAATAAAGTGTTATGTTCTACTTGAATAGTTACAAAATACAAAATATTTGTAAAGAATAATTATGTCAAGTAAAAAACAAAATGAAATATAAATATTTCAAAATTTTCCAACATTGTTGGGGAACAATACGTACAGATGGTAATATACAAAATGCAATTATGATATCTTACATTTTTCCAATTTCTTTCCAACTTATTTAAGGGAGATATATGTATAAATAACTAAACAAACCATTAAATTCATATATATATATATAAGTATTTGTCAGTGTTTGGTGGACTCAGTAGCAAGGCACCTTAAGCTGGAAAAATTAATGGAGTTATTCATGTTAATATCTTTTATAGTTTTCACCTTCCATTGGCAAGTGAATGGGTCAATCAGCTCTTGATATTATTCACTTCTCTATTATCAACATCTTGAGCCATGGGATCAATAATAACAATCACTATCAGTTAATAATGGTCAATAATGACACACTTTGAAAATGTTGTACACAAGTTGCTTCTTAAGTTACATAAGCACTATAGTGGAATAGGGCATGCACGAACATAAGGTCTGCTCCTTTTGGGCTCAACTGATCGTATATTTGAAGTGGCGGCTTCCATACCTGATCAAGTGAACTGAAGTAGTCATCATTTCACCTTTTTATCAATCTGAGCCAGTTTCTGTAGTACAACACTGATTGGTTTGAGCAGCAACCTCACAGGTACAGTCCAATGCAATGTGTGCTAAATTAAAAGTCTCCACTACTGAGTACTAATTCCCGACAGGTATATCAATGAATTCATCTTGTCACCCAGATCACCAAAGACATCAAGAAAGTTGTAGCAAACATCATAGTAACAACAACTAAGCCTGCAAAAAAATGGAGATCATCTGATTAACCATGGATGGGGACTTGAGATATTGCCACACATCATCTAGAATTTAAGAAAGTATTTAGATACACAACAAAAATTGATTGAACATGTACCATAGGCATGGAAAATCAGATTCCTATCTTGGAAACCATTAGTAACTACAAGGCATAGACACGTGAGAATCCAATTTACTTATAGAATGTAAATTTGCCAAAATATTTGATTGGATGTGTGGAGAATCTTCACTTGAGGAAATCAACTCGGTTCTAAGCATGGACTGATAATGGAGAAAGTTGTTGAGGTGACCGCTTGACTTACCACTATTGATTTCAAAGTAGCCACTATGAAAACTATCTAGAATACACCTTCTGAAAGGAGGACACGATTAATTTAAACTCTATCCACATAATTCTAGAAAGCACATATGCAAAAACATAGGGTTTGCATAAACATAGATTTGTGTTTAAAGTGAAGATATGTATTTGGAAAAGTAGGTAAAATCAGAATTCCATTTTTTTAAGTTTATAAATTAAAATATATAGTTAAGGATATAATAATAAATGATAAGGAATAATATTATCCAATTATGCTTATAAGGATTTTTTATTCTTTTAATTTTTCAAAGGAGATAATTTTAGGAAAATGTTGGGCAAAATAATCTATTTAGGGCTTAAATGTATTATTCGTACATGAAGAATGAATGTTGTAGATGCATAAGAAAATTTTCTTATTCAATCCCAAGTTTTTCAATATTCAGTGGATGGTCCTATAAAGTGTGGGGTTATCAATTTGGCATTTGACTAGGATGTGGTCTTAAATTATATTATTATTATTATTATATGACTAGTGGAATAAAATTCCATAAAAAAGGACAAAATGTTCTAGTAATGAAACTAGTGCAATAAGGACTAAGAGTATTGATGAGGCTCATCAATAGGTACATTTTAAGGGGTTACAATGCCATATTTTATCTTATTAACTATCTCTCTCACACATTTATTTACATTTTTTTCATATTATGCTTAGTGAGAAGTGTAAAATATGGTTGTCATGTCATGTATCCTAATATGATTTAATTGCAGGAAATGAAGTCATTTTTTAGACCATTTCCACCTAAGGGCTCAGAGTAGACAATAAGGAGAGATTGTAGGAGAGTTGTCCACCTCATTAACTCCCTCAATCAGCCCAAGATCACACCAATATATCTCCCATCAACTAGAAGGAAAAGGAAACTAAGTAAGTGGTACCTATGAAGAGCCGAGTTCCACTCTTCTCGAGATCAAGGAGACCATATTCCTATATTCTAGGGAGCTGTTGGTAGCTACCATTTTGTATAAATAAACATGTAGAAGAGTTCATTAGGATTCAAACTTTGTTTTCAACTAGATATCTCTTGAGCTCAAGATTATTATTATTTTTTTTACTTTGATATGATGGATTAGACTTTGATGCAATGATAATGATAAGTTGTTGTTTGATCTATTATTGAGTTCGTTTTAGAGGGTTAATGTTCTTGGGTTAGGGCCTAATCCATTGGCTAAGTCCCTCTTGTGTACTTTTATTCTCTCTTTAATTTTCAGTACTTTTTAAAAGTTTTTGCATTCTAGTAGCAAAAAAATCTATTAAGATTGTGATTGTAGCCTTTACCCCATCTGTCTCATGGGAGCATGAGTAGAAGGGCCTCTAACCACAGGACAAAAGTATTTTGCTTATGATTTCTTGGAAACATGCTTATGATTAATTCTTTTTCTCTGTATATGATTTTTGTAGATTAGAAGTTCGTTTTTTGGATAGATTATAATTTTAGCATAAATTAGATCATCTTTAAATTCAACTCATCTTTTCCACTCCTAACTGTATTATTTTGTTAATCATAAATGAATGGATGCATGTAATGGTTACAGGACTGTTTGAAGCTTCGAGAAAGGACCCCTTCATCACCTTCCTCATAGACTCCATCACTCTTCTCTCCAACATTTAATTCTTCCACCAAAACCTTATTTTGTGAGATCATATTCATGACCATCGTGAGAAACCCTCCTAGTGAAAAACATGCCCGAAAAGAGATCTGATCTAGGTTGGAGGTGTTGGTCATCCCTCACTCACCTACATCCACCCTGTTACACATTTTCACACCCTTCTTCCATAATTTTTACCCTTAGATCCTCCTTGGCCTCATTCCTGTAGCATTTCAAGAGCTTCCTGTAGGAATAGAGGGCTCCTGTAGCATAGTTGTATGTCCACATTTCTAGTCCAGTTTTAATCCTTGTTTCCATTTGAACCTAGGATAGGATGCACTTGACCCCTACTTATGGATTGATGATTGTTATAGTCAATTTGGGCACCATTCCTAACGAACTGGTTAAATTGGACATCATCCCATAAACCAATGAAATAGGGTCTATCATCCCCTATCATTTCAGTTGCTACATGCCCTAAGACAAAGAAAAAGAACAAATCATCCATGGCTTCCATTGCAAGGTTTCCAATATTTGAAGTACATGTTATATCACCTATGAGCTCACCAACGCACTCTATCAAGGGACTAACTGCTTTGCATATGCAGTTACCTCCATTCAAGGGTGCTCCGCAAAGCACTTCCCGACATTTAAGAGTGTGTTGGTTAAATGGGAGTGAAATTCTCATTGTTCTAGAATCTTCACATGGCGAGTGCCTTCTAGAAGAGTCCATGTGTGTCAAACTTTGAATCCATTTGTCCATCTAACACCTCTAAGCTTGGGAACATGTCTTGCCTATTATTAGAAAGTCATTGATTGAGAAACTACCTTCAGTTGCTCTATAAATTGAGCACAAATCCTAATGCTTGAGAAGGAAGAAATAGGGTAAAGAAATTATGCTGGTTTCTCAATTGAGTGTTTGATTAGAGTGATATGCTGTTGGAGAGATGTTTATTGTGATGAGGCTGGGTTTAATTTTGGAGCTGGTGACAACAAATCAATCGCTGGTTGTAACATCCCCCTTCTATCCATTAATAAAGATTGCTGCTCATTTTCCCACATATGTTTCTGTTTATGTTTCTAGCTTTCATATCATGGATTCTTAGCTGATGTATATGTTTCATGTTTCATTGATTTAACTGATTAAGAAAAATAGGCATTTGTATATTACAATCAATTTATTTTTTAGTGTTTATACTTGCAGGAACTATTATGGCAATCAAAGTTGGATTGGAAGCTACAACAAGAGCGACAGAAGGATAATAGGAAGCGCTTTGATCACAAGTAAGTTCCTCTATCATTCTGTGTGTCTATTTACTCTTAGGAAAAGTGTCTGCAAAGTCTTTGAACTATTGTTCTAAATTCATAGCACCACATTTAGGGAATGGTTTTATCTGTAATTCATAATTTCGCATAACAAATTGGCGATTCCACTAGGGAGTTTCCCTTCATTCCTGGTGTTTTTGCCTTTGTTTATCCACCCAGAATCATCTACTGTCAATTATTAGACTTTTGAAACAAAGAATTGCAATAAAAGTGTGTTTATTAGCTTGAATTTTGTTCTCTTTTGCGCCCAACGCATTGTTGGTCAAGACACAGTGCTTTGCATAACACTATATCCTACTCAAGGGTGTTTTGCAACGCATTGTCTCCCCTTAGAGACTACGTTTCCCCCTAAGCCAAGCAAATTCACTTTGAATTTTTCATTTCCATCACATTCGACCTTTTGTTTGCTGTGTTTTCAATTATCTGATGCCTCATAGAGACCAGTGAATTTTCCTGAATCTTCCTCCTTTGAAAAGTAAGTTTGTTCAATGTCTCTTTAAGTCTTTTTCTTTATCATTGACAAATCAAATTCAAAGTATTTTATTTTTTCATTAGATCCATTTGTTTTCGTAAAGGAAATTGTTGCTAAATTCTTCATTTCCTGTAGGAAATATTGTAGTTCCATTCTTCATTTTTCCTAAAAGATAAATTGTTGTTAAATTCATCGTTTCTCAAAGAAGAAAGAATTTGTTTTTGTTGATTTGATGCATATAGTTTCCTTTTTTCATTCACATTAAGGGCGCTGAAAAGAAAAACCTACATTTGCATGTAGTGGATTATGTGTTTTGCATGGGAATGAATTAGGAAAGTTGCATATTAGTTTGTGCTCTTTGTTGTTTGCTCTCAACATTGATTGCTCTTTCCCTTTAATAGCTAAGCTTTTCATTGAAAAAGCTAAAATTGAAAGTTTTCTTATCATTTTAGTTTTCATTTTAGGAATTTCCATCACATCATCCCGGTGAACCTTGAAAGGCAAATTGATAAACAAGATCAACTTAAAATTTACTTCAATTTACCTAAAAAAGCATTGGAACCATAATGATAAAATTTAGAAGGTCTAGGCTAGAGACGTGTTCCAGCGTTGTAAAACATAGCAGCTGTAATTCATTGTTTGTGATACATTCTGAGTGTGATACCTCACTCCAGGTACGTAGGTATTTCGTACCTCGTCCACGTACCTTCAGGTATATCGAATTGTGTTATAGTACGAAAAGTATAAAGGGGTGCTCTCACTGTGCGGCTTCACATTAGACAGCGCTAATACGGACTTGGGCCTCCACGTACCTTCAGATATATTTGGGAGGACAAATTTAGGTTGCTATCCATCTAGAGTGAACCAAGTTAGCCGCCCTGTAAACTGTGATACACCGAACACAAAATTCGGGGAGATTGATTGCCCGTACTTATTGGTTCGCTAAGAGGTATTCTACAGTTCACAGTTTCTTGGCAAACCTTTTGACTAGAATCACCCTTTTATTTTTTTATTTGTTTTTGGTCATAAAATAAATCAGACATCGTGGAAGAAGAAAATCCCTTTCCACATCGTTCACATAGACTTACAATGAAACCACCTTTACCACCGGAGGTCACTTCTAGTCGGTGAAGGCAACTTCGCTCTACTGAAACCAGTACCACTAGTACCTCTGATGAAGCATCATCTTCCCATATGCCAAAGTCGGCACAATTTTTTTTTATAAATCTTGGTTTGTCTATTGTTGTCGAGATGGAGTCCTCACAGGTACCCGTGGTCACAATCCATCCAATCAGTGAGACCATACCTCCTGAACCCGGCGTTGTTCAACTGGAAGTTGATCCAGATCATGTCTCTTTTTTTCCAGAACATCTGCATCCCGAAGTCGAACAACCAAAAGTTGTTCCTGTATTGGTCACCCCATAATCTATTATATCCATTGAGTCTCTCATATCGTGCAGTCAACCTCATGAGATACACTTTGGGCTTGATGGCGAAATCCTTCCACCTTGAAGAAATCCCACTAGACGAAACACCTTTAACTCCAACCCATTTTGGGGAGGATATTTACCTGTATGAGAATTTTCCTCAATCACCACCCTCTGCTTTTGTTGATCCTGTTCTTATTCAAATTCCCATCGATTCAAAAGGGTATATATTTGGTCAAGTAACCATGCCTAAACCAACATCTTCGGTTGGACCATTTTTTCTGATTGCGTCAGCACCTGCTCTCACTACCCTGTTGATGTTCACAACTTCACCAGAGTCATATTTACATGGTGGCCCTATGGTCCCATCATGTTATAAATCTTTATCTGGAATTTTCTCTAGTGCATCTTCAAACCCATGGACTTCACCAATGTCATCCTCTGGTATTCTAACTGGTAAAACTATAGTGAGTACTGAACGACTTGATCCTTTATATCCATCATCAGGGAAATATCAAGTTGGTCCATTTGGGTCTATTCCATCCAGTACAATTTCAACTAGACTCCCTAAATTTGGAGAACATTATTTTCCATCTTATTATACTCCTCATGCTGGGGGGAAACCTACAATCACCCACTTTGACAGTACCCTGTCATTTTTTGGTCAACCTAATGTCGAAATGAATGTTTGTCAATGGCAACCCACTCTTCCTATCAAACCACAAACTATTGTACACTCATATCAACCAGTTCAACCTATTGCACCCACATCAATTCCACTTATTAATACATCTTTATCCCTATTACAGACTCAAACTGTTGTAAAACAACTGTTTCAGGCGGGTCCTTCAACTCAATACCATCATGTATTGGGCCCTCAGACTCCAACTCCTTCGGCTAGTTTGCAACAACCACCTATACCCGGAATCATTTATTCACAAGCTGGATTACCATATTATGGGATGTTACAAACACAACCAAGTTATACCTACCATCAACCAAATCTAGGTTATCCTAATTTGGGTTATAATATTGGTGGATAGACCCCTTGGCAGAGACACACATAAATTCCACAACCTTCATTTCAACAAGTATCATATCCAGGTTTTGGTCAATAGAATGCTCAAACATTTGCTTATCAAAACAACCCCTATCTAGGTTACCAGCAACAGATTCCTTATGATGATGCTCAAAGGCCTCTTGCCCAAGAAATTCCATCATACCCTGGCTATGCCCAACCCGACCTCAATTGGAAGTTTCCCTCTATCGCAAATTTATAATTACCATATTTAAATTGGCTCACCAATGATCCAATCAACTATGCTCCTTGGTGGCTGGTGATACCTCATAAACTACCCTCAGATATTCCTAAGTTCAATGGAAACCCTGGGGAAGATCTGTCGACTCACGTTATGACCTATCATTTATGGTGTTCATAAAACTCCCTAAATGATGACTCTTTTCGACTACATCTTTTCCAACGTATGCTTATTGGTCCGGCCGCAAAATGGTACATTGATTTACCTAGAGCTTCTTTTGATAATTTCACTGCCCTAGCTACTTTATTTTTTACTCACTTCCAGTTACCCATACGATATGAAACTAGAATGTAACTCTTGAATAATCTTAAGCAGACTAATGCTACTCACATTTCTGATCATATTCATGAGTGGCTTCGTTGTCATAGAATGGTTAAGCCATTTGTTCTTGATCAACTCCTTGCTGAGTGGTTCATTAAGTCCCTATTACCATCTATAACTAAGGATGTGGCTAAGGGTGGTGTCTTCACTGAAGAGCAGGTTATTGCTCGTGCCCAATATTTAGACTTGATTTATACTCAGCCTGGCACGCTCTATGAGAAAATTTCTAACGCACCACGATCTAATTTTATTGTTCCTCCTCCATCAAAGGACTCTCATTCCAGAGACGGTATGATTGGTACTGCAATCACACATCATACTACTGCATATGATCCTGCGCCTTGTTTCGAAATCAATGTCGTGTCATTTGACAAAGGAAAAAGTGACAAGCAACCCGGAAGTAAGAAAAAGCAAACTTCTACCTCGCAGGAGAGATCATATGATCAATCATATGGAAATAGGAAACCTCGTTATCCATGCATAATCTCTAATGAGGAAAACTTTGTTTGGAATTGTCCTCACTATGCTGAAGTCTCAAAAATTGTTAAGACCTCACATGCGTCTGCTGTGTTGAAAGATCCGTTTTCGAATCCAAACACAAATTTGGTTGCTACGGATCCAAATTCTAGTTCCCAAGTGCTTATGCTATCTGTCACAAAGCCATAGACAGATGTTTTGGTGTCAATGTGTAATAAATATTATGGTAGTTAGGCCAATGATCAACCTACTACCTCGACCACGAATTCTTCTACGGAATCGGTACCACCACCTGTTGTTCCTGAATTAACAATCAAGCCACCGAAGCGTGTCGTTCATAAATCAACATATAATCCTCGAGAAAGAGCTACTCAAAATTATAATATAGTTGAATATTTGGCTCAATCCCCTTCATCTATGTCAGCGCTTGAGGTATTACAAAATTTTCCCTCCCAGAAATAGGCTTTTTTGTTGGCAATTGGTGGAATTGATCAGACTGATTCTAATCTTGTAGTCTTTAATCATACGGGCTATGTGTTGCAATTACCAGTAGAATTGGCATTCTCCATCCAAGTAAATGTTCTTGATCACCTTGTTCATCGCACTATTATTGATGAGGGAGAATCTACATGCATTAAGTCTCTAAACTCTTGGAAGTCACTTGGTTCGTCGTGCTTATCACAATCATCAACGACGTTGAAGGCTTTTGACGGACGTACATATAAGACTTGTGGTATTATCAATAACCTGCATGTTGAACTAGGGGAGAAAATAGTGAATGTTGAAGTTG
This sequence comes from Pinus albicaulis, assembly GCA_034641835.2. Taxonomy (NCBI): domain Eukaryota; kingdom Viridiplantae; phylum Streptophyta; class Pinopsida; order Pinales; family Pinaceae; genus Pinus; species Pinus albicaulis. The sequence continues at coordinate 1,440,427,873 of CM076579.1, forward strand.
AGGTTGTTGACGGACCCCTTGAATACAATATTTTACTTGGAAGGCCATGGGTATATGTTATGATTGCAATTGTTTCTACATATTTTAGAATGATCTCCTTTCCACATAAACGTGTTATCACAGTCATTAATCAAATATCCTTCTTTTCCTCTAGTTCCCAGGTAACTTGAAGTGTTCCATTAGTTCACATACTCCAACTCACACTTTAGAACATTGGTTTAGGACTGTTAAAGGATTCCACTCTCATTAAAACCTTTGCATTACCACCGCCTGCGACATCGACAAAAATTGCACGTATAGAGACCTGCTACATGATCTCTTCCACTCCAACTGGCTTAAGGAATAGTACGGGTGATTCTGAAATTGTTACGTTGGATGAGTTTCTGATGCCAAACCCTATTGAGATGGCATAGAAATCAATTTATCTGGCTTGGGAAGTGAATATGAAATCATCGTCGCCGGTTTTTTGGGTTGACCGTTCCTTATATTTTGGTACTCCATCTTATCCTTTTTCCTAAACTTTCTTGATAGATGAGAATATTTTGGAAACTATGATGTCGGAAGGAGAACCATGGAAAGATTACCATCATCGTTCCCATCTTCCTGATTATGAAGAAAATAATCTGAGTGAATTATATCACCCATCGATAAAACATTACTTTTAAAATTATGTTCCTATTAATGCAATTGATTTCGAGAAAAAATTTTCAAATATTGAAGAAACCATTTCTATCGATATTTCGACCAACCCTAGCATTGTAGAAAAATTCATGTCGGCGTATATTGTTCTCCATCAGAACTCGAAACGTATCACTCTCTATTTCGTGAATTTCACGATGTATTTGGTTGGTCTTACAAGGAAATTCTAGGCATAGATACTAGTATTGTTATGTACCCTGATGTCAAGCCGGTACGTTAACGCCTTCGTCCTGTTCATCCGAAGAAGGCTGCTACCATCAAAGCTGAAGTTGAAAAAATTTTGCGTGTTGGTTTCATTTACCTTGTTCCACTAATTGAGTGGGTTTTTAATATCATTCCTATCATGAGAAAACAAGGAACCGTTAGAGTGTGTGTCGATTATCGGGATTTCAATATTTCTTGTCCAAAAGACAACTATCCTACTCCCTTTATCGAGCAGATTATTAATGATTGTACTGGATGCAAAACCTTTTTGTTCATGGATGGATTTTCTTGCTACAATCAAATCAATATCCATCTAGAGGATCAATATAAGACAACATTCATCTGTCCATAGGGCACATTCGCTTATAGGAAACCACCGTTTGGTTTAAAGAACGTCGGGGCCACTTTTCAGAGAGTAATGGATTATGCTTTCAATGACATCAAGCACATTTTTCAACCCTATCTAGATTATTTACCTGCGCATTCATGAAATGAAACTGATCGATGCATTTGAGAGCCATATTTTTACGTTTCCGACACTACAAAACATGCCTCAATCCACATAAATGTGTGTTTTGTGTTGATTCCAGTCTTTTTCTTGGATTCATCATCTCAAAAGAAGGAATTCAAATAGACCCATTGAAGGTCTAGGCCATTCTTGATTTGCCTGTGCCATCAAATTTTCTTTAGTTACAGAAACTTCAAGGAAAGGCTAAGCTCCTAAGGAGGTTCATACCCAACTATGCCGAAATGGCTAAAGGATTTACTCGGCTCTTGAAAAAGGGGATTCCCTTCCATTGGGACCAAGTTGCACAAGCTTCTTTTGATGTTGTCAAGGATACTCTTGTGCGGGCACCATTAATGTATCCCCCCAATTATTAGAGTGATTATTTATTATATATCGTCACAGCTGATACGACCATTGCTATGGTATTGGTCCAAGTATAAAATGGGATAGTGTTGGGGTCCCGTGATTTCGCAGATTGGTAGACCAAATGACAGAGCAACATGAATCCATTCTTTGGAGTCCTAGGACCTAGCCTTCCTGGACTCAGAGAGGGCTCTCTCTATTAAATGAAAAGGGTGTGTTCTTGTTTGCTTTAGATGGTTGATTTTAGGCTAGTTGTTAAGTGTAGGGTTTTTTTTTTTTTTGGTTGGGTAAGTTGAGAAGGTAGAATAGGTGGAGTGAGAGGTCTTTAAATCATTGGGCTATGGAGTCAATTAAGGTCATGAGTATCTCAATAATGAATCTGAGTGTATAACAGGGCCAATCTAGTGTGGTCAATGGATCCTTAAGGTCATGAGTGAAGTGAAGTGGACATTTAGTTGGGGAAAAAAAGGTAGGGAAAAGGGCAGTGAAGTATCCTTTGTCATATACCCATAAACAAGAAGGTCTTAAATATGATAAGAAAAAGATACTAATCATGAGATAGGGAAAACCATTTACTCAATGAAAATACTTAAACAAATAAATATCCAAGATAAACATTTCAATGAAACCAAGAAAGCAAGAAAAGCTTATCTAACTTTAGTAATTTCACCTTCAGAATTGGAAAACATAGAAGATGACACAATAAATTTAATCAATCAAAGAGGGAACTCCTAAAAATTGTTGATCAAGCTACAAAGAACTCTGATGCAAACTTATAGGCATGGAAAAAGGGTAAGATCAGAACAAGACCTCTTTGACTTAACCTAGCAAGCAGTACTTCAAAGACGGGTTTCAAGACAGAGTTTAGATAGCTTCAAATAAGAAGGGCTTACCATGAATCAGATTTTTAAACTATCATATTAATCCATAGATGAAACAAAAAAGCATAAGGAGGCTTAAAGAGCAGCTAAGAATTCTTTAAAAACACCCAACAGAGGAAAACAACAAGGCCATAGAAGACAGGAGGACTAAGGTGCTTCAAGGAGCATTTCTCAACCTATAATTTTCTGTTCAATAGAAACAAATAATAATGAAACATAATGATAAAAAGAAAACATAAACAAATTAATAATACATCACCATTAACCAAACTTAGGAATCCTGCAAACAATCTACTCCATCATCAATCCAAACAAGCCATTCATCAACTTCACAACACCAATTTCTTCTCCAAGCTCATAAAAACCATATATTGCTCTCAAATTTCATCAAATGACAACATTTACAACGAATCCCTCATGCTCTATTTAACTCAGCAAAGGAGGGCAAAAACCCTAGATATAGTTGGAACATGTCAAAATCACTCAGAAATGTCATTTATGCCTAAGAGACCATGCAAGACCCAAGGCACAAAATATCTCATGAAATAAATGCTAAAATGAATTCTTGCACCTAATTCTAGAGTAATCTTCTTCAAAAAACACAAAAAAAATGATTTTTCAATAAATGAGTGTGTTTTGTTGACTTTTGGTCCAAAACACACTAAACAGTCCATTTGCGCAACACCACTTTTAGCAGAAAATAGGGTCTTTTGAAACCAAGTTGTGGACCCTTTCCTGGTGTCGGATTTGGCTCCGTGATGGCTGGTTGGAAATCCTGACTTGTCAAATTTCCAAATATACCATTTTTTCCCTGATTGGATTTTATGTTCCCTCTCAAAAGTTGAGTTTCCCAAGACTAGTCAAAAAGTGTTGAGTGATGGTGCAGAAATGCAGAGTGCTGGTGTAGAAAACTTTGGGAGGCCTTCCTTAACTCCAAATTGATCTCATGATATCTCATTGGAAATATATTCAAGTTGAGTTGTCTTTTGACCCATCAATCAAGTAATTTGGACACTCCAGCTATGAGAAAACCTGATTTTCCCAAGGTCACTCCAGCAGTGCAGAAATTCTCTTGTGACACCTGTATTTTTGACATTGCTCCAAAACCATGATACCTGTGTAAAAAATGAAGGAGGGTTTTCTTCTTGGCCCTATTATGGACAAAAAAATCTCTCATGTTTTCCAAATTCATCTATGTTTGGGTAGAAACACATTTTTAAACAAAATTGGCCCTAGGTGTGGCAAATGACTTGGCCCTTGGAATGAATTCTTGGAAAATGATGGAGGCATGATGTTTATGAGTTGGTATGGACTTATGATTTCTGATATGATATATAAAATGGATCCTTTTCTCTTATGCCTCCTTTCCATAGCAAACCCTAGCTTAGTTGGAAGAGGAAATTAGGGTTTGGTGTCTGGGATTTAGGACTGCCTTGTAGAGGGAGGGGAATGAAGGGGTTAAAGGTTTTTTAAATTCTTGGGGAAATTTTTAGGGATAGGGATAGATGTTAGAGAGTAGGGGAAAGTGGAATTTCAAGAATTGAGTGAGGGGAAAGGGTCCAAAAGGGAAAAACACAGGCATAGTCTCAAAAAGTGTTAAATTGTAGCAATAGGCTAGGTTTTGTAGAAAAATCATGAGTTTGAGGGATTTGAGTGATGGGAAGTGTTTATGAAGGTATATTAAGGATAGGAGGAGGTGTAAGAGCATCAGGATACAAGCTTTGTTGATTTTTAACCATGGAGGTCATGAAACCAAGAAAAAATCCCTTAAAAACCCTAGATGGATAATGGAGGAGTTAGGAAAAACAAAATAGAGGGATGAGGCAAAATGTGGCAAAACATAGTGATAGTGAGTGGCAGAGCCCATGATGGGTCCTTTGGGAATAGTGAGCTGACCTTGACATGATGGGATGATGAAATAGTGAAAATTTATCCTAAGGATAATGAAGGCAGTGAGATTTCTAGAACTCACAATGTTCATGAAATTTGTTTCTAGAAATATAGGATAAGTATTTAGTCATCCACGAGAAGCAAAAATTAATGATAACTAATGGATAGAACATCTGATCTATTATTTGAGTCGTAATATCAATGATACAGAAGTGAAGTATTCATACGTAGAAAATCTTGTTTTGGCAGCTGTTCAAGCTGTCCAAAGATTTCGCCACTATATTCAAGCTGTCCAAAGATTTCGGATTGCAACCCCATGAATTATATCTTATCACGTAAATTGTTGGGGGGGGGATATTCAAAATGGATCGTCATTTTGCAGGAATTTGATTTGGAATTTATCAAATCCAGGTCAAAGAATTCTTTAGTTTTGGCTGAGCTTCTCTGTGACCTTCCCTCTGATAGTACTGATACTACATCGGAACCATCTATTCCTGATCAGTCTCTATTTTTGATTGGATCATCTGATCCTTGGTATGGATATTTTATCATTTATCTCCAAACCCCGATTTTTCATATTGATACCGCTCGCTCTGACCAATGACGTATTCGATACCAAGCCAAATATTATATGATCGTCAGCAATACACTTTATTGTCGTGGTGTCGATACAATTTTAAGAAAGTGCCTTAGTCATGAGGAGGTCGAAAAGGTTTTAAATCATTGTCATGCTAGGGCTTGTGGTGGACATTTTTCTGGATACACTACCATGCAAAAGATACTCCGTGTTGGTTACTTTTGGCCTACCATATTTCTCTACTGCATCCTCGCGGTCAGAAGTTGTCATGCATGCCAGATATTTGATCATAAAATCCGCAAACCGCCAGTGCCAATGCATCTTGTTGTCTCTGTGGGACGATTTTAAAAATGGGGCATTGAATTCATGACCTATAAGCCTCATTCATCGGGGGTCATGGTTATATTATTGTCACAGTAGACTACTTTACCAAGTGGGCCAAAGCAATACCTACATTCAACAACACAGGACAAAAAACTCCATTTTTTTTATTTTATCATGTCATTGCATGGTTTGGGGTCCCACAGGCTATAGTCACAGATCATGGGAAGCATTTTCACAACCATATGATGACTGAATTGGCTACCAAGTTAAGATTGTTACATGATAATTATACTTCTTATTATCCAGAATCAAATGGACAAGTTGAAGCTATCAACAAGATTCTTAAACGTATGCTTCAACAAATGATAGGTGTTCGTAAAAGAAACTGGCATTTGATCCTGTACTCGGCCTTGTGAACGTACCAAAACTCGGTGAGAAACGCAACTGGATTTACTCCCTTTCAATTGGTGTATGTTCTGGAGGCTATCTTTCTAATCCAATGTGAAATACCGTCGTTAGAACTCGCAATGGATTTGTTACCTAACACCTCAAATGAATATGCGTGTCTTTTTTACCTCATCCATCTAGATGAAATGCGTTGTGGATCCCAATTGGCCAATGAAGTGCATAAGAGACGTATAAAGGCGTAATACGACAAAAACTTCCAGCCTCGCATTTTCTTAGAGGGCGACTTGGTCCTTCTTTATGATCAAGAAGTTGATGTAATAGGAAAAGGTAAATTTTATCCATTATGGCATGGCCCATATAATATTTCTTGCTAAGGGTGCCTACGAGTTAGTGGATTATGATGGAATTCCGTTGGTGCAACCACGAAATGGGTTGTATTTGAAACGTTATTATGCTTAACCATGAGCGTAGTAACTTTTTGTATTATATTGTATATATATGTTGTTGATTTTCATTCACTGTCTTAGTTTGTTTTTTAGAGTTTTCTTGATGTTAGTAATCCACTTTACATTTCATCATAGCTGTCTAAATCTTTGGAACCATTTGTTGGATATGCTGATGGTGCTAGTCGTAGTACGAAGAATATATCCTCCGCAACGTGGGCCATTTTCGTTGTGAAGGACGAGTTAGTGAGTTTTAAAGGGATTTTTATCGGTATATCGACAAACAATATCGCTGAGTATAGTGCGTTGATCGAACTTCTTTGATGCCATTTCATTTGGTATTAACTGCATCATCATAAGGTTATACTCACAACTTGTGGTATTACAAATTACTAGTGTTTATACTGTTAGAAATCCGGCACTGCATCGTTTGTTCCTAAGAGGTCGACTTTTGGAAAGAAATTTTGATTTTATTCAATATCAACACATTTCCATAAACTTGAAGACATTGACTGATTCTTTAGCTAATCATGTTATAGACAGACATTTGCAACACACGTAAAGATACATTCACATGAATAGGATTGCACAATAAACATAAGAAAAAAATGAAATCAAGTAGATATATATTTATATGTTTTTACAAAAATTTGTGCCCAAGACACTATTGGAAATACTGAGAGGGGGGGGGGGGGGTGAATCATTATTCCTTTCAATTAGATAATTATTTAATATTCAATTATTATCATTTTTTGTACAATGATAGCAGCAAACAAGAGGAACACAAATGCACACAGTTTTTAAGGTGGAAACCCACTCCAGGACAAAAACCACCTAATGCATTTCTAATAATTCTTTAATATTCAACTCCAATTGAAAATAAAGCTCCAACTTCCTAGAATCTAGAAAAACATTCTTCTCCAGCTCCCACGAGATGGATGCTCCAACGCCCGAGATTCTTCAGTAGTCAACTGAATAGATTACCCAACACCCAATGAGCTACAACTCACTCTAGCACCACCCTACCACCCTATAGAAGAATAAAAGAAGAATGGACCCCCGTACCAGGGAAAATGGTCCACTTTACAATGATATAGAATGATGTAGAAGAAGAAGATATACTAGACCATAACCCCAATTTTGACACAACCACCTAATGATGATCCTAGACCTCCCAACACTGCCTCTTCAACCCTTGGCAGATAGATACTAGTACAATTTTTACAATAATGTTTTTACAATAACTAAGTACAATGATACCTTTACAATGATTGTATGCAGTTCTGCCCACTTGAAGATTTCATATGATGAACTTCTTACTGTTGTTATGCACCTTGGTTGCTTCTCTTGTCATGCTACCCTCTACTGCACCTTGCTTTGCTTTGCTGCCGTAGAAAGTCTGGTCCTTTGCAACACTTGAAAACACATGATCTAGCTTTTTCTTGCCTTGTAGGAGCTCGATATTGAATCTGGTGTATTTTTGTTATTTCAAATCCTCAGTATCTGATTTTCAGTCTTGTAGTAGTCCTTTGAGTCTTATTTCCAATGCCACAGGTATGACCCAATTTTGATTCTTCAAGAGAGAGTTATACCCAATCTCTCACAATGCCCTAATTATGGACTGTTTTAGCAGAGCGCACTTGTACGGCATGCCACGTGTCACTGCTTCTTCATTTGGCTCTAACATTGATAGAGAAAAAAGTACGGACTGTTCATTATCTTCCTCCTTTTACGGAATTCCAATCTGATACTCAGAGAGAGAGTTATGACGATTTTACCAAGGTCACTTGTTTGAGATGAATTTCAGGAGCCTGCAAAAACCCTGACTTCCACAGATAATATCTCCAAAAATATTGCACATCTTGATCTAAAATTTTACTGCAACTTCCTCAGGATTTCGGCTTCGTCTCATAAAAATTTCAGCTTTTGAACCTTCGTAGAAAACAAGTTAGAGCGAAAATTCCATGATGACTTGTTTCAGATGGTCGAATCCCTTTCATAAGGAGGAAATAAAGATCACAATTTATATGAATGCTTAAGTTGAAACGGGCTTCAACAAGTGAATGTGGGAGGGATTTTAGGAGCTTAAAAAATATTAATTATGACTTTTCAATGACCCATGCCCCAACCCCATGGGGTTTTAGCCCACTAATTGGGGGTACAAACTTCAAACATGAATATCTCTCAAACCGTGAAGAATTACATGGCGTGCCATATATCAATGGAAAAATATCGACAAGTAGAAACCATCAAAAGCATTATTGACCCAGAATATATTAATTTGGTAGGTCAAAATTCCCATGCAATATTGGGTTAGCCCCTGGTGCTGCTTGGGTTGACATCAATGACAACCGCTGATCAAAAATCTCCCCCTTTGGCATTGATGGCAACACAAGTACTCCCCCTGCGATCATGACACCTCTTCCTACAAAATTCTCTCCCCCTTTGACATCAATGGCAAAGGGTAACTCCCCCTGAAACACAACCATCTTGCGGACCTGTACACACTTCCACTCCCCCTGACACACAACCGTCCTGCAGACCTGTAATCTACTTCCACTCCCCCTTTATATTTTGAAAAAGGAAAATCTAATGAGAACTTGGGAGAATCCCAAGCTTCTGGCGAAGATATTCCAATGCTGGCGAATATTTAATATGTGATTCTTTTGGTGCTGCTTGGAATCTTGCTACTTGTCCAATTGCTTGCATAACATCTGGTCGGGAGGCTGTTACATATAGAAGACTACTAATCATAGATCTGTACAACCTTTGATCCACATCCTTAGATGAGTCGTCTATGCTCAATTTGCAACTTGTTACCATTGGAGTAAGGATGGGTTTGCAATCTTCCATTTTAAATTTCTTGAGCATTTCCTTGATGTACTTGGCTTGACATATAAATATTCCTTTCTCATGCTGAGATATTTGAAGCCCTAAGAAGTATGTCAGCTCACCAAGTAAATACATGTCGAAATCACTTTGCACCTTTGTAGCAAACTTCTTACTTAGTCTATCATCATTGCTACCAATTATTGTATCATCCCCTTTAGTTATTAGACATGCATTGGTTGCTTCATCTAGAACATATATGTCATTTGGAGCTCGACTTTTTGTAGCCACAATTTCACCATACACGCCTTTCCTGATTTCACATTTCGTGGAGTTGAATAGTATTGTGTTTCCTTGATCACACATTTGTCCAACACTGAGCAGATTTTGATTCATGTTTTCAACCAATAGAACATTCTTGGCTAGAGCGTCTTTGCTTCCGAGAGTGACAGTACCTGATCCTATAACATTTGAAGATCCATCATTTCCAAAGGACACGATTCCGTCCTTCTTCTCTTTCACAGATACAAATTTATTTCTATCTCTAGTCATATGCGTTGAGCAACCGCTATCAACATACCACACATCTTTCTTCTTTTGAGCCTTGAAAGCAAGAGAAAAATTATCATTCTTCTTCTTCTTCCATGTTCATTCGTTCTGTGGCTTCGAAGATTCTTCTGGAGGATTTTCAAGTCTGCAGTCTTTGGCTATGTGTCCAAAGTTTCAACATTTGTAACATTCAATATTATTTCTTAAATGTTCAAATCTATTGATGTTTCTCTGAGCCCTGGGAGGTTCATATTTGACAGATCTCCTGGAATTGTATTCGTTCCTAGGGTACGTGCGACATTCTATAGCTTTATGACCAAATTTTCCAGATGAATAACACTAGCCATAAAAAATATGTTGGTACTTAGATGGAAATTTTCGTTGAGGAATTGTCTTCCACGGCTGTTCTTGTGAATCTCGTCAAATGAAGTCTACATGCATGTTAGATCTCATAGGTTCATTGTATTTTTTTGTAGAAGGTCCTGCTTCTTCTTCTTTGTAACTGATGCCCATTTTTTCATTGTAAGATCGTTGATTGTTGATGAGTTCTTCCAATGCCCTTGAGCTGTTGGCATAGTTTTGGATAGTTTTTCCTTTCTTCACTTCCTCACGCAGCGAGACTACTTCGGCTTCTAATTCTTCCCTTTCTTGGTTGCTTTCCTCCAACTTCTTTTGAAGTGACTCTTCAATGCATTTGTGTTCTTCAACTTCAATTTTGAGACCTTGAACTTGTTCTTCAAGAGTTTTGGAACGGATCTTCTCCACCTTGAGATCTTTTATAAGCTTGATTGCTTCCTCATAAAATTGTTCTATGGTCCATCCTTCTTCTTCGTTGTTTGGTACCTCTTGTATATTGTGCTTGGCCATAAACAATACTCTCTCATTGGCTTCTTCTTCACTGTCATTGTCTTCATTGGATGATGATATATCTTCTTTAGAGAGAAAGTTCCTTTTGGATCCTTGCTTGTTGAATTTCTTAAAGCCTTTCTTTCCTTTTGAGTTGCCATTACTTCTGTTTGGACATTTTGTTGCAAAATTCCCAAACTCATTATAGCTGAAACATATCAATGGAAGTTTACCTTTGAATTGTCCCTTACCAATTTTTAGTTTTCTCGTGAAGTAAGCATATTCTTCATCTGAAAGACCTTCTTCATCATCTTCATTTCTTCACACTTGCAAGTGCATGTCTTTTCAATTGATGGATGTTTATCCTTATTGGTTTTCTTAGATGCAGCGAACGCAGTTTCTAGATGCGAATTACCCTCTTCTTCATCAAGTCTCATTTCATATGCTATGAGAACTCCATGTAATTACTCTTTGCTGAGTTTGTCCAGATTTACACTGTATTCTAAGACCAATACCTTTGGGTTGAATCTCCCTGGTAATGTTCTAAGAATCTTCCGTATAATAGTCTTCTCGTCAACTGGCTCTCCCAATCCTTCCAGTGTATTGGTTATTTCATCAACGTATTGGAAGTATGCAGCAATGTTGCAATCTTTTTTCATTTTGAGTTGCTCAAATTTTTCTCTATAGATTTGAAGCTTTGCTTCTTTGACATTTGAGCCACCTGCATATATATTCTCAGGCTTGTCCCATACATTTTTGGCAGTTTTACAACCCAAAACCTTATGATAAGCAGATTCAATAAGTCCACTGATAATAATATTCTTTTTTTTTGCATCATTTACCAAATTCTTCTTACCTCTTTCATCTGTAGTTGATGTAAATCCATTTTGAACAGTGTCCCATACTTCGTAACCTTGCGCCAAGTGATAGACCTCCATTCTTCCTTTCCAGAGTGCATAATTATTTTCATTGAATAGAGGTACACCATTCTTTGTATGCTCCATTACCTACTTCTAGTTGTTAAACTAATATTGAAGGAACCAAGCTCTGATACCAATTGTTGGAAATACTGAGAGGAGGGGGGGGGGGGGGTGGGGGTGAATCAATATTCCTTTCAATTAGATCATTAGTTAATCTTCAATTATTATCAGTGTTTGTACAATGATAGCAGCAAACAAGAGGAACACAAATGCACACAGTTTTTAAGGTGGAAACCCACTCCGGGACAAAAACCACCTAATGCTTTTCTAATAATTCTTTAATATTCAACTCCAATTGAAAATAAATCTCCAACTTCCTAGAATCTAGAAAAGAATTCTTCTCCAGCTCCCATTGGATGGATGCTCCAATGCCCGAGATTCTTCAGTAGTCAACTGAATGGATGCCCCAACACCTAATGAGCTACAACTCACCCTAGCACCACCCTACCACCCTACCACCCTATAGAAGAATAAAAGAAGAATGGACTCCCATCCCGGGGAAAATGGTCCACTTTACAATGATATAGAATGATGTAGAAGAAGAAGATATACTATAACATAACCCCAATTTTGACACAACCACCTAATGATGATCCTAGACCTCCCAACATTGCCTCTTCAACCCTTGGCAGATAGATACTAGTACAATTTGTACAATAATTTATTTACAATAACTAAGTACAATGATACCTTTACAATGATTGTATGCAGTGTTGCCCACTTGAATACTTCATATGATGAACTTCTTGCTGCTATTATGCACCTTGGTTGCTGCTCTTGTCATGCTACTCTCTTCTGCACCTTGCTTTGCTTTGCTTCCGTAGAAATTCTAGTCCTTTGCAACACTTGACAACACATGATCTAGCTTTTTCTTTCCTTCTAGGAGCTCGATATTGAAACTGGTGTATCTCTGTTATTTCAGATCCTCAATATCTAATTTTGGTCATGTAGTAGTCCTCTAGGTCTTATTTCTAATTCCTTAGGTCTGACCCAATTTGGATTCTTCAAGAGAGATTTATACCCAATCTCTCACAATGCCGTAATTATGGACTATTTCAGTAGAGCGCACTTGTACGGCATGCCACATGTCAGTGTTTCTTTATTTGGCTCTAAAATTTCTAGAGAAAAAAGTACATACTGTTCGCTATCTGCCACTTTTTATGGAACTCCAATCCGATACTCAGAGAGAGAGTTATGAAGATTTTACCAAGGTCACTTCTTTGAGATAAATTTCAGGAGTCTGCAAAAACCCTGAATTCCACAGATCATATCTCCAAAAATGTTGCGCACCTTGATTTGAAATTTTTACTGCAGCTTCCTCAGGATTTCGGCTTTTCCTCGTAAAAATTTCAGCTTCTGAACCTTCGTAGAATAAACTTTAGAGCGAAACTTCCACGATGAATTATTTTAGATGGTCGAATCCCTTGCATAAGGAGGAAATGAGGATCACAATTTGTATAAATGCTTAAGTTGAGAGGGGCTTCAACAAGTGAACGTGGGAGGGATTTTAGGAGCTTAAAAAAATATTAATTATGACTTTTCAATGACCCATGCCCCAACCTCATGGGGTTTTAGCCCACTAATTAGGGGTACAAACTTCAAACATGAATATCTCTCAAACCGTGAAGAATTACATGGTGTGCCATATATTAACAGAAAAATCTCGACAAGTAGAAACCATCAAAGCATTATTGACCAAGAATATATTAATTTGGTAGGTCAAAATTCCCATGCAATATTGGGTTAGCCCCTGGTGCTGCTTGGGTTGACATCAATGACAACCACTTATCAACAATCTCCCCCTTTGGCATTGATGGCAACACAAGTACTCCCCCTGTGATCATGACACCTCTTCCTAAAAAATTCTCTACCCCTTTGAAATCAATGGAAAAGGGTAACTCCCCCTAAAACACAACCATCCTGCGGACCTGTACACACTTCCACTCCCCCTAACACACAACCATCCTATAGACCTGTAATCTACTTCCACTCCCCCTTTATATTCTGAAAAAGGAAAATCTAATGAGAACTTGGGAGAATCCCAAGCTTCTGGCGAAGATATTCCAATGCTGGTGAATATTTAATATGTGATTCTTTTGGTGCTGCTTGGAATCATGCTAATTTTCCAATTGCTTGCATAGCATTTGGTCGGGAGGCTGTTACATATAGAAGACTATTAATCATATATCTGTACAACCTTTGATCCACATCCTTAGATGAGTCGTCTATGCTCAATTTGCAACCTGTTACCATTGGAGTAAGGATGGGTTTTCAAACTTCCATTTTAAATTTCTTGAGCATTTCCTTGATGTACTTGGCTTGACATATAAATATTCCTTTCTCATGCTGAGATATTTGAAGCCCTAAGAAGTATGTCAGCTCACCAAGTAAAGACATGTCGAAATCACTTTGCACCTTTGTAGCAAACTTCTTACTTAGTCGATAATCATTGCTACCAATATTGTATCATCCTCTTTAGCTATTAGACATGATTTATTTGCTTCATCTAGAACATATATGTCATTTGGAGCTCGACTTGCTGTAGCCACAATTTCACCATACGCGCCTTTCCTGATTTCACATTTCGTGGAGTTGAATAGTATTGTGTTTCCTTGATCACACATTTGTCCAACACTGAGCAGATTTTGATTCATGTTTTCAACCAATAGAACATTCTTGGCTAGAGCGTCTTTGCTTTCGAGAGTGACAATACCTGATCCTATAGCATTTGAAGATCCATCATTTCCAAAGGACACGGTTCCGTCCTTCTTCTCTTTCACAGATACAAATTTATTTCTATCTCTAGTCATATGCGTTGAGAAACCACTATCAACATACCACACATCTTTGTTCTTTTGAGCCTTGAAAGTGAGAGCAAAATTATCATTCTTCTTCTTCTTCCATGTTCGTTCTTTCTTTGGATTCGAAGATTATTCTCGAGGATTTTCAATTCTGTAGTCTTTGGCTATGTGTCCAAAGTTTCGACATTTGTAACATTCAATATTATTTCTTAAATGTTCAAATCTATTAATGTTTCGTTGAGCCTTGGGAGGTTCATATTTGACAGATCTCCTGGAATTGTATTTGTTCCTAGGGTACGTGTGACATTCTACAGCTTTATGACCACATTTTCCACATGAATAACAGTAGCCATAAAAAATTATGTTGGTACCTAGATGGAAATTTTTGTCGAGGAATTGTCTTCCAAGGCTGTTCTTGCGAATCTTGTCGAATGAAGTCTACATGCATGTCAGATCTCATAGGTTCATTGTATTTTTTTGTAGAAGGTCCTGCTTCTTCTTCTTTGTAACCGATGCTCATTTTGTCGTTGTAAGATTGTTGATTGTTGATGAGTTCTTCCAATGCCCTTAAGCTGTTGGCATAGTTTTGGATAGTTTTTCCTTTCTTCGCTTCCTCATGCAGCGAGACTACTTCGGCTTCTAATTCTTCCCTTTCTTGGTTGCTTTCTTCCAACTTCTTTTGAAGTGACTTTTCAATGCATTTTTGTTCTTCAACTTCAATTTTGAGACCTTGAACTTGTTCTTCAAGAGTTTTGGAACGGATCTTGTCCACCTTGAGATATTTTATAAGCTTGATTGCTTCCTCATAAAATTATTCTATGGTCCATCCGTCTTCTTTGTTTTTTGGTACCTCTTGTATATTGTGCTTGGCCATAAACAATACTCTCTCATTGGCTTCTTCTTCACTGTCATTGTCTTCATCGGATGATGAGCTATCTTCTTTAGAGAGAAATTTCCTTTTGGATCCTTGCTTGTTGAATTTCTTAAAGCATTTCTTTCCCTTTGAGTTGCCATTACTTCTATTTGGACATTTTTCTGCAAAATGCCCAACCTCATTACAGCTGAAACATATCAATGGAAGTTTACCTTTGAATTGTCCCTTACCAATTTTTAGTTTTCTCATGAAGTAAGCATATTCTTCATCTGAAAGACCTTCTTCATCATCTCCCTTTTCTTCACACTTGCAGGTGCATGTCTTTTCAATTGAAGGTTGTTTATCCTTATTGGTTTTCTTAGACGCAACGAACGCAGTTTCTAGATGCGAAGTACCCTCTTCTTCATCAAGTCTCATTTCATATGCCATGAGAACTCCATGTAATTCCTCTTTGCTGAGTTTGTCCAGATTTGCACTGTATTCTAAGACCGATACCTTTGGGTTGAATCTCCCTGGTAACGTTCTAAGAATCTTCCGTATAATAGTCTTCTCGTCAACTGGCTCTCCCAATCCTTCCAAAGTATTGGTTATTTCATCAACGTATTGGAAGTATGCAACAATGTTGCAATCTTCTTTCATTATGAGTTGCTCAAATTTTTCTCTATAGATTTGAAGCTTTGCTTCTTTGACATTTGAGTCACTTGCATATATATTCTCAAGCTTGTCCCATACATTTTTGGCAGTTTTACAACCCAACACCTTATGATAAGCAGATTCAATAAGTCCACTGATAATAATATTATTTGCTTTTGCATCATTTACCAAATTCTTCTTACCTTGTTCATCCGCGGTTGATGTAAATCCATTTTGAACAGTGTCCCATACTTCGTAACCTTGCGCCAAGAGATAAACCTCCATTCTTCCTTTCCAGAGTGCATAATTATTTTCATTTAATAGAGGTACACCATTCTTGGTATGCTCCATGACCTCCTTCCAGCTGTTAAACTGCTATTGAAGGAACCAAGCTCTGATTCCAATTGTTGGAAATACTGAGAGGGGGGGTGAATCAGTATTCCTTTCAATTAGAGCATTAGTTAATCTTCAATTATTATCAGTGTTTGTAAAATGATAGCAGCAAACAAGAGGAACACAAATGCACACATTTTTTAAGGTGGAAACCCACTCCGGGACAAAAACCACCTAATGCTTTTCTAATAATTCTTTAATATTCAACTCCAATTGAAAATAAAGCTCCAACTTCCTAGAATCTAGAAAAGCATTCTTCTCCACCTCCCACTGGATGGACGCTCCAACGCCCGAGATTCTTCAGTAGTCAACTGAACGGATGCCCCAACACCCAATGAGCTACAAATCACCCTAGCACCACCCTACCACCCTATAGAAGAATAAAAGAAGAATGGACTCCCGTACCAGGGAAAATGGTCCACTTTAAAATGATATAGAATGATGTAGAAGAAGAAGATATACTAGACCATAACCCCAACTTTGACACAACCACCTAATGATGATCCTAGACCTCCCAACACTGCCTCTTCAACCCTTGGCAGATAGATACTAGTACAATTTGTACAATAATGTATTTACAATAACTAAGTACAATGATACCTTTACAATGATTGTATGTAGTGCTACCCACTTGAAGACTTCATATGATGAACTTATTGCTACTGTTATGCACCTTGGTTGCTACTCTTTTCATGCTACCCTCTGCTGCACCTTTCTTTTCTTTGCTACCATAGAAATTCTAGTCCTTTGCAACACTTGACAACACATGATCTAGCTTTTTATTTCCTTCTAGGAGCTTGATATTGAATCTGATGTATCTCTGTTATTTCAGATCCTCAATATCTAATTTTTAGTCTTGTAGTAGTCCTCTGAGTATTATTTCCATTGCCACATGTCTGACCCAATTTCGATTCTTCAAGAGAGAGTTATACCCAATCTCTCACAATTCCCTAATTATGGACTATTTCAGCAGAGCGCACTTGTACGGAATGCCACGTGTCACTGTTTCTTCATTTGGCTCTTAAATTGCTAGAGAACAAATTAAATACTGTTCACTATCTACCACTTTTTATGGAATTCCAATCCGATACTTAGAGAGAGAGTTATGATGATTTTACCAAGGTCATTTCTTTGAGATGAATTTCAGGAGCTTGAAAAAACCCTGACTTCCACAGATCATATCTCCAAAAATGTTAAGTACCTTTATCTGAAAGTTTTACTGCTGATTCCTCAGGATTTTTGTTTCCCCTCATAAAAATTTCAGCTTCTGAAACTTCATAGAAAAAAAGTTAGAGCGAAACTGCCACAATGACCTGTTTCAGATGGCCGAATCCCTTGCATAAGGAGGAAATGAGGATCACAATTTATATAAATGCTTAAGTTGAGAGGGGCTTCAACAAGTGAACGTGGGAGGGATTTTAGGAGCTTAAAAAAATATTAATTGTGACTTTTCAATGACCAATGCCCCAACCTTATGGGGTTTTAGCCCACTAATTGGGGGTGCAAACTTCAAACATAAATATCTCTCAAACCGTGAAGAATTACATGGCATGCCATATATCAACAGAAAAATCTCAAAAAGTAGAAACGATCTAAAGAATTATTGACCCAAAATATATTAATTTGGTAGGTCAAAATTCCCATGCAATATTGGGTTAGCCCCTGGTGCTACTTGGGTTGACAAAAATGACAACTGCTTATCAACCACATTATTGACTGATTCTTTAGCTAATCATGTTATAGACAAACATTTGCAACACACGTAAATATACATTCACATGAATAGGATTGCACAATAAACATAGAAAAAAAATGAAATCAAGAAGATATAAAGTTATATGTTTTTACAAAAATTTGTGCCCAAGACATATTGGTCATCTGACCTCAAAATGTATGCAACATGTCAAACGTAACCTAGTGGTGCTCATGGTAACATTCTATTGATCTAGCTATCATATGCAGTAACCACATCCAGTGGTTAGGAACGCCTATAGTGTGGCGTTGTAGTCGCATGGGTAACTCTTCAATCCGGAAATCCAAAATCCCGAAGGTAAACCCCTCTAACTGTTGCCTAAACTCAGACAAAGTCTTAACCATTTCTAAATCATGAAGGAATGCTCTCTTGACAACCCTCTCTGCTGGCTCATCCGCTCCATGCTCTAGTTCCTCCACCGGTTGAACTCGACCATCATCTGCATTACATTAAAACTTTAGTTTAGTCTTGGGAAAACATAAAAATACAAAAAAAAATTTATAAACCTTATAAAAATAAAAAAGCATGGTCAAAACATTCTTACCTATTTCACCCCACTGAGCGCCTTCCAGTAAAGATAAGTCTAGATCTCCTCGGAAATCGACGCATGCGTATGCATACTCATCGATGGCGATAACCTGTCTCCTGAACTAGGAAAGGAATGCATTCAAGAACATGATGGACGATTGGCCTGCATGCCTAGCCATCAGTTTTACCCATCTCTGCATCCTCAGAAATCTAGGGTTAGACACACCTAGTGTCACATGCTAAGGCTGCATCAGTGGAATCTGCTCTAAGGCAAATGAAATGAGGATCGAGCCATAACTGAAGTTTTTCTTCCTTCCTCCCTTTTCCTTGTTCAATTTTTATTTTATTTGAGAAAGTGAAGCTTCAAAATAGTTTAAGATTGTTGGCTCCATGCACTCTAGCGCATACTGCATTTAATATCTATTCGCTAAATGTAGTGTAACGGTGCCGGCAAGCTTTGCGATCCTAAATAAAATGGTTCTCAAAGGAAAATCATGAACGTCACGATTTTTACTTTCCCATCCTTGCTTGGCTCTACCTCTAGATAGAAATATTGCAAAACATAGTCTCTCACCGTCTCTAATCCGAGAGCAGACCTTGAGAGAGAAATGGGTAAGCATCTCCTCGACAAGCCTGTCAGAAAGTACACATCCTCCACTGTAACAGGAACCAATTTGTTCCTAATGTGAAATGCCTCAATATCCGAATCCCATGCATGTACTAGGAACTCAAAAATTTATATTTGTTGGCTCATACCTGACAAGCAGAAGTACTTTAATAACTCACAATCTATTAGGGCTCTTATAGTACCCAGATCATTAAGGGCAATCATATTTTATTCTTCATGCTCTCTTTCTCTCCAAGTAATCATCCTTCTAGTACGATGAATCCCTGAAACATAACCATAAGACTCATTAGACTCCTTCTCATGCAAAAATTTAGGCAAATTTTGGGTACAATGCAAGAATAAAGAATCAGAATTTCTCCCAACACAGTCTTGAGCAAGATACAGTGCATTGCATATGCACCTAGGCTTCAATTTAGGTGCTCCACAACGTAGTTTTCGATGCTCAAGGGTGTGTTTCCCTCTTTTGAAAAATAATTTACCCTAAGGGGCCCAAATCCATAAAAATTTGCAGTGAAATGGAATGAATTGAATACTGAAAGAAAGAGAGGGTTTATGCCACCAACCTAGATCAATCGGTGATGAAAACCATCCACAAAATTGATCGCAATCAACGGCTAAAGTTCGGGGGAAAAAATAGGTTCAGAGCTCCAAAATGCAAATGGTAACTTTCAAAGTGCTTTCAAATGGTAAAACTGAATAGTAAAACACTTTTAATTATTCATTTTATTATTTTCAAATCATATTTATTGTTGTGACTATGGTTTTATTCTATTTTTATCATGAAACAAGTATTTTTAATCCATTTTATGTTGTTATGAACAGGTTTTGCAACTGATAAGTAGATTAGTTGCGCAGATTTATTTCAAGAATGATTTGACCACAAAGCATACTTTTATCCTTATTTTTCGAGCTTTTATAAAAATGAAAAAGGACTTGAAGCACACTTTTATCTCTTTTTCAAGCTTCAATAACAATGAAAAATGAACCCTTGGAGTCTTCTTTTAGCTCTTTTTAGACTCCGATAATGTGAAAATATTGTTGAGAACTTGTCTTTTCGAGCTCGTAAAAGTAAATGAATTGATATCTACTCAATATAATTTTAACCCTTTTCCGCACTGAGATAGATTATTTACGAAAAAGGAATGCCTTAGTCGAACATGGCTAGGAGGTTCTCTCAGATATTATTTTACACTTTTCGGATATGAGCGACAAATTTACGAAAAAGTACTTATGGAGTTTTCTTTCACCCTCTTTTTCAAACTCTATAAATGAAAAAGGACTGGGTTGTCATTGTCATTAGGCTCGTTAAAACATAAAATAACGACAGGCTTGTTGATCATGGCAAGAATCGAGTTTCATTCATCGCTAAACTCGTTAAATTATTAAATAGCGATACATTATTTGCCCGAAGGGTTGAATTATAGATCAAGCATATGTTATCCTCCTCAAGCTTGTTAAAAAATAAAGAGGTAATGGTCGACAAATGACCGGGGAAAATTTGGGAAAGTGAACAAAACTTTTATGGTAACAGGTCGCTCTTGAACATTGACACTTCACTCCATCATCGTGATTGTTTGGGTTGGGTAATCTCCTTGACGGTTCATTGATACCTATGGTTCATCATACCTTCACTTCTGTTTTGGGTCAATGCTACCAACTCATCTCAGTGTCGCCGATATGTTCAAGAGAATTCATCCAGTGAATATTCATCCTTTTGCAATACTCATAAACCTTCATTCTCATGACAGTCATCCCTGAACATTGCTATATCAAGTCATATTTTGTCTCTGAAATTAGTACCTCCCATTTCGCAATAAATTGGCTTCTTGTCGACGTAAAATCATCATCCAGGAAGTTCACTTAGAAACATCATCTTCTAGTACCATGAGGCTTGTTACAACATCGAAAAGAACCTTGCTTCCAGACTTTTGATCAAAATATTTTGTTTGGCGTTCGACATCAAATCATCTATTCATGCCTTATGAAATGCACTGCAGTACCTTTATGACCATTGACATTAATGATGGTTCTCTCGCGTTTGTTAACAACTTACATCATTGGCTGGTAATCAAACGATGTATTACCATGTTCGACTACAAATCATATATTTTCATGGATATACTTGTACTCGAACGATTGAGTGAACGAGATAAGAAGACCCCGGATCTAGTTTCAGCCATCTGGGCTGCGATTTCAAAATTGTTGTACAGATCATCTTTATGGTGACCTTACACACAGATCGTCATCTAAACATGGGCCTATATCTATAGGCATGTCTATATTGGGAAACATTCCGATATAGACGAATTTCTGCACTATGTACATGTTATTAGATATTTTATGTGTTAAGCATGGGAATGCCTTCCCTCAGCAATTTTTGATCAATAGGATATATCATGATGTAATTTATTGTAAGATTGATGCAGGTCACCACTCCGCTTCAGTTCCATCCCATCACAATGTAAAGCATCTCATTCAAAAAATATTGTTATTATTATTTTGAATTCATGCTTTATGGGGCAACTTTTATAGGTCAATTTGGGCACCATTCCCAATGACATGGTTAAACTGGACATCATCCCTAGAACCAATGAAATAGGGTCTATCATCCCCTATCATTTCAGTTGCTACATGCCCTAAGACAAACGACAAGAAAAAATCATCCATGACTTCCATTGCAAGGTTTACAAGATTTGAAGTACATGTTATATCACCTATGAGCTCACCAAAGCAGTATCTCAAGGGAATAAATTCTTTTCATATTCAGTTACCTCCATTCAACGGTTCTTTGTAAAGAACTTCCCGACATTCAAGGGTGTTTTTTCCAAATGGGAGAGGAATTATCATTGTTCTGGAATTTCCACATGGCCAGTGCCTTCTAGAAGAGTCCACATGTGTCAAAATTCGAATCCATGTGTCCATCTAACACCTCTGAGCTTGGGAACATGTCTTCCCTATTATTAGAAAGTCATTGATTGAGAAACTACCTTCAGCTGCTCTATAAATTGAGCATAGATCATAGTGCTTGAGAAGGAAGAAATAGGGTAAAGAAATGTTGTTGGTTTCTCAATTGAGTGTTTCATTAGAGTGATATGCTGTTGGAGAGATGTTTATTGTTATGAGTTTGGGATGAATGCTGGATATGGTGACATAAAATTAATCATTGGTTTTAACCTCCAAGCTTCTATCCATTAACAAATATTGCTGCTCATTTTCCCGCATATGTATCTGTTTATGTTTCTAGCTTTCATATCATGGATTCCCAGCTGATGTATATGTTCAATGTTTTAATTATTTAACCAATTAAGATGAATAGGCATATATATATTGAAATATCTTTGCTATTTAGTGTTTATATTTGCAGGAACTAGTCTAGTGATCAAAGTTAGATTGGAAGCTACAACAAGAGCGATAGAAGGAGAATAGGAAGCACTTGGATCACAAGTAAGTTCCTTTATCATTCTATGTGTCTATTTACTCTTAGGAAAAGTATATGAAAAGTCTTTGACTTGTTTCTCTAAATGAATAGCACCACATTTAGGGAGTGTGTTTTATCTGTAATTCATAATTCCGCATAACAATGACCACAAGATACCCCTAGGCCACTCCAAACCCTTCTCCCCTTGCTGCAAAAATAGAGTAGGCATTACTGTTAATTCATCACAACATTAGCATAACTAGGACAAGAATTTACATACAAGTGTGAGTTTGTTGGAGCAATAGATAGAGGTTTGATTTATGAATTTATGAAGTGTGTGAGATAAAGTAGTTCCTTTACTACAAAATGGATGAATAGTTAGATGAATGATTGTAACATAACATAGTTTCCTCTTTTCCAATTAGGTTAGTTGTTGATGACTTTCTTTCAATATCAATTGCAAGTTGAAGTAGATAGACACTCTCTTTGTCTTATATTAGAAGTATTTCTCTACATTACATTATCTAATTTCAATTTAATCTAGTAGGAGGAATGACCTATAAGTACTACTCATCAAAAGACCTAGTTGAGGGTGGCATGAGTGGAATCCATCTATTGTGCATATAGCACTATCACCTCTAAGTTTGTACGAACCCTAGGTTGATAATTAGAATTGAGTAGCCTTTGGGAGTTGTAGCACTCTTGGTGCAATAGCAGGGCTCAACACTTTTTGGCACTATTTCCGGGGAGGTGTCTAAGTAGATGGTTTTTTTTTCTTAAGCATTATTTTTTTTCTTTTTTTTGCATAAATTTATGAAAAAGTGAGAAAACAAAAATATCTTTCATGCCTCATAGGAGTAGGGAAAACTAAGGAAAATTTGTACCAAAAAACTCCACATCCTCACACAATCAACCTTCACTCTTCTTCAGTGGTTGTGAGCTTCCCTCTCTAACTATAGGGGAGTTAGAATACCCTCTAGGTGAGCACTCTGAAAACTTTGAATAACCTATTGGGGAGGAAGAAGAACCTAATTCACATGTCCAAGCTATGGTTGAGGATAGAAACCATGATCTCTTTCCCATCAGAGAAACCAATGGAGAGAATAGGATGAAAAACATCAACCCTTCAGCCTTTCCACACTTCCATGGCCTAAATTTTGAGGACTTATGAATATGCCTCAGATGAATTTTTTTTGAAATTGTTCCCCTCTACCCTCAAGGATGCATCCTTGCACCGGTTCATGTGTCTTCCTTGGGACAACATCACTACATGGTCCCAAATGAAGGATTCCTTTCATTACAAGTACGAAGACTATTTCAGGTCCAAATAAACCAAGGAATAAATATTTAGAATGATCCTATGGCGTGATGAATCTTTAGAAGGCTATTAGGAAAGGTTTCAAATTAACTACAAGAGGGACAACAACACCCTTGATCCTAGATCACTCAAGTTATTTCATCTTCGAGGGATCAGGGAGGAAGTGTTGGAAACCATCAACATGCTATCTGGAGGGGATATCTATCAACTGTACTATGATGACATAAAAAATGTGTTCAGAAGCCACTCTATGGAAGCCAAAAAAAAGGGTAGAAGTAACGAAGGCTTGGCCAATACCTCTTCCTCCACCTCATCCATGAAAAGTGAGATATGGAACATGTTGGATGATTTCAAGAGTGAAATTATATTATGCTACATACATTTAAATTACAAATGGATAAAATTCAGATCAAGAGGAAACATGAGGAATTAGAGAGGGACCTAGCCATATTTTTCCCTAGGTGCACTAGAAGACACTCTAAGAATTAATTCCTAATTAATGCCATAGAAGTCTGCTCAGTTTGTGAATAAAACCATAAAAATAGACAAATTCCCTTCCTTACCTGGCCTAAAATTTGTATACCAAGGGGTGGAAGGTGGACCAGAGAAACTCTGCTTCATTAATCAAAGGAGGACTCAAGGACCTCAACCATACCAACAAGGCATGCAAGGTGTGCCTTATTATTACTACAATTCAAATAAAAATGCATCTTTTCAACCTTGGAATTCATCTACTCATCCATCATGTCCCACACCTCCTTCTTGGCCTTATGCTCCTCCATATCATCCTCAGCATGTCAATCAACCATTTCAGCCATATGCTCCCCAACCTCTTCAATGGAGCAACCCATCACAAGGGTGGAGGTCTCAACTCAACCAACCTCCTGCTTTACTATCTCCGCCCAAACGTCAACCAAAACTCACTCATCCTACTCCACCTAAGCAACCTCATATGCCTGCTCAACCTAATATGAACCCGAATAAAAAACAGGAAGAACAGGTCTACAATGGAGAGACATCTTACCCTGCCTATGTTGTGCATATCCAAAAAATTTACCTTAGGTCTAGGTGAGGTCTCCCAGATAACCATCCACCTCCACCCAAAGATATTTAAGAGGAAAAGGAAGAAAGTGCCCTTCAATTAAATCTACCTCCTTTTCTTGATATATTGATCCATCCTAGCCAGCACACCCTAGAAGAGATTGAACTTCTGGGAGAACTGAATAATGTTTGTGTCTAGATACCCCTTCTCTAGGCTATTAAGGATGTAACCATTCATAATAATATCATCAAGGATAAATTATTCAAAAAACTTGGGGGAAAGAAGAGAGACACCCCCACCATCAATGTTGTTGGTCAATTATCTGATTTGATGCTAGGGAAGGTGATTTTCTTGAAATACCTAGACCCTGGAAGTCCAATAGAGGAAGTCCACATTGATGGTATAATTTTGACTCATATATTGATTTATATTGGGGCTTCCATCAATGAAATTACTAAAGAAACCATGTTTAAGCTCAACCTCCAAGGAGCCTTGAGAAATACCACTACAGTGTTGAAACTTGCAGATAGATCCACAATAGCTCCTTAGGGATTTTTCAAGGATGTTATGGTATCTATTGACTCTTGGGAATATCCCATTGACTTCCTGGTGCTTTAGCCCAAAGACAATTTTAATGGTTATCCTCTTACCTTAGGAAGACCTTGGTTGGCCATTTCTAATGCTTATATCAGTTGTAGGGTTGGGAACATGACCATTAATAATGGGCCCTTATCAAAAAAACTGATACTATATCCTCCTGCTATGCCTTCTGTTGAACATGATCTACCTTTGTGGCTAGAGGATGAAGAAGAATACAGTTATCATCCAACACCATACCCAATATTTACCTTAGATGATGTTATCAGAGGGGGGCAACCTGATGAAGGTGACCTCATTGACCATATCCTTCATAATCAAGACCCCACTACCATTCCACTTGATGAACTTGTGAGAGAACTTGGAATTAGCCCTTGGACTGAGATATGATAAGTTAACTCAAGCCCTAAACATGTTAACATTGTATAATTTGGACCATCAAGAAACTTAAATTTCAATCCCTCTCTCTCGACAAAATAAGAAGAACAATTGTGTAAGATGCTGAGAGAGCACTTATATGATTTTTTTTGGGACTATAAAGAAATTAAATGGATGCATACATTAGTCTGTATTCACCACCTTTACATCAAGGAGGGATGCAAGCTTGTGCACCAACCCCAGAGGAAAATGAACCCAACCTTGAAGGACATAGTGAAGGATGAATTAAAAAAGTTATTGGATCCATGGTTCATATACCCCATCTCAAATAGTGCATGGGTGTCACCTCTAGTATTATTCCCAACGAAGAATAGGAAGTGGAGGATCTCTGTTGATTACATATAGTAGAAGAAGGCCATGAAGAAAGACCATTTCCCTTTGCATTTCATTGATTAAGTTTTAGATGGTCTTGTGGGAAAGAAGTTATTATCTTTCTTGGATGGATTTAGTGGTTACAACCAGATCAATATCAACCCTGAAGACCAAGAAAAGAATACATTTACATGTACTTGGGGTACCTTTTCTTATAAATTTCTCCATTTTTTCCTATGCAATTCCCTTGCCACTTTTCAAAGAGTAGCTTTGAGCGTATTTGCTGAACTTTTCCATGAATATGTGGAAATATACATGGATGATTTCACTCCCTATGGACGCGATTTCTAGGAGGCCCTCTCTAATCTGGGTAAAGTCTTGAAGAAATACGTTGAAATGCACCTCTCCTTGAGTCCTGAAAACTGTGAGTTCTTGATGAAGGTAGGGAATTTCCTTAGCCTCTCCATATCTCAGGCAGGAATACAAGTAGACCCAAACAAGATTACTATCATAAAATGTGTCCCTCACCCTCAGAAGAAGAGGGATGTTAGGAGTTTCTTTGGCTTGGTTGGTTATTATAGGAGATTCATCAAGGATTATAGTAAAGCGGCTTCCCCATTGTTTGGATTGATGGCCAAGGACACAAAATTTTGATGGTCAAGTAGATGTCAAGAGGAATTTTAAATCTTAAAATAAAAATTGACCACCGCTCTTATACTTTGAGGTACCAATTGGACTCCACCTTTCAATATCCATACTAATGCATTAGATAAAGATGTGTGAGAATATTTGGAAAAAATAGATGACAGGTTACCCTATGCCATTTACTTCATCAGTAAAAATATATCTAAGGTTGAATTGAACTACACTGACAGTGAGAAATATCTTTCAGCTATTGGCCACACCTTGATCAAGTTCATACATTATATCTCTGGGTACCAAAATTTTTTGCATACTGATCATGAAAAAATTAAATACTTGATTAACAAGCTTGATGTGAATGCTATCATTATTAGGTGGTTATTTTTGTTACAAAAATTTTATTCAACTATCATTGATAATCCAGGGAAACAAAATGCAGTTGCATGTTTTTTGTCTAGACTCACTTTTCCTACAGATGATGAAGGGATGATCGATGATAAACTTCCATATGAGCACCTATTTTATATATTAGTACTCTCTCCATTGTTTACTGACTTAGCCAACTACTTTGTTGCTGGGAAATTTCCTCCAAGTCTTTCATTCAGGGAGAAGAGCAGAATTGTGACAAAGAGCGCCCCTTTCACTTGAATTGGTGCAATATTTTCAAACTGGGACCTGATCATATTTTAAGGAGATGTGTTAGGGAAAATGAAGTCTTTGAAATCATCTCGGCATGTCATGATGGGCCTTATGTGGGTCATTTTTCTGCTAAGAGGACAAATTTTAAGGCCTTACAAGCTGGCTACTATTGGCCTACTCTCCATTAGGATGCAAGAAGGTATACCAGGAGATGTGACTAGTGTCAGGGAATGGAGAAACCCACACCTAGGGATGAAATGGCTCTACAACCTCAAGTGGCCTTAGAGACATTCGATAAGTGAGGAATGGATGTCATTGGGTCAATTGATCCACCATGAGGATAAAATAAGTACATCATAGTATGCTCTAACTATTTAACAAAGTGGATTGATAAAAATGTTGTCAAAGAAAAAACAGAAGAAAAAGTGGTTGAGTTCTGAAGGGAAAAAAAATTCTACAAATTTGGGTATCCAAGGTAGATAATCATTGAACAAGGATCTCTTTTCACATCACATTTGATTAAGAATATACTAAGGCAACATAATATCAATCACAAACCATCTACTGCCTATCACCCTGAAGAAAATGGGAAGGTAGAGGTTACCAATAGAGCATTGCAAAGCATCCTCAACAAGGTGGTGAGAAAAAACATGAAACATTGGGAAGATAGATTATTGGAGGCAACTTGGGCCTATAATACCACCTAGAAGAAAACTATTGGGTTCACTCCATATGATCTGGTTTATGGGAAGAAAGCTTTGATTTCCATTGAATTTGAATATAACACACTCAAAATATGGTTCTCAGACTTCTTTGGTTTTCGTTGATTGCAGAATCTGGATTATCCATAGTATCATAAAAGAATGGTCACTGTGGATAATCTGGATTCTGCAATCACACTCAAAATAGCAACCCAATTAGATTTATATGTCACAAGAGCACAAAAATAAAGGATTCTTCAACTAAATGACTTGGAAAAATTCATAATTCAGACCCTCCTCCACACCGAAGTTATAAAATTTCAAATGAAGGTCTGGCATGATATGCACATTAAGAAGAAAATATTTCAGGAAGGGGACTAGGCCTTGCTATATGAATCTTGGTTCAAGTATTTTAAGGGAAAATTGATGACACGATGGTTGGGTCCATACCTGATAGAGAAAATCCATGAAAATGGAGCTAATCAAATCAAAACCATTGATGAGGAGGGGATCCATCTGATTGTCAATGGTTATAGGATAAAAGTATACAAGAAGCCCACGCATAAGGCAGAGTTCATCAATACAATCAGAAGAGAGGTAAATATAATTGGGAGCCTCATAGATTCTAGTCCACAACCCTCCTAGGGAAAAATAAAAAATAAAAAATAAAGATGCCTGGGGGAAAACCTCCATGAGGCATCCAAGGCCAACTCTGGGATTGAAAACCTCTCTGAGGTAGTCCTGGAGAAGAAAAGAAAAATAAAAGAGAAATAAATATCCCTAAGTGAAAACCTCTCTAAGGCTCCAGGGTAGGCTTGTGGGTTGAAAAAATCCTTTGAGGCAACCCAATTGTCTTGAAAAAAAAAAGACAAAATAAAAAAAACCAAAAACAAGATGAAACAACATGAGATGAAACCATGTCTGCTAACCTTTTTCTTTTGTCTTGCGGGATTATTAATAGTGACATATTGTGGTTACAAGTCAAGCGAATTTTCATATTTTTCTTCACTCCTCCATCCATTCGTTCCCTACTCATCACCACTACTCACCTCTTCATATCTCTCCACCATCCTATTAGCTCAAAAACCAAGTTTTATCTCCTCTCTATGTTGTTGCAGAAGTATGATGTAAAGTTATGGGAAGCTCACTTAGTTCTCTAGGAGGGATATATAGAGCTATAGGAGGAAGAATCGAGGGAAAGGGAAGCCACTAAGGGTCCTATGGTCTCAAAAAAAGAATTAAGAGGGTCCTCCCACCATTAACCATCATCCTCTCATCACTTCACCATATCGCTCAAAGATATTTTTAACTCAAACCCTTCACTTTGTCCCATCTGTAAAAACATGCTTTCTACAAAAACAAAGAGATCCTTCACATAATTCTTTCAAGGCCACACTACTCCTTCCTAATACTATCACTATCCTAAATCATTTCCACACTCTCCCTCATCACCCCATGTAGATTCCAGGTCCAGTAAGTGAAAAGAAGGGTCTTCTATAGGAAAATGACATCTTCCTATAGAAAGCGTGTGTAATCACCAGAAAGCACCATATTTATTTTTCATCATCCAAAGATACAGGGAAAACTTGTAAGGTGACTCTGAAGAAAGCTATGGCACTCCAAGAAGGATTATCCACAAACATGAACAACTCAAGCCTTAGCAAAGTACATGCACACAAAAAAAACAACATAGTTAAGCACCTAAAGAAGAATGAAGACATACAACAAGAACTAAGGCCATAAAGAAAAATCTTTTGGTGTCACTCCAATGGTACAACTACAACATGCAAGGCCCTGCAACGAATCTACCATGAGATAGGCTCAGGTATGGTAGTCTCTCACCCTCTCCCTATGTGTAATTGACTAAATGAATCAATGTTGAGAGGAGAAGTTTTAATAAGCTAAAGGTCACCATTTAACTTGGCCACCCTCAGCCAGTGAACTTAAAGTCATTGGTAGAGTCCTCATGCAACGTGGAGATGTCACATGAATCAAATTAGGATCACCAGGAGTGGGTGTTGAACATGAGGAGAGGATAATGATAAATTAAAGTGGGACCAGTGGTCCAAATGAAGAAACCTTGTGTAAAGGTGTTGAAGCCTCGAAAATCGCTGCTTCAAACATTGGGGGATAACCACCCGGTCGGGACCTTAGGACAGCTCCTTTTCCATTTGGTGTGGTGGCTCCGACTGGATTTATAGGACCATTTTTCTAGTAATTTAAATGGGTTGGTAATGGAATGATTGGATGAAGGAAAATGGGACTAAATGACTGAAATAAAACCATCTAATCTAATTTAAATACTGATGAAATAATTCTAAAACTAACCCAGGCATCAAATGTGAATACAACTTTAAATTGTTTCAATTAACCAATAACCATGAAAAAATATTACAGCTTAATTGAAATATGCAGTAACAAATAAATATAACTCTGTTTAAGAAATTAAACAGAGTTATAATAACATATTGCATTCATCATAATATATCGCTTGCATATACTATAAAAGATAAATATTTCTAACACATTTAGAAATGATATGTATAAAGAAACATTTTGAAACAAGTACACATAAACGATAGCAATTTAAAAGAGAATATCACATAACAAAAGAAACTAATAGTGAATAGATAGAAATACCATATCCATCTCGATATTTCCAATGCAATCTGATATCCAAATCCAGCAACTTCAATGTAAAATCAACTCCAAGATACATAAATGCACTTCTTAAAGGCAATTTCGTAGGGAATCACCAGATGTGATCCTTTATAAAAATATAGGAGTCAATGGAGTACAGAAATGTAATCTCCGAGTCAAAATATTACAAATTCAGGACCCAACTTCAATGTAAAACCAACTCTAAGATACAAAAATGCAATTCTTAAAGATAATTTCGCAGAGAATCACCAGATGTGATCCTCTATAAAAATATAAGAGTCAATGGAGTACAGAAATGTAATCTCCTAGTCAAAATATTACAAATTCAGGACCCCTTTCTAAATGCATGAAAGGGGTTTAAATAGGTACTTAACAACATAAAATAACTAAAACTATTCCTACAATCTATCTAAATTAAAAAATATCTAAAATAGAAATGCGAGCTTGATGAAAACTGACTCATTGATCATTAGTTGAGGTGGATGTGCGAAGGTGGAAAATTTTGAGCATCTCCTTTACTTCTTCAGGATGACTAAGCCTTGAATGAAACCACCCTGTATATGTGGCATCGGAGAACTCAGGAATGATGCAATCAATGGCATTTGAGAGAAATTTAATTGATGTATGTTGACTATGTGGCTTGATGAGATAAGTCCACATTGAATCCCATGATATATCTTGTAATTGGCCAATTTGTTGATTTTTATCAATGATCTCTTGTTTCCATCTAAGATCAGTTTCTTTTACTCTGGGTAATTGACCAGGACTACAATCTGCAATTAAATTGATTGCATATAAATTATCATTTACCATCTGTGTTACATTGCTCATTATTCCCTTAGCTCTGGATGTGGCCCTTTCTGCTTTGATCAAGCGATGTTCCCATTATGCAAAAACAATTTCTTTATGCCTCTCCATAATTTTGGGAAGATCTGCTTTTCTCCCTGATTTTGAATCTTGCCATAAAAGAAAATCGGAGATATTCTCTTCAGCTTCATCAAATTCAATCTTAAGAGTGACTCCTTCATCTATCAGAGACGATGTTAGCTCACAT
The DNA here is from genome assembly GCA_034641835.2 of Pinus albicaulis. NCBI lineage: Eukaryota > Viridiplantae > Streptophyta > Pinopsida > Pinales > Pinaceae > Pinus > Pinus albicaulis. Next base: position 1,440,459,806 of record CM076579.1, read on the forward strand.
AAAGACTTTGCTTCTGTAATTTTAAGACAGAATTCATTTAATTGTTGAGACAATAATTTGTTTGTCTCCAAGGCTTCATTTTTGAATTGATCCAGACTGGGATAATTCTTGAACTTGTCTAATTTAGATTGAAACAACTTTTCTTGTTCAATCTTCAAAGTCTGCTCATTTTGTAGAAGAGCTTGTAATTTTGCAATTTCTTGATTTAGGTGTTGTTTCTTTTCTAGGGTCTGCTGATCAATCTTCTCTTTTTCGACAACCAACTGCTCTTCTAATTGTTTAGACTTGAGCTTTTCATCCTGTAATCGATGTTCTAACTGAATGATCTTTTGCTGGTTTTCTGCAACTTGTTCCTCAAACATGGCAATTTTCACATCCTTTTGCTTCATCAATTGTGTAACTTCAAAGGCTTTATCTATAGTAGCAGCACTATAGGCACTTGCATACTGAGACAATTTGGTGAGATCCTTATATGGATTCACCTCAACATTCTTATAAACAATATTCATGAATTCCCCTTGTGATGCCAAAAGTGCATCTTGATCAATTTTCCTCCTTTTCCTCTGTTTTCTCACCACAACCCTATGTTTGGGACTGTAAAATATATCCAAAGGAGGAATTTCTTCTATCTTTAACATAATCTCACCTGTGGGGTTTTCAGGAATGATTTCTACATCCTGGTCTTTTGGATCATCAACTTGGGAGCGTTTTGTTGTCCTATTTGTTGGGAAAATTGTTCATATTGGCTCAGCAAATGAGGAGAAAAAATAAGTTTAGAAGCTTCTTGTCCTCCAAGTTGAGAATTTGTACTATTATTTGTATCACCTTTAGGTGCTTGTTCAATATTTTTACTGTCTGTGCCTCCTTTTTCAATATGCACATGGGCATCAGTACCTGTGCTTTCTTTTCTTTCTTGGGCTGAAGATTGTTGTACAACAATTTTCACAGCGGTTCCTGTCTTTCCAGTGTCAGCTTTACTGCTATCATCTTTCTTCTCCAAAACAGGATCAACTCCTGTTACTTCTTTACCAGATGTACTTCCTGTATCTTTATGTTGTGCTTCACATTCCTGTGTAGAAATCCTCAACTGATCCAGAGGAACTCTAAGTAGCCTCTGACTTCTAAATAATAACAATTTATTCATTTCTTCAGGCTGAAGTTTGGACTTGGCCAAATAAAAAATTTGAGACATTTTATCTACAGAAACAAATAAATCATCAAAGACATCTGGTTCATGTTCAAACCGAGTAATTGAAACAGAGGTAGTAAAATCATATGCCACTTTCCTGGGATCATATTGCCTTCCAGGAATTGTTGAAAGTTTAATATCGGTTAACTTAACAACTTCTTTTTCAGCATGGACAAAATTGCTGAGAGTATAGTCACCACATTTGAAAGGAAAATTAGGCCACATCTATTTTTTGCTATTCTTTAAAGTTCTAGACATACCTTCTACTGTCAGCTAATAAGAAATTTCCTATGCTAACGGCTTGTATAGAACATATAAAGGAAGGATGTGTGGCTCTACAATACTTCCAAAAATTCTGACATAAGTGAACTTTTCCTCCCCGAACCAATCTCCAATAGAGGACAAATCAAATCTAGCTTTATCGGAAAGTCTAGGAGGGAATCGGCCAAAAATGATTTGGTAAATCAGAATGAGAAAAATATGACAAACTCTGTAATCATGAATTCTGAAATACCCTTTGCATAAGAATTTATGATATATATGAATTGGGACATGTTCTTTAGGAGTCCATTTCCATCCTAATAAGGGAAATTCTGAATTGAAACAGAGGGCATCTAGGATGTAAGCATAAAAGTAAAAAGGAGTGGAATTTCCTGAATTTTTGTCTCTCCTATACTCCAGAACTCTATTGGCTATCTTATCAGACAAGATAACAACCCAATCCATTATCTCAGAATTAATAGCAGCATGTATCAACGGAACCATTTGAATGGAAAACCTAGCCGAATTATCATTACCAAACAATCTACACATCATAGCCGCGACATAACAATATGGAGGCAAGAGAGACTCCATGGAGTACATACCTAATGCCTCATGCCTGTGCTTTTGAGGAGCCCTTCTCCATTCTCTAATTGGTTTTGACTGATTTTCATTGTTTGCAGCAAATTCTTTGATAAAATCTTTGTTATAAATCTTATGTGGGTCAGGAAGGTGGTACATTTCTTTGATATCCTCTGGTTTGAATGACCCGAAGATTGCTACAGATGCAGAAACAAAAGTTCTGTCTTTGATAGACACATTATCAATCACCCATCTAATAACATCGTAATACGAGAAAATGTTTGGATGAGCAGCAACTCGGTGCAGAAATAAGTTTGCCAATGAACCAAGAGGACTTTTAGAATTAGAGTTTGAATCGGCTTCATCAGGAACTATGGCTTTAGCTTCAACAACTCTATGGTTTTTCTTTTCCAATAGATTGTAAAAATTTTCCCATGTCATTTTTCCAAGTCCCTGACAGGGGGTGTCTATAACCAGCTTAAGTTTTGTTGGTTTCTCTTTAGGCGGCATAGTAATCACACGAGATTTTGCAGAAACGGTAGCTTTCGATTTCCTGAATCTCTTCGAAATTTTAGTGTTAGGGAGTATTTCTCTTGCTCTGTGAATAGAAAAATTGGATGTTCTATTACTCTGCGACAAAGAGAAGCTTTCAGCCGAGGTGAAGACGTAATAATGAAAAACAACTATACAAAAGGTTTATTCATTGATTTGTATTTATTATATCCGTGATTTAAAACTTAAATTCCCCCCTAGGGAGTCACACTCATGCATTCAATAACAAAACAAAATCATTTTTATTCGTTTGATTCGTGAGTTAATGTTATCGTACAATTGGAGAATTGGCATATTTCGGAATAAGTATAGATAGATTTCCTTTTAAAACAATGAAACACGATGAATAATAATAAATGGATATTTAAGTCATAATCGCATCGCAATTCGTTTAAAAGGGAAATGAAACAAGACTTATACCAAATCCCGATTGCGAAGATCGCATCGGAGATTTAAAATGAAATGAACCGTTTAAAATTTTCTCCGAAAATGCGATTGCGATGAGATAGGATTTGTTGCATCAAAGTTTTAAAACAATAGAATGCAATGTTTTTAATTCTTCTGAAATGAAATTGTGATGAATCGCATCGCATCAGAAATATATACAAGAAACACAACACTTTAAGTTTATCGAAATGCGATTGCGATGAAGCACGATCGCATCAGAACTTTATAAAGAAAAAACAAACTTTAAAGAATTCTCCAAGTTTTCCGATTGTGATTACTGTTCATTTTAATTATTATTAAGTATAAAGTCTTTATAATGTGTTTGATATGATTAAAAGGCTTTATAACTCATCGGATCATAAAGTTATTCTAAAAGGTTGTACACTTTGTGAATAAAAATGTGATATGTATCCTTTTATCAATGAATCTTTTATTTCTATTTAGGAAGAAAGATAAAAAAGGGGACCTATTTCTAAATGGGATTTATTCTAAAAGTTAAAAATGGGGAGGGTTGTTGTACAGTACAACAATTGGCGATTCACTGGAAGAAACAGTTATCTCTGAAAAAATGAAATGAACACTATATTTTTAGTAAGTTAAAATTTCTAAAGATAATAAAAACTTATCTTAGGATAATTCAAATAAAATCTAATGTGAAAATGAATAAAAATCGCTTACAATTTTCTTTCTAATTCCTCAAAGAAAGAACATTTTTGGGTTATCTCAAGCTTTGATTGGTTGATAACAATAAAGTAAGTGAATTTCTTCAAGTTTAGCTTTTGTAATATACTCTATTTTCATAGGCATTGCCTCTGCTGCCAGCAAAAGTTCATAGTTTGGACAGGGTTACCTTTTAACCATTAACTATCCATTATCCCATCCAACTAAGATTATGACTTTTTAAAAATAAATTCATAAGACATATTATCTTATGTTTTTTGTCTTTTATTTATTTTTTTAATCATTGTTCTGGTTTGGTAGCCAGTTAGCAACAATGCCATTCACCAGTTATAATTAAACTGAACAAGCTGGCTTGTGATGAGACCCCTTGTCTTACTTTTATAAGCCATTACCCTGTTTTGGTATGTTGTATTGGTAATGTCAGTTTTATTACTTCTTATTATCATGGTAAGTAGGCTCATGATGAGACCTCTTATCTCCTAAATTTTGTCATATAATTCTTTAGATTACATTCTAAAAAATCACAACCGAAATGGATGGGGTGAAATAGTTGTACCCTTAAGAGTAAATGGATAACAATTGACAGAATTTTTTGTTTGCTAAAACTTGAAAAAGTTTTTACCTTTTAAAGATAACCTTTCTCTGCTTAATAAACTTATAATTATTCATATTTTCTTTAAGGTTTCGAAAGATCATGCAAATGTTTTGAACAAATTTTCAAAGTTTAACATTTTATTTTAAACTATTCAAAATTGTAATCATTTCCTTGAAAATTCTTATTTACATAAAATAAGTATTTATAACATTCTTTCCAAGACAATTTTCTAATAGTAAAAATTCAATTAAAGACTATTAACAACTTTTATTTACAAAAATAAATAAAAATTGCAGAAAGGAATATGTACAAGTAAGAAGGGGTTACCTCCTTATGAAAAGAATTTATTTAAGACAAGCCCATTTACAGGAAGAGATTCTCTTTTTCCGGTTAAATCTTGAAGTATGAATGTATATGAGCCTGTATTTTCAACAATATGAAATGGTCCAAGCCACATTTTCTGAAATTTAGTATGATTACCTTTTTCTTCATGTGCTTTATCCCATTTCAGAACAAGATCACCAATTGACAAATTTTTTGAGCCTGTGGAACTTGAATCAAAAGAAGATTTTACAAGCTGTTGATGTTTTTCATGAATATCTTTTGCTTTTTCTCTATCTTCTTCTGACATAAGGATTTGATCAAATCTCAACTGAATGGATGAGGAAGGATTTTCTTCAATGAATTGCACTAGCTAATGATGGAAGAGCTATATTTGATGGTATCACAGCTTCTTTACCATAAAATAAATTGAAAGGTAAAGTTCCAATAGAAGCTTTAAGAGTAATACAATCAACCCATAATGCAAAGATTAAAGACTTGTGCCAATTCTTTTGATTTTGATCAATAGTCATTTTAATGATTTTGAGGAGATTTTTGTTAGTAGATTCAGCTAAACCATTACCTTGTGCATAATAATTTGCTGAATATTTCAATTTAAAACCTCTTTTAATTGCAAATTCCATTATACTATTACCAGAAAAATAAGATGCATTATCAAAGACCAGAGCATTAGGTACACCAAACCTGGTAATGATGAATTGATTGATGAAATCAATAATTGCATCAGAGTTGGCTACCTTTAGAGGAATTTCTTCTACCCACTTTCTGAAGTAATCTGTTGCTGTGAGAATGTACTTGTGCTGTTTGGAAGAATGAGGAACTATCTCACCAATAATATCAAGCCCCCATTGCTCAAATGGTTGTTCAATGTTTACTGGATGCAAAGGAAGAGCTGGCTTCCTCTGTCTTCAACTAGCAGTTTGGAAAATTTTTCATTTTCTCACATAATCATGTGTATCTTTAAAAAGGGTAGGCTAATAATAACCAGCATGGAGAATTTGTGAGCTATGGTATCACCTCCAAAATGTCCTCTTGCTGGTCCATCGTGTAATTCCTACAATACCTTTTTTCCTTCAGTCTTTTCAATACATCTTAATAAGATTGAATCATAATTCTTTTTAAATAACACATCATCAATGATTTCATTTTTAGTAGCCTTCAATATTAAAGCACGTTTATTCTTATAGCTGAGATTAGAAGGAGCATACCCATTTTTCAAGTAAAATATCAGATCAGCATACTAAGATTCGGAATCTGTAACACTTATTTGAGTTAATTGAACAACATTCTCTGGATCTTGATTTTCTGGTATATTATGAGCTCCTGCTAATAATCTGCAAAAACCTTGTCCTCTAACAATCTTTGCTGGTTTAATATCAATATCATATTCTTGCAAATATGTCACCCAATTAGCCATTTTTTCTCCTACGTCTATTTGAATTAGTAATTGTATTACTGCAGAGAAAGGAACAATAACCTTTGTGTGTGTTTTTAAGAGAAAAGGCCTAAAATGTTTGATTGACTTAAATACAGCGAAAGCTTGTTTTTCAGCATCAGAATAATTCAGCTCAGCTCCTTGCAGATTTGAGCTGAATAAAGAAATCGGTACTTTGATTTGTTGATCATTGAGCTATGTTAAAACAACAGCATAAGATGTTTCGGTTGCCAACGTATACAGAATAAAATCTTTGGAAAAATTGGGAGTATTCAATGTAGGTGCATCAATGATTGCCTTCTTGATTGCATCAAAGGCTTCTTTTTCTTTATAACCCTATTTGAATACCGAATTTTTCCTAATCATATTCTGCATAGGCAAAAAAATTTGAGAGAAATCTGGAATGAATCTTTTTACAAAATTAATCTGACCTAAAAATGATTGCATGGAATTTTTATTGTGAGGTAAAGAAATATTAGAAATTTCTTTAACTCTGTCAGGATCGATATATATACCATCTTTTGACACAACAAACCCTAAGATTTTTCCTTGATCAAGAGCAAAGAGGGATTTCTTTGGGTTTAAGGAAATACCAAATCTTCTACATCTTTCAAATATTTGTTTCAGATCGTGTAGATGATTGGATCTCTTCTTTGAATAAACTGTTATGTCATCAAGATAAATAACAACTGATCTATTAATCAGACCTTTAAATGTTATGTCCATGGCTCTCTGGAAAGTAGCTCCTGCATTTACTAAACCAAAATGCATTTTCTGATAAGCATAGGTTCCCCATTTGGTTCTGAAAGTGGTTTTCAACCTATCATCTGGATGTACTAAAATTTGATTATACCCTGAAAATCCATCAAGGAAGGACATGAGTTCAGAACCAGCTACCTTTTGGAGAATTTGCTCCATGGTTGGCAATGGGAAATTTTCTTTTTGACATGCCTTGTTTAAATTCCTGAAATAAATACAGATTCTAATATCACCGTTTTTCTTCCTGACATGTACCATGTTGGAAACCCAATTGGAATGCCTTACAGGAAAAATGATTTTGGCTTTCAAAAGCTTGTTGAGTTATGTTTTGATTTGATCTTAAGGATTTGGATGAATCTTTCTTAAATTCTATTGAACAGGCTTAACATCAGATAGCATTGGAATTGTGTGTTGAATTACAAAAGTATCATAAGTCTTTAAATCCTCATAACTCCAAGCAAATACATTTTTATATTTACTTAGAAGTTTAATAAAAGCATATCTTTCTTTTGGAGTTAAATTGAGACCTAGATTAACATTATGAGGTTTAGAATCAGAGCCAAGATTGACTAATTCAAACTTCAAAGTTGAACTTTGAAGTTTAGCATTAATAAATTTCTTGAATCTGTCTTTAATATCATAAAGATCTTCAAGTTTAACAACAGAATTAGGAATCAGATTTTTATTATTTCTTGAAGTAATTTGTAGATCATGATCATCTTCATCAATAATTTGTTCATCGTATGATTTCTCAGAAGTTAAGAAATTCAAAATATCTTGATCATGGTAGAATACTCTCCAGTTAGTAATATTTTCTAGGACAGATGGGAAAAAAATAAACTCTACTGAAAATCTATCAGGACTGAAATCTTCAGCAGGAAGGAGTTTGGACGCAACATTAGCTAACAAGTCAGCTGAAATATTTTGATTTCTGGGAATAGAAGAGATATTAAATGCCATAAATTGAGTGGTAAGGTCTTGTACTAGGGTTTGATAATGTTTGAGATGTCTTGAAAGACAATGAATAGTATTCCTTACTTGTCTTATGACAATTTCGGAATCTCCATATACTTTCAAATATTTTACATTTAACCCTATGGCCTTATAAAGCCCTTGAATCAAAGCTTCATATTCATCAGTATTATTAATGCACTCAAATTCTAATCTACATGATAACATGGTTTTCTCTCCTTCTGGATCGATTAGGATGCATCCTGCTCCTGCTCCATCACTATATTTTGATCCATCAAAATATAATGACCAAAATAAAGTTCTATCTATCGGTTTATCTACAAATGAATCAGAAATATTAACAATTCTAGAAGAATTAGATTGTGAAAAAATTTCAATTTGAGAAACAAAAGTATTTACAGAGAACGATGACTGTGGTGTAGTAAAATTTCCAAGAAATGACTAGGCAGAATAACCTCCAAGAATATTATTGTTGAAAGCTACAGGTTCATTAGGTTGTTCAAATTCAGTTACAGTGTGAGTCATATGTTTTTCTCGCTCGACTTTGACTTGATTGGGTTTCCCTTTTTAGGGAAGCCACATATGTGAACAAACGGTTGAGATATAACCATTAAGTTTCGCAGACCAGTCTCTGCTTAAGACTAGCCCATAGAATTCTGAAATATCTGCAATTAGAATATCAATTCTTTGGACAATCCTAGGATCGGAAGCCAGTCTGATGGTAACTGAATTTATTTCTCCAACAACTTGAACTTTAGAGTGATCTAATTGTACAATATGAACAACAGACTTATGTGGTTCAATATTCAATTTAGCACAGACAGAAGAAGACATTATATTAGAGGATGCTCCAGAATCAATTAAACAATTATGTAAATTCTTATTGTAGATTTTATAAGTCAATAGAAATGGAGGTGTCTGAGAATTTTATCTTTCTCCAATAAGAACAATATCGGTTGCATCTACTTTTCTTGGTGGCTTACCAGTCCCTCTAACTTCTTTAGCTACTACACCACTTGGTATAGGAGCAATAGGTGTAGCATTTAAGTCTTTTAATAGCATATTTTGTTGATGTTTAAGTTTGCTGAGTTCATGTAATGAGATGTTCGCTCTAGTATTTTTCATATCCTCAACAATATTATAATCCATCGTATCTGATACCACCAGAGTTTTGGATGATGATGTGGGAGGATTGGGAGATGATGGCTGATTCTGAGTGGGTAAGTGAGAAACTTTTTTCGCAGGGGTTTTGTCTTTAGTACTCGGAGTTGTAGTTTTCTTCTTTGGAATAGTTTGAACAGGTTCCGATGTAGATTTGCTCCTTGTACTCACAGGCATACCTTCTTGTTCTATTTCACTATCCGAATTAGGGAGAATGAAATCCCACATTCCATTTAGTTCAGCTACTTCTTCCCTTTCATCTTCTTCATCTGACATTAGAGGAATTTATTCTTCTTCTTCATCTTCTGATTCTACATTGGAAATTGCATTGGGAGGTTTTGATTCAGCTTGATTTCTCTTGAAATTTCTAAATGGTATCTTTGTAGAAGTCTCTACTACTTGCTTTTTGATTTCAACCATCTCAATAGACATGGTTTTAAGGACTTTCTGTAAACCTTCCATGTCATATGAATCTCTTGGTGTCTTTTTCTTCGAATCATCTTTAAAAGTGACTTTATTTGATTTGTTTTCCTCAATAGAATTTTTCTTATCTAGAGCAATCATTCGTTTTTCAACTGAAATAGCTTCTTTCATATTCTCAGATAAAGTCATTTTTACAGCTCTATCTACAAAAATTGCTATGTTTGAGGGCAAAGCATTAATGTACCATTCACTTCTAACTTTTTCACTCGGTTTAGATATTGCAGGAATATTATTCAAGAGTTTGTTGAATCGAGAGTTAAACTCTTTAATGGGTTCCTTGGGTTGAGTCTTTAAATTGGAGAGATCGTTAATTAGGGTAGAAATTGATCTATCATCTCCATATTTAGTTAAAAATTTCTCTTCAAACATATCCCAATTTGTGATCGAATCATAAGGTAAGGAAAAGTACCAGGATCCTGTTGTTCCTTGCAAAGTATAAGGAAATAATCGGACTACAACATCTTCATGCACTACTTGATTTAAATTTATAACAAGCATAAAGTTATTGATATGTTCTTCTGCTTGTATACCAGTATCTGGACTAAACTTCGAGAGCCATTTTTCAGGATGATTAGGTAGATCATGCAAAGGTGCAGCCATATTCATAGCTCTTGGTCTGGTCCATGGTCTTTGTGCTGGTTGTGCCATTCTTGTGACAATGGTAGATGAACTAGAAGTGATAACTGGTATATTAGTAGTAACAGTTGAAGTACTGGAAGAGACCATTAATGTTTGAATAGATGTAGTTTGAGCAGATGAAGATGAGACTATTGCACTTTCCTGATTTGGATCTTGGGAAACAGATGATTGAATATGCGATGAAGAACTAGTACCATTCTGTTTCCAATGGAGTTTTTCTTGTTTTGACTCTACTAGGTATAGGAAATTCTTTTGGGGAAATTCCAAGTTTTTCACTCTGTGACCTAGTAAGAGGTCTAGAAGAAACAAACTGTGAGGTGTCACTACCTTCAGATAATTCTGATTCTTCTAATGATAACGTGAATCCTTGAAGTTTATGAACTAAAGATTTGACTTCAGGGGATTCAGGAGTTGGATTATCTAATTGATGTAAGACTTTGGTAGTGGGTGTTTGAATACTTTTCTCAATTTCTTCTCTTGTTATTTGAGATGTGAAAGAAATTTAAGGTGATGAGGGTGATGTGCTCCTAGAATGGCTTTCAGATTTGGATTTATCTGCCATTCATAGCTTATGGCCCTCGTTCTAGCTCCAAAAATTTTGAACCCTCGAAAATCGTTGCTTCAAACATTGGGGGATAACCACCTGGTCGGGACCTTAGGACAACTCCTTTTCCGTTTGGTGTGGTGGATCCGACTGGATTTATAGGACTAGTTTCCTAGTAATTTAAATGGGTTGGTAATGGAATGATTGGATGGAGGAAAATGGGACTAAATGACTGAAATAAAAATATCTAATCTAATTTAAATACTGATGAAATAATTCTAAAAATAACCCGGGCATCAAATGTGAATGCGACTTTAAATTGTTTCAATTAACCAATAACCATGAAAATGTATTACAGCTTAATTGAAATATGTAGTAACAAATAAAGATAACTCTGTTTAAGAAATTAAACAGAGTTATAATAACATATTTCATTCATCATAATATATCGCTTGCATATACTATAAAAGATAAATATTTCTATGACATTCAGAAATGATATGTATAAAGAAATATTGTGAAACAAGTACATATAAACGATAGCAATTTAAAAGAGAATATCACATAACAAAAGAAACTAACAGTGAATAGATAGAAATACCATATCCATCTCGATACTTTCCAATGCAATCTGATATCCAAATCCAACAACTTCAATGCAAAATAAACTCCAAGATACAGAAATGCAATTCTTAAATGCAATTTCACAGGGAATCACCAGACATGATCCTTTATAAAAATATAGGAGTCAATGGAGTAAATAAATGTAATCTCCAAGTCAAAATATTACAAATTCGGGACCCCTTTCTAAATGCATGAAAGGGGTTTAAATAGGTACTTTAAAAAAATAACTAAAACTATTCCTACAATCAAAATAAATTAAAAAATATGTAAAACAGAAATGCGAGCTTGATGAAAAATGGCTCATTGATCATCTGTCGCGGTTGATGTGCGAAGATGGCGGATTTTGAGCATCTCTTTCACTTCTTCAGGATGACTAAGCTTTGAGTGCAACCTCCCTGTATATGTGGCATCGGAGAATTTGGGAATGACGCAATCGATGGCATTTGAGAGAAATTTTATTGTTGTTTGTTGACTATGTGGCTTGATAAGATAAGTTCACATTTTATCCCATGATATTCCTTGTAATTGGCCAATTTGCTGATTTTTATTAATTATCTCTTGTTTCCATCTGTGATCCGTTTATTTTACTCTAGGTAATTGGTCAGGACTACAATCTGCAATTAAATTGATTGCATATAAGTTATCATTCCCCAACTGTGTTACATTGTTCATTATTCCTTTCGCTCTGTATGTAGCCCTTTCTGCTTTGATCAAGCGATGTTCTCATTCTGAAAATATAATTTCTTTATGTCTCTCCATAATATTGGGAAGATCTGCTTTTTTCCCTGATTGTGAGTCTTGCCATAAAACAAATTCGGAGATATTTTCATCAGCTTCATCAAATTCAATTTTAAGAGTGACTCCTTCATCTATCAAGGAAGATGTTAACTCACATAGAGATTCTGCTTCTGTAATCTTTAGACAAAATTCATTTAATTGTTGAGACAATAACTTGTTTGTCTCCAAGGCTTCATTTTTGAATTGATCCAAATTAGGATAACTCTTAAACTTGTCTAATTTAGATTGAAACATCTTCTCTTGTTCAATCTTCGAAGTCTGCTCATTTTGTAGAAGAGCCTGTAATTTTGCTATTTCTTGATTTAGCTGTTGTTGCTTTTCTAGGGTCTGCTGATCAATTTTCTCTTTTTCAACATCCAACTGCTCTTCTAATTGTTTATATTTTAGCTCTTTATCCTGTAATTGTTGTTCTAACTTAATGATATTTTTTTGATTATCTGCAACCTGTTCCTCAAACATGGCTATTTTCACTTCCTTTTGCTTCATCAACTGTGTAACTTTAGAGGCTTTATCTATAGTAGCAGCACTATATGCACCTGCATACTGAGACAATTTGGTGAGATCCTCAGATGGATTCACCTCAACATTCTTATAAACAATATTCATGAATTCCCCCTGTGATGCCAAAAGTGCATCTTGATCAGTTCTCCTCCTTTTCCTCTGTTTTCTAACCACAGCCCTATATTTGGGACTATAAAATATATACAAAGGAGGAATTTCTTCTATCTTTAACATGATCTCACCTGTGGGGTTTTCAGGGATGATTTCTACATCCTGGTCCTTTGGATCATCAACTTTGGGAGTGTTTGTTGTCCTATTTGCTGGGCAAATTGTTTATATTGACTCAGCAAATGAGGAGAAACAATAATTTTAGTAGCTTCTTGTCCTCCAAGTTGAGAATTTGTACTATTTTTTATATCACTTTTATGTGCCTGTTCAGTATTTTTATTGTTTGTGTCTTCTTTTTCAATATCCACATGGGCATCAATACCTGTGCTTTCTTTCTTTCCTGGGCCGAAGACTGTTGTACACCAATTTTAGCAGCGGTTTCTATCTTTCCAGTGTCAACTTTGCTGATATCATCTTTCTTCACCAAAATAGGATTAGTTCCTATTACTTCTCTTCCAGATGTACTTCCTGTATCCTTCTGTTGTGGTTCACTTCCCTGTTTAGAAATCCTCAACTAATCCAGAGGAACTCTGAGTGACCTCTGACTTCTAAATAATAAAAATTATTCATTTCTTCGGCCTGAAGTTTAGACTTGGCCAAATCAAAAACTTGGGACATTTTATCAATAGAAACAAATAAATCATCAAAGACATCTGGTTCATGTTCAAACCGATAAATTGAAACAGAGGTAGCAAAATCATACGCCACCTTCCTGGGATCATATTGCCTTCCAGGAATTGTTGAAAGTTTAATATCGTTTAACTTAATAACTTCTTTTTCAGCATGGAAAAAATTGCTGAGAGTGTAGTCACCACATTTAAAAGGAAAAGTAGGCCACATAAGCTTTTTGTTGTTATTTAAAGTTCTAGACATACCTTCCACTGTCAGCTGATAAGAAATTTCGTATGCTAACAATTTGTCTGGAACATACAAAGGAAGGATGTGTGGCTCTACAATAATTCCAAAAATTTTGACATATGTGAAATTTTCCTCCCCGATCCAATCTCCAATAGAGGACAAATCAATTCTAGCTTTGTCGGAAAGTCTAGGAGGGAATCGGCTAGAAATGATTTGGTAAATCGGAATAAGAAAACCATGAAAGACTCCGTAAACATGACTTTTGAAATGCCCCTTCCATAAGAACTTGTGATATATATGAATTGGAACAGGTTATTTAGGAGTCCATTTCCATCCTAATAAGGGGAATTCCGAATTGAAATAGAGGGAATTTAGAATATAAGCACAAAAGTAAAAAGGAGTGGAATTTCCTAAATTTTTGTCTTTCCTGTACTCGAGAATTCTGTTGGCTATCTTATCAGACAGAAAGACAGCCCAATCCATTATCTGAGAATGAATAGTAGCATGTATCAATGGAACCATTTAAATGGAAAACCTAGCCGAGTTATCATTACCAAAAAATCTACATATCATAGCTACGACATAAAGATATGGAGGCAAGAGAGACTCCACGGAGTACATACCTAATGCCTCATGCCTGTGCTTTTCAGGAGCCCTTCTCCATTCTCTAATTGGTTCTGGCTGATTTTCGTTGTTTGTAGCAAATTCTTTAGTAAATTATTTGTTATAAATCTTCTGTGGGTCAGGAAGGTGGTACATTTCTTTGATATCTTCCGGTCTGAACGACCCGAAAATTGCTCCAGATGCAGAAACAAAAGTTCTGTCTTTGATGGGCACATTATCAATCACCCATCTAATAACATCATAATACGGGAAAATGTTTGCCTGAGCTGCAACTTGGTGCAGAAATGAGTTTGCTAATGAACCAATAGGACTTTCAGAATCTGAGTCTAAATCGGCTTCGTCAGGAACTGTGGCTTTAGCTTCAACAACTCTAGGGTTTTCCTTTTCTAGTAGATTGTAAACATTTTCCCACGTCATTTTACCAAGTCCCTGACAGGAGGTGTCTTTAACCAGCTTAAGCTTTGCTGGTTTCTCTTTAGGCGGCATAATAATCACAGGGGTTTTTGCAGCAACGGTAGCTTTCGATTTCCTAAATCTCTTCGACATTTTAGTGTCAGGCAGTGTTTCTCTTGCTCTGCGAACAAAAAAATTGGATGTTCTATGATGTAGGGGCTTTAGACACTAGCCAACAATGTAGGAAGTTTTGTCCACATGTTGTGGCTAGGAGGGTTTGAAATCACTTGAATTGTAACAACTAGGTGTCAATACCTCAGCTGACTGTATTATTTAGATTAGTTAGAGTTGTAGAAGTCGAACAATTAGGTTCGATCCAGCTATCAGTGTAGTTATTGGAATAAATTGTAATTAGACCTTTGATTTCTAGAACGGTCCTCTCAGAGGAACCGAAGAGTCATATGTTTATGTATATAAATGTAATCCCTCGGATGTATTAAGGGAGGTTAGAGAGGAAAAAGGAGAATTTCTGCAATAAAAACTCTGTGCATTGAGCCATTTCTTCCGGTTGAATATACTTCAAGTCCTGTTGATTTCCAAACTGTCCGAGTTGATAATTGTGAAGAATTGTTTAACTGTGAGGCGATTGTGCACTGGAATTCCGTTTCTCTGTCTTTGAATTCCCGTAAATTGGTTGGATAACCCTATAAATCCACCCCACCCGCAGGCGAGGTCTGTGTGGACAACCATGGGCGTGAACACTGTTCAAATATAAAATCCCCGCTTAATAAGGAGAGACAACGTCATTGATTTTGGAACCTGACCCGAAGATTAGACGTGAGTTACAAACCAAAAGGAATAACGTAACCCCAGACAAACCCTGGTAAGGAACTGTACAAAACCACGAGCGGATTTGAGGAGGCAGATTGCCCATGTGGCACCTCTTTTGGTGTGCAAGCAGTATTTCCCGGTCGCGGAGCGATTCCATAGAGATGTCGACGTGTGGCAAGGTGGACCCCCGGAAAACCACCATTCAGAGCGTGCCATCGCGCGTTAACGTTCATACCAGGAGGCCGAGAGATATGCGTACGAGCCGTTGATTTGGGAAAGGGCCATCGGACGGTGATCGTTGAAAAAAGACGCGCGGGAGATAACTGGTACGGTGCGTGCGGTTGATTGGGCCATCGAGCATAGAGGTGGGGCCCAGTGCGAGGTTTATTACACAACGAATGGGTTTAATATAAAATTTCGAAGAGTAAACATTGGCTATAAGGTTGGCGGCATAATATAAAGTTCAGAGATAATATATATAAGCCGGGACTATAATATAACATTCGAAAGTTGCGAATATGTTTATTTTTCAATTTCTTTGAAATTGATAAATAAAAATAAAAAGAAGATAAAGAGCCACGTGGGTAAACCAAAGGGAAATGCTGACAGAGCCATGCGCTAGTTGACCATCTCTCGTCAGGGTTTACTTTCAGTTTTGTTGCATCATTAGTGGTATCAGAGCCATTGTTTTAAGGTTGTTTTTGCAGAAGAGCTGACATGGCGATCTGAGTTGGTAGAGGTGCTGGCAGAAGGAGTTCCGTTGCCAACGCAGAGGTGTTGGGGATGTTGCAGAGGGTCGAAGCTAGAATGGATGCCATGGAGCGAAGACAGCCCAGAGATCCGGAAGACATCAGTGAACCTGAAACAGAAGAAGATGAATAAAATGTTGAGATTCCTCTTGACATGAGGCTCCTTAGAACTATTCTGGGGTCTGCAGTTAAGCCCAGAATTGAAGTGTCAAGTTATGCAGGGGGACTGAATCCAGAAGAACTGGTGGATTGGATAAATGAAATGAATAAATGCTTCGATTATGAAGAAATAAGCGAAGATAAAAGGGTCAAGTTTGCAGTGACAAAGCTGAAAGGACATGCTGCACTTTGGTGGGATGGAGTGCAGGCAGAAAGGAGGAGAGTTGGCAAGCAACCTATCAAAAGCTGGACCAGAATGATGGCTAAATTAAAAGGTAAATTCTTGCCTAGTGATTATCAGCTGACATTATATAAGCAAATGCAGAACCTGAGACAGAGGTTGCTAACAGTAAAAGAATACACAGAGGAATTCTACAGAGTGAGCATAAGGGCTGGGAAATTTCAAGACACACCAGAAAAGACTGCTAGATATGTGAATGGTCTCAAGCTGGAGATCCAAGATGAGATTGGTCTCTTGTCTCCCAAGACAGTGGAAGAGGCCTATCAGATGGCCTTGAAAGCAGAGGAGAAACTCCTGAGGAAATAGTCTGCCAAGAAGAGAGGTACTTTCCATGGAAAGGGAAGTCAGGGCGGTAGAGGAAAGCCTACTACACCCAGGGATGGAGCTAATAGTAGCTCACCTCAGAATGCATCTACAGAGGATGATGCAAGGGGTAGAAGGGGTTCTTACAGAGGAAAAGGAAGAGGAGGCAGAGACAGAGGCAGAGGTAGAGAGTTGAGGTGTTATAGATGTCAGCAAGTGAGACATAAGCACTATGAGTGTCTAGAGAATGTGGGTGCTAGTCCAAGGAATGTTTTTGTTGCCCAGACTGGAGAAGAGGCATAAATTGAAGAAGAAATTCTTCCAGAGAGGGGAGAATCCTTGGTGGTAAATAAGGTCCTGTTGAAGCAAGCCAAAGAGGTCACTAAGCCTGCACAAAGGAAGACTTTGTTTAGGAGCATATGCAAAGTCCAAGGGAAATGCTGCCAGCTAGTCATTGATAGTGGGAGAACAGACAATCTGGTTTCCACTGAGGTAATAGAAAAGTTGAAGTTGAGGACAAGGTAGCGTCCAATTCCCTACAGGGTGTCCTGGCTGCATAAAGGGCACCAGCTGGTTGTAAAAGAGTAGTGTGAGATAGAGCTGCAAATGGGCAAATACAAAGATAAGGTCCTGTGTGATGTAATGCCCATGGATGTGTGTCATATACTGATGGGTAGACCTTGGAAGTTTGATAGAGCAGCAGTGCATGATGGCAAGAAGAACACTTACAAGTTCTTCAAATATGGGGTACACCATACATTGATACCCATGGAAGAAGGAGAGCCATCCAGCATAGTGATTGATCCAAAGACCTTGTTGCTGAGCGGGAAGGAATATCTGCAGCAGATAGAAGAAGAAGAGGTAAGCTTTGCTTTAGTTTGTAAGCCTAAAGTAGTTCTTACTTCTACAAAGATTTATGATTTTCCAGTATAAATCCAAGAGATGTTAGATGATTACTGTGACATTGTTGTGGATGATTTACCTGATGAGCTGCCACCTGTGAGAAAGATCAGTCATTAGATAGATTTTACCCCTAGTTCAAATCTTCCAAACAAGGCAACCTACAGAATGACTCCCAAGGAAAATGAGGAAATCAGGAGACAAGTACAGGAATTGGTGGACAAGGGGCTGATTAGAGAAAGTTTGAGTCCATGTGCAGTACTAACAGTATTGAGCCCAAAGAAAGATGGAGGCTGGAGGATGTGTACTGATTCCAGAGCAATCAATAATATCACAATCAGGTACAGATTCCCTTTGCCCAGAGTTGAGGACTTAATGGACTATTTGAGTGGTGCTAAATATTTCTCAAAGATAGATTTAAAAAGTGGATACCATCAGATTACAATAAGAGAGGGTGATGAGTGGAAAACTGCCTTTAAAACAAATGAAGGATTATATGAATGGATGGTAATGCCTTTTGGGTTGTCAAATGCACCTAGCACTTTTATGAGACTTATGAATGAAGTGTTGAAAGAGTTCATTGGTAAATTTGTGATAGTGTATCTGGATGATATATTAGTTTTCAGCAGAACTAAAGAAGAACATTTAAGGCATCTTAATCATGTCTTGAAGAAGCTGCACCAAGAGAAACTGTTGATAAATTTGAAGAAATGCTCATTCATGAAGGAAGAGTTGGTGTATTTGGGGTTTGTTGTTTCTGCAGAAGGATTGAAGATGGACCCAGAAAAGGTTAAAGAAATTGTGGAGTGGCCTTCACCCAGGAATGTTTTTGAGGTAAGAAGTTTCCATGGACTTGCTAGTTTTTACATAAAGTTTATAACAAACTTCAGTAAGATCAATGCACCCATAATTGAGACAATAAATAAGAGCAAATAGCCATTTAAGTGGACTGCTGAAGCAGAAAGAAATTTTAAAGTTTTGAAGAAAAAGATAACGGAGAAGCCTGTTTTGATTCTGCCTGATTTTACTAAACCATTTCAAGTAAAATGTGATGCCAGTGGAGAGGCCATTGAAGCTGTGTTGAGTCAGGATGATAGGCCTGTGGCATATTTCAGTGAGAAGCTGAATGACACCAGAAAGAAGTATTCATCTTATGAGAAGGAATTTTATGCAATTGTTCAGGCACTGAAGAAGTGGAGACATTACTTGATGTCCAGGGAATTTGTATTATATTCTAACAATCATGCTTTGCAGTATATTATACAACAGCCCAAGTTGAAACATAAGCATGCTAAATGGGTTGAGTATCTCCAAGGTTTTAATTTTTTTTTGAAACATATAAGTGGCCAAGCCAATAAAGTAGTTGATGCTTTGAGTAGGAGGCACATGCTTGTTCAAGAAACAAATTTTGAAGTTGTAGGATTTGATTTTCTCAAAGGATTATATAAAACAGATCCAGATTTTAAAGAAGCATTTGAGGCATGTAGTAACCCTGTTTTAACAGATAGAAGCCAGTGGCTGGATTATTTCCTGCAGGAGGACTTGTTATTCAGAAGAAGCCAATTGTGTGTACCAAAATGTTCCATGAGAGAAAATTTGATCAAAGAGAAGCATAGCGGTGGACTTGCTGGACACTTTGGTACTGATAAGACTTATGAGCAGCTGAGTCACTTTTATTTCTGGCCCAAGATGAGAGCAGAAGTGGACAAGTTTGTGAATAATTACAAAATCAGTCAGTATGCTAAAGGAAGGAGCCAAAGTGCAGGATTGTACACTCCCTTACCTATTCCAGACAGGCCTTGGGACATGGTGAGTATGGATTTTGTTCTAGGATTACCCAAGACTCAGAGAGGGAATGATGTAGTCTTTGTTGTGGTGGATAGATTCTCCAAAATGGCACATTTTATCCCATGCTATAAAACTAGTGATGCCACCCATGTTGCTAACTTGTTCTTCAAAGAAGTTGTTAGATTGCATGGGTTACCCAAGAGTATTGTTTCAGACAGAGACACCAGATTTGTGGGTCACTTTTGGAGGACATTGTGGAAGAAACTTGGTACCAAACTGAGTTTCAGCTCAGCTGATCATCCTCAGACTGATGGAAAAACTGAGGTGGTGAATAGGAGTCTGGGAAATTTGTTGAGAAGTCTTGCAGGAGAACATCCCAAGCAGTGGGACCACATTTTTCCCCAGGCAGAATATGCATATAATGACTCACCAAATAGGAGCACGGGGTAGATTCCATTTCATATTGTTTATGGAATGCACCCCAGAGGAATATCAAAGTTGAGAAATCTGGAGAAGGCAGAGCTAAGGAGTGCAGATGGTGAGGAATTTGCTTCAGAGATCCAGGCCATCCATGAACAAGTGAAACAGCAACTACAAGGCAGCAGCATCAAATACAAAAATAGAGCAGACTTGAGCAGAAAATAAGTTCATTTTGAAGTAGGAGATCTGGTTTTGGCACACTTGAGAAAGGAGAGATTCCCAAAGAAGCAGTACAAAAAATTGAATTTCAAAAAGATTGGGCCATGCAAGATACTTAGGAAGTTTTCTGCAAATGCTTATGAGATTTAATTACCTCCTGATGTTGGAATATCTCTCATTTTTAATGTTGAAAATTTGTACAAGTATGAAGATAATGGTGCAGAAGAAGGATCAGCAGACAAGGAACATATTGAGTGGAGAGAATAGCTACCTCCAGCACAACTGCTTCAACCAGAGAAGATATTGGATAAAAGACCATTCAGAAGGACCAGAGGACAAGAGTACTTTCAGTACTTGATCAAATGGAGGGACAAGCCAGAGGAAGATGCTACTTGGATGACTGAAGGGATGTTGTGGAAGATAGGCAGATCAATGGAAGAGCTCATGGACAGGAGCCCATGAAGAAAATTGCCCTCGGGAGTCTGATGCAGGGGCATTAGACACTAGCCAGAAATGTAGGAAGTTTTGTCCACATGTTGTGGCTAGGAGGGTTCGAAATCACTTGAATTGTAACAGCTAGGTGTCAATACCTCAGCTGACTGTATTATTTAGATTAGTTAGAGTTGTAGAAGTCGAGCAGTTAGGTTCGATCCAGCTGTCAGTTCAGTTATTGGAATAAATTGTAATTAGACCTTTGATTTCTAAAACGGTCCTCTCAGATGAACCGAAGAGTCATATGTTTATGTATATAAATGTAATCCCTCGGATGTATTAAGAGAGGGCAGAGAGGAGAAAGGAGAAATTATGCAATAAAAACTCTGGGTATTGAGAAATTGCTTCCGGTTGAATAGACTTCGAGTCATATTTATTTCCAAACTGTCTGAGTTGATAATTGTGAAGAATTGTTTAACTGTGAGGCGATTGTGCACTGGAATTCCATTTCTCTGTCTTTGAATTCCCTTAAATTGGTTGGATAACCCTGTAAATCCACCCCACCTGCAGGCGAGGTCTGTGTGGAGAACCATGGGCTTGAACACTGTTCAAATATAAAATCCCCGCTTAATAAGGAGAGACAGCGTCGTTGATTTCGGAACCTGACCCGAAGATTAGACGTGAATTACAAACCAAAAGGAATAACGTAACCCCGGACAAACCCTGGTAAGGCACTGTACAAAACCACGAGCGGAATTGAGGAAGCGGATTGCCCATATGGCACCGCTTTTGGTGTGCAAGCGGTATTTCCCGGTCGTGGAGCGATTCCATAGAGCTGTCGACACGTGGCAAGGTGGACCCTCGGAAAACCACCGTTCAGAGCACGCCATCACGCGTTAACGTTCATACCAGGAGGCCGAGTGATATGCGTATGAGCCGTTTACTTGGGAGAGGGCCATCGAATGGTGATCGTTGGATAAAGACAAGCGGGAGATAACTGGTACGGTGCATGCGGTTGATTGGGCCATCGAGCATAGAGGTGGGGCCCGATGCGAGGTTTATTACACAGCGAATGGGTTTAATATAAAGTTTCGAAGATTAAACATTGGCTATAAGGTTGGCGGCATAATATAAAGTTCGGAGATAATATATATAAGCCGGGACTATAATATAACATTCGAAAGTTGCGAATATGTTTATTTGTCAATTTATTTGAAATTGATAAATAAAAATAAAAAGAAGATAAATAGCCACATGGGTAAACCAAAGGGAAATGCTGACAGAGCCACGTGCTAGTTGACCATCTCTCCTCAGGGTTGACTTCCAGTTTTGTTGCATCATTCTATTACTCTGCGACAAAGAGAAGCTTTCACCCAAGGTGAAGACGTAATAATGAAAATAGCTATACAAAAGGTTCATTCATTGATTTGTATTTATTATATCCATGGTTAAAAGCTTAAATGCCCTCTAGGGAGTCACACTCATGCATTCAATAATAAAGCAAATCATTTTTATTTGTTTGATTCGCGATTTAATGTTAACGTACATTTGGAGATTTGGCATATTTCGAAATAAGTATAGATATATTTCCTTTTAAAACATTGGAATACGATGAATAATAATAAATGGATCTTTAACTTATAATCGCATCGTAATTCGTTTAAAAATGTAAATGAAACAAGAATTATACCAGATTCTGATTGCGAAGATCGCATCGGAGATTTTAAAATGAAATAAACCATTTAAGATCTTCTCCGATAATGTGATTGCGATGAGATAGGGTCTGTCGCATCGGATTTTTAAAACAAAAGAATATAATGTTTTAATTCTTCCGAAATGTGATTACGATGAATTGCATCGCATCGGAAGTATATAAAAGGAACACAACACTTTAAATTTATCCGAAATGCGATTGAAATTGAGCGCGATCGCATCAGAACTTTACAAATAAAAAACAAACTTTAAAAAATTCTCCAATTTTCCGATTGCGATTACTATTTATTTCAATAATCGATAAATATAACGAATTTATAATGTTTTCATTGATATGATTAAAAGGCTTTATATTTCATCGGATCGGGAAGTTATTTTAAAATTTGTACACTTTGCAAATAAAAATGTGATATGTATCCTTTTATCAATGAATCTTTTATTTCTAAAAATGATTGGGATTTTTTCTAAATATTTTATTTCTATCTAGAAAGAAAGAGAAAAAGGGGACCTATTTCTAAATGAGATTTATTCTAAAATTTTAAAAATGGGGAGGGTTGATGTACAGTACAACAATTGGCGATTCACTGGAAGAAACAGTTATCTCTGAAAAAATGAAATGAACACTATATTTCTAGTAAGTAAAAATTTCTAAAGATAATAAAAGCTTATATTAGGATAATTCAAATAAAATCTAACTGTGAAAAAGAATAAAAATCGCTTACAATTTCTTTCTAATTCCTCAAAGATAAAAACATTTTTGGGTTATCTCAAGCTTTGATTGGTTAATAATAATAAATTAAGTGGATTTCTTCAAGTTTAGCTTTTGTAATATACTCTGTTGTCACAGGCATTGCCTCTGCTGCCAGCAAACGTTTATAGTCTCGACAGGGTTACCTTTTAACCATTAACTATCCTTTATCCCATCCAACTAAGATTATGACTCTTTAAAAATAAATTCATAAGACATATTATCTTATGTTTTTTGGCTTTTATTTTATTTATTTATTTAAGAGCCATTGTTCTGGTTTGGTAGCCAGTTAATAACAATGCCATTCACTAGTTATAATTAAACTGAACAAGCTGGCTCGTGATGAGACCCCTTGTCTTACTTTTATAAGCCATTACCCTGTTTTGGTATGCAGTATTGGTAATGTCAGTTTTATTACTTCTTATGATCATGGTTAGTAGGCTCGTGATGAGACCTCTTATCTCCTAAATTTTTTCATATAATTCTTTAGAATTACATTCTAAAAAATCACAATCGAAATGGATGGGGTGAAATAGTTGTATCCTTAAGAGTAAATGGATGACAACTTACAGAATTTTTTGTTTGCTAAAACTTTAAAAAGTGTTTACTTTTTAAAGATAACCTTTCTCTGCTTAATAAACTTATAATGATTTATATTTTCTTTAAGGTTTCGAAATATCATGCAAATGTTTTGAACAAATTTTCAAAGTTTAACACATTATTTTAAACTATTCAAAATTGTAATCATTTCCTTGAAAATTCTTATTTACATAAAATAAGTATTTATAACATTCTTTCCAAGACAATTTTCTAATAGTAAAAATTCAATTAAAGACTATTAACAACTTTTATTTACAAAAATAAATAAACATTGCAGAAAGGAATATGTACAAGTAAGAAGGGGTTACCTCCTTATGAAAAGAATTTCTTTAAGACAAGCCCATTTACAGGAAGAGATTCTCTCTTTCATGTTAATCTTGAAGTATGAATGTATATGAGCCTATCTTTTCAGCAATCTGAAATGGTCCAAGCCACATTTTCTGAAATTTGGTGTGCTTACCTTTTTCTTCATGTGCTTTATCCCATTTCATAAAAGGATCACCAATTGACAAATTTTTTGAGCCGATGGAACTTGAATCAAAAGAAGATTTTACAAGTTGTTGATGTTTTTCATGAATATCTTTTGCTTTTTCTCTATCTTCTTCTGATTTAAGGATTTGATCAAATCTCAACTGAATGGATGAGGAAGGATTTTCTTCAATGAATTGCACTAAGGCTAATGATGGAAGACCTAGATTTGATGGTATCACATCTTCTTTACCATAAACTAAATTGAAGTTGAAGTTCCAATAGAAGCTTTAAGAGTAATACGATCAACCCATAATGCAAAGATTAAAGACTTGTGCCAGTTCTTTTTATTTTGATCAATAGTCCTTTTAATGATTTTGAGGAGATTTTTGTTAGTGGATTCAGCTAAACCATTACCTTGTGCATAATAATTTGCTGAATATTTCAATTTAAAACCTCTTTTAATTGCAAATTCCATTATACTATTACTAGAAAAATAAGATGCATTATCAAAGACCATAGCGTTAGGTACACCAAACCTGGTAATGATGAATTGATCGATGAAATAAATAATTGCATCAGAGTTGGCTACCTTTAGAGGAATTGCTTCTACCCACTTTGTGAAGTAATCTGTTGCTGTGAGAATGTAATTGTGCTGTTTGGAAGAATGAGGAACTATCTCACCAATAATATCAAGCCCCCATTGCTCAAATGGTTGTTCAATGTTTACTAGCTGCAAAGGAAGAGCTGGCTTCCTCTGTCTTCCACTAGCAGTTTTGAAAATTTTTCATTTTCTCACATAATCATGTGTATCTTTAAAAAGGGTAGGCCAATAATACCCAGCATGGAGAATTTTGTGAGTTGTGGTATCACCTCCAAAATGTCCTGATCCTGCTGGTCCATTATGTAATTCCTGCAATACCTTTTTTGCTTCAGTCTTTTCAAGACATCTTAATAAGATTGAATCATAATTCTTTCTGAATAACACATCATCAATGATTTCATATTTAGTAGCCTTCAATATTAAAGCACGTTTATTCTTATAGCTGAGATTAGAAGGAGCATACCCATTTTTCAAGTAAAATATTAGATCAACATACTGAGATTTGGAATCTGTAACACTTATCTGACTTAATTGAACAAAATTCTATGGATCTTGATTTTCTGATATATTATGAGCTCCTGCTAATAATCTGAAAAAACCTTGTCCTCTAACAATCTTTGCTGGTTTAATATCAATATCATATTCTTGCAAATATGTCACCCAATTAGCCATTTTTTCTCCTACTTCTATTTGAATTAGTAATTGTCTTACTACAGAGAAAGGAACAATAACCTTTGTGTGTGTTTTTAAGAGAAAAGGCCTAAAATGTTTAATTGACTTAAATACAACGAAAGCTTGTTTTTCAACATCAGAATAATTCAGCGTAGCTCCTTGCAAATTTGAGCTGAAGAAAGAAATCGATGCTTTGATTTGTTGATCATTGAGCTGTGTTAAAACAACAACATAAGATGTTTCGGTTGCCAAAGTATACAGAATAAAATCTTTGGAAAAATTGGGAGTATTCAATGCAGGTGCATCAATGATTGCATCAAAGGGTTCTTTTTCTTTATAACCCTATTTGAATACCGAATTTTTCCTAATCATATTATGCATAGGCAAAACAATTTGAGAGAAATCTAGAATGAATCTTTTTACAAAATTAATCTGACCTAAAAATGATTGCATGGACTTTTTATTGTGACATAAAGAAATATCAGAAATTTTTTTAACTCTGTCAGGATCGAAATATATACCATATTTTGACACAATAAACCCTAAGAGTTTTCCTTGATCGAGAGCAAAGAGGGATTTCTTTGGGTTTAAGGAAATAGCAAATCTTCTACATCTTTCAAATATTTGTTTCAGATCGTGTAGATGATTGGATCTCTTCTTTGAATAAACTGTTATGTCATCAAGATAAATAACAACTGATCTATTAATCAGACCTTTAAATGCTATGTCCATGGCTCTCTGGAAAGTAGCTCCTGCATTTGCTAAACCAAAAGACATTTACTGATAAGCATAGGTTCCCCATTTGGTTCTGAAAGTGGTTTTCAACCTATCATATGGATGTACTAAAATTTGATTATACCCTGAAAATCCATCAAGGAAGGCCATGAGTTCAGAACCAGCTACCGTTTGGAGAATTTTCTCCATGGTTGGCAATGGGAAATTGTCTTTTTGACATGCCTTGTTTAAATTCCTGAAATCAATACAGATTCTAATATCACAGTTTTTCTTCCTGACAGGTACCATGTTGGAAACCCAATTGGAATGCCTTATAGGAAAAATGATTTTGGCTTTCAAAAGCTTGTTGAGTTCTGTTTTGATTTGATCTTCAAGATTTGGATGAATCTTTCTTAACTTCTGTTGAACAGGCTTAACATCAGATAGAATTGGAATTGTGTGTTGAATTACAGAAGTATCATAAGTCTTTAAATCCTCATAACTCCAAGCGAAGACATTTTTATATTTACTCAGAAGTTTAATAAAAGCATATCTTTCTTTTGGAGTTAATTTGAGATGTAGATTAACATTCTGAGGTTTAGAATCAGAGCCAAGATTGACTAATTCAAACCTAAAAGTTGAACTTTGAATTTTAGCATTAGTAACTTTCTTGAATTTGTCTTTAATATCATAAAGATCTTCAAGTTTAACAACAGACTTAGGAATTAGATTTTCATTATTTCTTGAAGTAATTTGCAGATCATGATCATCTTCATCAATAATTTGTTCATCGTATGATTTCTAAGAAGTTAAGAAATTCAAAATATCTTGATCATGGTAGAATACTCTCCAGTTAGTAATATTGTCTAGGACAGATGGGCGAAAAATCAACTCTACTGAAAATCTATCAGGACTGCAATCTTCAGCAGGAAGGAGCTTGGACACAACATTAGCTAACAAGTCAGCTGATGTATTTTGATTTCTGGGAATAGAAGAGATATTAAATGCTATAAATTGAGTGGTAAGGTCTTGTACTAGGGTTTGATAATGTTTGAGATGTTCTGAAAGACAATGAATAGTATTCCTTACTTGTCTTATGACAATTTCGGAATCTCCATATACTTTCAAATATTTTACATTTAACCCTATGGCCTTATAAAGCCCTTGAATCAAAGCTTCATATTCAATAGTATTATTAGTGCACTCAAATTCTAATCTACATGATAACATGGTTTTCTCTCCTTCTGGATCGATTAGGATGCATCCTGCTCCTACTCCATCACTATATTTTTATCCATTAAAATGTAATGACCAAAATAAAGTTCTATCTATAGGTTTATCTACAAATGAATCAGAAATATTAACAATTCTAGAGGAATTAGATTGTGAAATTTTTTCAATTTGAGAAACAAAAGTATTTACAGAGAATGGTGATTGTGGTGCGGTAAAATTTCCAAGAAATGACTCGGCAGAATAACCTCCAAGAATATTATTGTTGAAAGCTAAAGGTTCATTAGGTTGTTCAAATTTAGTTACAGTGTGAGTCATATGTTTTTCTCGCTCGAATTTGATTTGATTGGGTTTCCCTTTGTAGGGAAGCCACATATGTGAAAAATCGGTTGAGATATAACCATTAAGTTTCGTAGACCAGTCTCTACTTAATACTAGCCCATAGAATTTTGAAATATCTGCAATTAGAATATCAATTCTTTGGACAATCCTAGGATCGGAAGCCATTCTGATGGTAACTGAATTTATTTCTCCAAAAAATTGAACTTTAGAGTGATCTAATTGTACAATATGAACAACATACTTCTGTGGTTCAATATTCAATTTAGCACAGACTGAAGAAGGCATTATATTAGAGGATGCTCCAGAATCAATTAAACAATTATGTAAATTCTTATTGTAGATTTCATTAGTCAACAGAAATGGAGGTGTCTGAGAATTTGATCTTTCTCCAATAAGAACAGTATTGGTTGCATCTACTTTGCCTGGTGGCTTACCAGTCCCTTTAGCTACTTTAGCTACTACACCACTTGGTAGAGGAGCAATAGGTGTAGCATTTAACTCTTTTAATAGCAGCTTTTGTTGATGTTTAAGTTTGTTGAGTTCATGTAATGAGATTTTCATTCTAGTATTTTTCATATCCTCAACAATATTATAATCCATAGTATCTGATACCACTAGAGTTTTGGATGATTATGTGGGAGGATTGGGAGATGACGGCTGATTCTGAGTGGGTAAAGGAGAAACTATTTTCGTAGGGGTTTTGTCTTTAGTACTCAGAGTTGTAGTTTTCTTCTTTGGAACAGTTTGAACAGGTTCTGATGTAGATTTTCTCCTTGTACTCACAAGCATAGCTTCTTGTTCCATTTCACTATCCGAATTAGGGAGAATGAAATCCCACATTCCATTTAGTTCAGCTACTTCTTCCCTTTCATATTCTAAATATGACATTAGAGGAATTTCTTCTTCTTCTTCATCTTCTGATTCTACATTGGAAATTGGATTGGGAGGTTTTGATTCAGCTTGATTTCTCTTGAAATTTCTAAATGGTCTCTTTGTATAAGTCTTTGCTACTTGCTTTTTGATTTCAACCATCTCATTAGACATGGTTTTAAGGATTTTCTGTAAACCTTCCATGTCATATGGATCTCTTGGTGTATTTTTCTTGGAATCATCTTTAAAAGTGACTTTCTTTGATTAATTTTCCTCAATAGAATTTTTCTTATCTAGAGCAACCATTCGTTTTTCAACTGAAATAGCTTCTTTCATATTCTCAGCTAAAGTCGGTTTTGCAGCTCTATCTACAAAAATTGCTATGTTTGAGGGCAAAGCATTAATGTACCATTCACTTCTAACTTGTTCACTCGGTTTAGATGTTGCAGGAATCTTATTCAAGAGTTTGTTGAATCGAGAGTTAAAATCTTTAATGGGTTCCTTGGGTTGAGTCTTTAAATTGGAGATATTGTTAATTAGGGTAGCAATTGATCTATCATCTCCATATTTAGTTAAAAATTTATCTTCAAACATATCCCAATTTGTGATCGAATCATAAGGTAAGGAAAAGTACCAGGATCCTGTTGTTCCTTGCAAAGTATAGGGAAATAATCGGACTACAACATCTTCATGCACTACTTGATTTAAATTTATAGCAAGCATAAAGTTATTGATATGTTCTTCTGCTTGTATACTAGTATCTGGACTAAACTTCGGGAGCCATTTTTCAGGATGATCGGGTAGATCATGCAAAGGTGCAGCCATATTCACAGCTCCTGGTCCGGTCCATGGTCTTTGTGCTGGTTGTGCCATTCTTGTGACGATGGTAGATGAACTAGAAGTGATAACTGGTATATTAGTAGTAACAGTTGAAGTACTGGAAGAGATAATTAATGTTTGAATAGATGTAGTTTGAGCAGATGAAGATGAGACTACTGCACTTTCCTGATTTGGAGCTTGGGAAACAGATGATTGAATATGCCATGAAGAACTAGTACCACATTCTGTTTTTGATGGATTTTTTCTTGTTTTGACTCTACTAGGTATAGGAAATTATTTTGGGGAAATTCCAAGTTTTTCACTCTATGACCTAGCAAGAGGTCTGGAAGAAACAAACTGCGAGGTGACACTACCTTCATATAATTATGATTCTTCTAATGATAATGAGAATCCTTGAAGTTTATGAACTAAAGTTTTGACTTCAGGGGATTCAGGAGTTGGATTATCTGATTGATGTAAGAATTTGGTAGTGGGTGTTTGAATACTTTTCTCAATTTCTTCTCTTGTGATTTGAGATGTGAAAGAAATTGAAGGTGATGAGGGTGATGGTCTCTTAGAATGGCTTTTATATTTGGTTTTATCTGTCATTCATAGCTTATGGCCCTCCTTCTAGCTCCAAAAATGTTGAAGCCTCGAAAATCGCTGCTTCAAACATTGGGGGATAACCACCCGATCGGGACCTTAGGACAGCTCCTTTTCCATTTGGTGTGGTGGCTCCGACTGGATTTATAGGACCAGTTTCCTAGTAATTTAATTGGGTTGGTAATGGAATGATTGGATGGAGGAAAATGGGACTAAATGACTGAAATAAAACTATCTAATCTAATTTAAATACTGATGAAATAATTCTAAAACTAACCCGGGCATCAAATGTGAATACGACTTTAAATTGTTTCAATTAACCAATAACCATGAAAATGTATTACAGCTTAATTGAAATATGCAGTAACAAATAAAGATAACTCTGTTTAAGAAATTAAACAGAGTTATAATAACATATTGCATTCATCATAATATATCGCTTGCATATACTATAAAAGATAAATATTTCTATGACATTCAGAAATGATATGTATAAAGAAATATTGTGAAACAAGTACACATAAATGATAGCAATTTAAAAGAGAATATCACATAACAAAAGAAACTAACAGTGAATAGATAGAAATACCATATCCATCTCGATACTTTCCAATGCAATCTGATATCCAAATCCAACAACTTTAATGTAAAATCAACTCCAAGATACATAAATGCAATTCTTAAAGGCAATTTCGCAGGGAATCAGCAGATGTGATCCTTTATAAAAATATAGAAGTCAATGGAGTACAGAAATGTAATCTCCAAGTTAAAATATTACAAATTCAGGACCCCTTTCTAAATGCATGAAAGGGGTTTAAATAGGTACTTAACAAAAATAACTAAAACTATTCCTACAATCAAAATAAATTAAAAAATATCTAAAACAGAAATGCGATCTTGATGAAAACTGACTCATTGATCATCTGTCGCGGTTGATGTGCGAAGATGGTAGATTTTGAGCATCTCTTTCACTTCTTCAGGATGACTAAGCTTTGAGTGCAACCACCCTGTATATGTGTCATCGAAGAATTTGTGAAAGATGCAATCGATGGCATTTGAGAGAAATTTTATTACTGTTTGTTGACTATGTGGCTTGATAAGATAAGTCCACATTGTATCCCATGAAATTCCTTGTAATTGGCCAATTTGTTGGTTTTTATTAATTATCTCTTGTTTCCATCTGTGATTAGTTTATTTTACTCTAGGTAATTGGTCGGGACTAGAATCTGAAATTAAATTGATTGCATATAAGTTATCATTCACCAGCTGTGTTACATTGTTCATTATTCCTTTAGCTCTGGATGTAGCCCTTTCTTCTTTGATCAAACGATGTTCTCATTCTGCAAAAATAATTTCTTTATGTCTCTCCATAATCTTGGGAAGATCTGCTTTTTTCCCTGATTCTGAGTCTTGCCATAAAAGAAATTCAGAGATCTTTTCATCAGCTTCATCAAATTCAATTTTAAGAGTGACTCCTTCATCTATCAAGGAAGATGTTAACTCACATAGAGATTCTGCTTCTGCAATCTTTAGACAAAATTCATTTAATTTTTTAGACAATAACTTGTTTGTCTCCAAGGCTTCTTTTTTGAATTGATCCAGACTAGGATAACTCTTAAACTTGTCTAATTTAGATTGAAACATCTTCTCTTGTTCAATCTTTGAAGTATGATCATTTTCTAGAAGAGCCTGTAATTTTGCTATTTCTTGATTTAGCTGATGTTGCTTTTCTGGGGTTTCCTAGTCAATTTTCTCTTTTTGAACAGCCAGCTGCTCTTCTAATTGTTTAGATTTGATCTCTTTATTCTGTAATCATTGTTCTAAATGACTGATCTTTTGTTGGTTTTCTGCAACCTGTTCCTCAAACATGGTTATTTGCACATCCTTTTGCTTCATCAACTATGTAACTCCAGAGGCTTTATCTATAGTAGCAACACTATAGGCACCTGCATACTGAGACAATTTGGTGAGATCCTTAGATGGATTCACCTCAACCTTCTTATAAACAATATTCATGAATTCCCCCTGTGATGCCAAAAGTGCATCTTGATCAGTTCTCCTTCTTGTCCTCTATTTTCTCACCACAACCCTATGTTTGGGACTGTAAAATATATCCAAAGGAGGAATTTCTTCTATATTTAACATGATCTTACCTGTGGGGTTTTCAGGGATGATTTCTACATCCTGGTCCTTTGGATAATCAACTTGGGGAGTGTTTTTTTGTCCTATTTGCTGGGCAAATTGTTTATATTGACTCAGCAAATGAGGAGAAACAATAAGTTTAGTAGCTTCTTGTCCTCCAAGTTGAGAATTTGTACTATTTTTTATATCACTTTTAGGTGCCTGTTCAGTATTTTTACTGTCTGTGTCTCCTTTTTCAATATCCACATGGGCATCAGTACCTGTGCTTTCTTTTCTTGCCTGGGCCGAAGACTGATGTACATCAATTTTAGCAGCGATTTCTGTCTTTCCAGTGTCAACTTTGCTGATATCATATTTCTTCACCAAAATAGGATTAGTTCCTGTTACTTATTTTCCAGATGTACTTCATGTATCCTTCTGTTGTGGTTCACTTCCCTATGTAGAAATCCTCAACTGATCCAAAGGAACTCTGAGTAACCTCTGACTTCTAAATATTAAAAATTTATTCATTTCTTCGGCCTGAAGTTTAGACTTGGAAAAATGAAAAACTTGGGACATTTTATCAACATAAACAAATAAATCATCAAAGACATCTGGTTCATGTTGGAACTAAGCAATTGAAACAGAGGTAGTAAAATCATACGCCACCTTCTTGGGATCATATTGCCTTCCAGGAATTGTTGAAAGTTTAAGATCGATTAACTTAACAACTTATTTTTCAGCATGGACAAAATCGCTGAGAGTGTAGTCACCACATTTAAAAGGAAAAGTAGGCCACATAAACTTTTTGCTGTTATTTAAAGTTCTGGACATACCTTCCACTGTCAGCTGATAATAAATTTCATGTGCTAACAGTTTGTCTGGAACATACAAAGGAAGGATGTGTGGCTCTACAATACTTCCAAAAATTCCGAAATATGTGAACTTTTCCTCCCCGAACCAATCTCCAATAGAGGACAAATCAATTCTAGCTTTGTTGGAAAGTCTAGGAGGGAATCGTCCAAAAATGATTTGGTAAATCGGAATAAGAAAACCATGAAAGACTCTGTAAACATGACTTTTGAAATGCCCCTTCCATAAGAACTTGTGATATATATGAATTGGAACAGGTTCTTTAGGAGTCCATTTCCATCCTAATAAGGGGAATTCCGAATTGAAACAAAGGGCATCTAGAATATAAGCACAAAAGTAAAAAGGAGTGGAATTTCCTGATTTTTTTTCTTTCCTGTACTCAAGAATTCTATCCCAATCCATTATCTAAGAATTAATAGCAGCATGTATCAATGGAACCATTTGAATGGAAAACCTAACCGAGTTATCATTACCAAACAATCTACACATCATAGCTATGACATAACAATATGGAGGCCAGAGAGAATCCATGGAGTACATACCTGATGCCTCATGCTTGTGCTTTTCAGGTTCCCTTCTCCATTCTCTAATTGGTTCTAACTGATTTTTGTTGTTTGCAACAAATTCTTTAATAAACTCTTTGTTATAAATATTCTGTGGGTCAGGAAGGTGGTACATTGCTTTGATATCTTCTGGTCTGAACGACCCGAAAATTGCTCCAGATGCAGAAACAAAATTTCTGTCTTTGATAGACACATTATCAATCAGCCATCTAATAACATCATAATACGGGAAAATGTTTGCCTGAGCTGCAACTCGGTGCAGAAATGAGTTTGCTAATGAACCAAGAGGACTTTTAGAATTTGAGTCTGAATCATCTTCTTCAGGAATTGTGGCTTTAGCTTCAACAACTCTAGGGTTTTCCTTTCCTAGTAGATTGTAAACATTTTCACACGTGATTTTACCAAGTCGCTGGCAGGAGGTGTCTTTAACCAGCTTAAGCTTTGCTGGTTTCTCTTTAGGCAGCATAATAATCACAGGGATTTTTGCAGCAACAGTAGCTTTCGATTTCCTGAATCTCTTCGACATTTCAGTGTTAGGCAGTGTTTCTCTTGCTCTGTGAACAAAAAAATTGGATGTTCTATTGCTCTGCGACAAAGAGAAGCTTTCAGCCAAGGTGAAGATGTAATAATGGAAGTAGCTATACAAAAGGTTTATTCACTTATTTTTATTTATTATATCCATGGTTAAAAGCTTAAATGCTCTCTAGGGAGTCACACTCATGCATTCAATAACAAAGCAAATCATTGTTATTCATTTGATTCGCGAGTTAATGTTAACGTACAATTGGAGATTTGACATATTTTGAAATAAGTATAGATATATTTCCTTTTAAAACATTGGAAGACGATGAATAATAATAAATGGATATTTAACTTATAATCGCATCATAATTCGTTTAAAAAGGTAAATGAAACAAGAATTATACCAGATTTTGATTGTGAAGATCGCATCAGAGATTTTAAAATGAAATAAATTGTTTAAGATCTTCTTCGATAATGCGATTGCGATGAGATAGGGTCAGTCGCATCGGCGTTTTAAAACAAAAGAATGTAATGTTTTAATTCTTCCGAAATGCGATTACGATGAATCGCATCGCATCGGAAGTATATAAAAGAAACAAAACACTTTAAATTTATCCAAAATGCAATTGCGATTGAGCGCGATCACATCGGAACTTTACAAAGCAAAAACAAACTTTAAAGAATTCTTCACTTGGTAGTAAACGAATATTAATGATAAATTCGATCTATTTGGAAAGGAAATTGTAACACACTACACTTGCGATTACATAATTGAATTTTAATTCTACAAAGTGTAAAGAATAACCAAATTGCGAGAATCAGTAAATAAACATATAACGCAAAATAGTAGGAGAACTCCCAGAGACCGAGCCCGTGGCCTCCAGAAGTCTTCTTCCAAGAAATACTCAGAATCTACTTATAATGGAAACATTAACTCTTTCATTAATCAATATAATAGGTATATTAACATGAGTTCAGAAACTTTGTCTAAATAAAATGTTTATTACAGAAAATTACAATACACGGGAAAATTCTCTACGTAATATTTCACCTACAATCTTTTATAACTTAAGGAGAAACAAAAAAAAGAATAAAAAACTCCCAGGATCAGGAGATCCTGAGGCTTCGTAGTCATCAACTGAATGCTTCAAAGATAGTCGTGTCTTTCCATCTCTTGCTGATTTTCCATCTCTTGCTAGTACCTAATGGGAATATTAATTTTTGTTTTGTCACTTAGATAGGTGAATAAGTGGGTAGGAAGACCCATAAATCTCTCTATGAAGAATAAAACCACTTCTCATGTGAAATTGGATCATCTTTCCAGCTTAATAAAGCACCCTAAGGTGTGAACAGGGGCTAAAACATGTGGACTAGGTCAACTTTGACCAAATCAATAGCGTTGCCATGGAGGAGTGGACATTCATGGAGGGACAACGCAGTTTTAGATGGAGACACATTGCAAGAAAGTAGTGTCATTAATGGATGGGCTTAGGTTTTGGAAGTTCATATCTTATAAAAGGAAGAGGATGGCAGCCATATGATTCATCTTGATGCTTTGATATTTTGATATATCGTCTGTTTAGACATATAGCTTTCTTCAATTGTTTAGCTAAGATTGCATGTGATTTTTAGCATAGGGTGTTCCTGATCGAGAATCCTACCTCTTCCATTGAGAAGCTCTTGGATGATTGTTCACTATACTTCCACATTCAGGTATTTGGCCAAGCTTCAGTCTCATGTACAATGCAGTTTTGTTTAGAGTTGGGTTGTGTTGCAAGAGTGTAGCAGTGGAGGAGAGAAATCTCCATTTTCTGAGCTAGTTTTCCATTGGAGGGATCATCCTTTCATCCAGAAGCTTGTGAGGAATTTCTTAGGGCTTCATTACATATTTTGGCACCAGGCCAAGTAGTAGTCATCAGCTACAGTGCAATTTCCTGTAAGGACTGCGTTATTTTGGAGAGAAGCTGCAGTAGTGGGTTTATTGCCCTATTTCGAGCGTTTGGGTTTCCTGTGTGGGGATCAACCCTTCATTTAGGAGATCTATTGGAGGAGGATCATCCATCTTGTGTATCAAATCAGCCATCTCCCATCAGTGATTTATTTGTAGATATTATTCAACCCTAGAGCCAAATCTGCTATACTTTGTATATTGTGTATTTCCGGAAACCTTTTCTGGGTTGTCTTGGAATTCTGTTTTGGAGCATGGATATATAGCCTTATCATTTTTGGAGCATTATATCACCAAAAATATATTTTTATATCTTTCAGCTTCTATTTCTCTCTTAGACAACGCAGTTTCTGCATTCCTGTACTTCATGTATTAACAACATCTAAGATCTAGGTGTATGCTTTCATGGGAGGCTTTCTTGCCCAACTTGAGTTTTCCTCACGATATTGTACCTATTTTGATGTTATATTCATAATGGAATGGATCTACTATTGTCTCATGCTTTTATCTATTATATTTATGCATATTTCCATTTTAATGCACTATATTCCTGCTTTTCCCATTTGAGAATATTACAGTGGTATCATAGCATAATCGTGGCTCAGCCTGTGTACTTCAGCCATTATTTCATCTAAGGAGGCTTCTCATAGGAAGGAGAAGATCTATAGAATAGATGAAGGAAAAACCTCATTTTCAGGAGGGAAGGAGTTCTCAAAACTTCTTCTTCAAACTATGCAGTGCATTAGCAAAGACATCAAAGTGATGAGAATGGAGAGATGGAGAGAATCTCCAAGAGGGCTTTCACATGAAGAAAGCTCTATATTTTCACATTATGGGTGTGACCATTTAGCTACACCATCAGATCTACAACGTGGCACCATGCCTAGGGTCATAACAAGAGATATGGAGGAAGGAGATGTACCGAAGGAGGAGACTCTTGGTGACTATCTTCAAGAGTATGAATCTCAAACTCAGAGATTTAGAGATCATCTAAACTTCCAAGGGTTTTGCAATATCAAGGAGGATAGAAAACATAGCAACCATAATAGAAGCACAAAGTGAAAAAATCATGGTGGGGGTGGATTCTTTCTATCTACTTTTGATGGATCACCTAAATGTTCAGCTAGGGCTTGGGTGGAGGAGCTAGACACCTATTTGCAGCAACAACAAGTTTCAGAAGATGAAGCCATTAGAGTAGCAGTGTTGCACCTTGAAGGTGAGGCTTATTCTTGGTGGTTTTATGAATCTTCTTCATTTAAATATGCACATATGTCTACTTATGCAAGGTTCACTAGGAGGTTAGTAAAGATATTTAATGAAAAACATTATGAAACTTCCTTGGTTGAACTAGCCAAGCATAAACAAACAAAACCTTTACATAAGTTGGAAGGATCTATAAATCCAACTCCATTTCAGAAAACTATTGTGGGGACTAGAAACTTGCAGAATACCTTGCTAGAGGCAAGACCCCCACTTCAGAAAGAGCTCACTTCTCAAGGGGAAGACATGGAGACCTCTTTTTCAAAAGAGGAACTAAGCAAATAACCTCTTAATGTTGATGATAAAACCTCCATTCATGATGAAGGGGGAGAGAATATAAGAGGTAACAGTGTTGTCACAGCAGTAGAAAATCTAGTACCTCATGAAGAGGAAGATGGAGCAATTTCTCCAAAGAGAGAAATTCTTGCACCCTTGCAGCATGTGCCATCATTAACAGATTGTGAGATCTTGAAGATAGAAGAAGATAAAGGGGAGGAAAAGCATCATTTGATTAGTAGCACACACCCCTATCTATTTTAAAGGGTTGATGCACAAAAGAGGCAGGAGGATTTGCGCAGTGAGGACAAGAACAAATCTGTCCACTCACATATACATCTTGCTCTATGCCTTGATGTTTCATTACATGGAGGAATTCCACCAGGGAGACCCCCTGATTGGAAGATGAATAAATAATTCTCTCAACATGGTGTAGCATTGATATATTTTGCTAAGGAAGGAGCCTTGGGAGGAGCTAGCACAGTGCAGAGAAACTTTGATGGGTTCAAAGGAGGAGTGAGCAATTTTCTGATATGGACATTGCTATCTCCCACTCAGCTATTTGTGCTAAAATATGATTCAGAAATATATGATGACATGATCATATGGTGTAAAATGGCCACTCCATAGCCTTGGAGAAGCAAATGATGCTTCCACACATGAGGATTATTTCTGAATATGAAAAGAGGTTATTGACACTCTTGTATGCATTGGCCAAACCATGGAAGTTTGGGAGGGAAGATACCTTTCAAGAGGAGGTTGACCTCCATGTACTCCAATCTTGTCTTGGGTTAGATAAACTACAAGGGAGGCAACATTAGTGGGGTAATAGTACTCCAACACATGGCTTTAGCATTGAGCATGTCAAAGAGGAGATTCATGATGTGATAGGTGCTTCATTTTATATTTCTACAACACTGTCATTATTGGGAAGCCTAGATCCATATTGGGAGTCCCAACTATTGGTGGAATATTCTAAGGACCTCTTCACATGTAACGTTTTTTATGGGAAAGTAAAATATGGGAGGTATAGAGTAGTTTATGGAGTCATTTATTTCCATGATCAGATCTACTTGACTAGAGACTCCAAACTCAAGGAGGGGATTCTACATGCAGCATATGAGGCACTCTTTTCAGAGCATGAGGATTCCATTGAGTCCTATCACACCATCATGGATGGATTATATTGGAGGGATATCAAAGAAGATCTAGGCCAACATATCAGGAGATATGAAGCTTGTTTTATGTATGAGGAGGAAAGAAACGACCTTGCAGGGTTGTTACAATCATTTCCCCTTTTTATGGAGAAATGGGAAGGTTCATCTATGGACCTCTTCACCAACTTGTCTACAATCTATGGTAAAGATTGTGTTTTTATGCTTATTTCTCAACTAACAATGTATGTACACTCCTTTACCATGCAATTGCAGCACATTGCTTCACAAGAGAGCAAACCTCTTTGTGGATTTTATGGTCCTTTTGAGACTACATTTAGTGATGGGGATGACCACTTTATGGAGCACTTTGGGCAAGATATGTTTTGCTTGGATCATATTCAGCCAACACCTAATGTCTTATACTATTTTCAAGCTATTTAGAAGCTTATGACAACAAGAAGGTGGTTGGATGGCCACTTATCATATCATATTTTGAGACTGCAAGAGGGAGAACAACACTGGTCTCACTTGAGGGACTATTATCACCATCCAACATGCTATATAACACATAGTCCATTATTATTTTGAATCCCATATGGTGATGACACTATATTCACTATATGTAGGATGGATTGGGCGAGAGATATTATTGGAACCAAAGAGTGGGATCATGAGAACCCAAGTGCATTTTGGCTTCTTAATGACCACATTATTACAGCCCAAGATCAGTAGTTCCATATCTATCATAAATGAAGAGAGAGACCACGTGAGTTGAACAAATTTATCTCTCATTTTCTGCCATGTAGCCCCTATACTTTGCATAAGTAGGGGAGTGGTGAGTATTTCTATGAGCTACCAAGGATGGTTCACTTTGTTTGGATGATAGCATGGAGATTGGAGTCTCTCATTAGGGTTAAGGCACCCAAAATTTATCATCTCTCATGCCTTGAGGAGGCCAATGGACATCATATAACTCTTTCCATATATCTCCCACTTTTTCATGATGAGAGCTATTTCGTTTATCCACCAAAGGAAAACTTCTATTATTGGGAGGAGACATATCCATTGGAGATTTTGCAGTATCCTTGTAGTTGCTTAAGGACAAGCAACATCTTGGAGGGATGGACTGTAATATTCCTAAATTATCTTGCAGTTAATGGGAATGTTGAATTTTTGTTTTATCACTTAGATAAGTGAATAAGTGGGTAGGGAGACCCATAAATATCTTTTTGAAGAATAAAATCACTTCTCATGTGAAAGTGGATCATCTTTTGAGCTTAATAAAGCACCCTAAGGTGTGAACAGAGGGCTAAAATATGTGGATTGGGTCAACTTTGACCAAATCAAGAGAGTTGTCATGGAGGAGTGGAAATTAATGGAGGGACAACGTAGTTTTATATGGAGACACATTGCAAGGAAGTAGCTTCATTAATGGATGGGGATTAGGGTTTGGAAGCTCATATCTTATATAAGGAAGGGGATTGAATCCATATGAATCAGCTTGATTCTTTGATATTTTGATATATGGTATGTTTAGACATATAGCTTTCTTCAGTTGTTTAGCTAAGATTGCATGTGTTGTTCAGCACAGGGTGTTTCTAATCGAGAATCCCACCTCTTCCATTGAGAAGCTCTTGGAGGATTTTGCACTATACTTCCACATTCAGGTATTTGGCCAAGCTTCAGTCTCATGTACAATGAAGTTCTGTTTAGAGCTAGGTTGTGTTGCAGGAGTGTAGCAGTGGAGGAGATAAATCTCCATTTTCTGAGCTAGTTTTCCATTAGAGGGATCATCCTTTCATCTGGAAGCTTATGAGGAAGTTCTCACGGCTTCATTACATATTTTGGCACCATGCCAAGTAGCAGTCATCAACTACAATGTATTTTCCTGCAAGGACTATGTTATTTTGGAGAGCAGGTGCAGCAATGGCTTTATTGCCCTATTTGGGGTGTTTGGGTTTCCTATGTGGGGATCACCACTTCATTTAGGAGATTTGTTGGAGGAGGATTAGCCATATTATATATCATATCAGGCATCTCACATCAGTGATTTATTTGCAGATATTATTCATCCCTAGGGCCAAATCTGCTATATTTTGTATATTGTGTATTTCCGGAAACCTTTTCTGGGTTGTCTTGGAATTCTGTTTTGGAGCATTATATCAACAAAAATATATTTTTATATCTTTTAGTTGCTATTTCTCTCTTATAAAACACATTTTCTGCATTCTTGTACTTCATGTATTAAAAACATCTAATATCTAGGTGTATGCTTTCATGGGAGGCTTGCTTGCCCTACTTGAGTGATCTTTTCCTCAAGATATAATACCTATTTTGATGTTATATTAATAATGGAATGGATATACTATTGTCTCATGCTTTGATCTATTATATTTATGAATATTTCTAGTTTAATGCACTATATTCCTTCTTTTCCCATTTGGGAATATTACAGTGGTATCAGAGCATAATCGTGGCTCAACCTGTGTACTTTATCCATTATGTCATCTAAGGAGGCTTCTCATAGGAAGCAGAAGATCTACAGAAGAGATGAAGGAAAAACCTCATTTTCAGGAGGGAAGGAGTTATGGAAACTTCTTCTTCAAACTATGCAGTGCATTAGCAGAGACATAAAAGAGATGAGAATGGGGAGATGGAGAGAATCTCCAAGAGGGATTTCACATGAAGAAAGCTCCATTTTTTCACATTATGGGTGTGACCATTTAGCTACACCATCAGATCTACAACTTGGCACCATGCCTAGGGTCATAACAAGAGAGATGGAGGAAGGAGTTGTACCAAACGAGGAGACTCTTGGTGACTATCTTCAAGAGTATGAATCTCAAACTCATAGATTTAGAGATCATCTAAACTTCCAATGGTTTTGCAAGATCAAGGAGGATAGAAAACATAGAAACCATAATAGAAGCATAAGGTGCAAAAAACATGGCGGGGGTAGATTCTTTCTATCTACTTTTGATGGATCACCTAAATTTTCAGCTAGGGTTTGGGTGGAGGAGCTAGACAGCTATTTGCATCAACACCA
This sequence comes from Pinus albicaulis, assembly GCA_034641835.2. Classification (NCBI taxonomy): domain Eukaryota; kingdom Viridiplantae; phylum Streptophyta; class Pinopsida; order Pinales; family Pinaceae; genus Pinus; species Pinus albicaulis. The sequence continues at coordinate 1,440,501,605 of CM076579.1, forward strand.
AGTTTTAGAAGATGGCACCATTAGAGTAGCAGCGCTGCACCTTGAAGGTAAGGCTTATGCCTGGTGGTTTAATGAATATTCTTCATTTAAAGATGAAAATATGTATACTTATGCAAGGTTCACTAGGAGGCTAGTAAAGATATTTAATGAAAAACATTCTGAAACTTCCTTGGTTGAACTAGCCAAGCATAAACAAACAAAAACATTGCATGAGTTGGAAGGATCTATAAATCCAACTCCATTTCAGAAAACTATTGAGGGGACTAGAAACTTGCAAAATACCTTGCTAGAGGTAAGACCCCCACTTCATAAAGACCTCTCTTCTCAAGGGGAAGACATGGAGACCTCTTTTTTAAAAGAGGACCTAAACAAAGAACCTCTTAATGTTGATGAAACAACATCCATTCATGATGAAGGGGGATTGAAGATAAGAGGTAACAATGTTATCACAGTAGTAGCAGATATAGTACCACATGAAGAGGAAGATGGAGCAATTGTTCCAAAGAGAGAAATTCTTTCACCCTTGCAAGAAATTCCAAATAATCTCACATGTAGTGATCACGGCACAGTCCATGTACATCATGTGCCATCATTGACAGATTGTGAGATATTGAAGATAGAAGAAGATAAAGGGGAGGACATGCATCATATTATTATGATCACACACCCCTCTCTATTTCAAAGGGTTGATGCACAGAAGAGGCAAGAGGATTTGCGCAATGAGGAAAAGAGCCAATCAATCCACTCACATATACAACCTGCTCTAGGCCTTGATGTTTCATTACATGGAGGCATTCCACTAGGAAGACCCCCTGATTGGAAGATGAATAAAGATTTATCTGAACATGGTGTAGCATTGATATATTTTGCTAAGGAAGGAGCCTTGGGAGGAGTTAGCACAGCGCAGAGAACCTTTGATGGGTTCAAAGGAGGAGTGAGAAATTTTCTGATATGGACATTGCTATCTCCCACTCAGCTATTTGCGCTAAAAGATGATTCATAAATATATGATGACATGAGCACAGTTTCAAATGGCCACTCCATAGCCTTGGAGCAGGAAATGATGCTTCCACACATAAGGAATATTTCTAAATATGACAAGAGGTTATTGACACTCTTGTATACATTGGCGAAACTATGCAATTTTGGGAGGGAAGATACCTTTCAAGAGGAGGTTGACCTCCATGTACTCCAATCTTGTCTTGGGAAAGATCAAATACAATGGAGGAAGAAAAAGTGGGGTAACACTACTCCAACATGTGGCTTTGGCATTGAGCATGTCAAAGAGGAGATTCATGATGTGACAGGTGCTTCATTTCATATTTCTACAACACTGTCATTATTGGGAAGCCTAGATCCATATTGTGAGTCCCAACTATTGGTGGAATATTCCAAAGACCTCTTCACATGTAAGGTTCTTTATGGTAAAGTAATAGATGGGAGGCATAGAGTGGTTGATGGAGTCATTTATTTCCATGATCAGATCTACTTGACTAGAGACTCCAAACTCAAGGAGGGGATTCTACATGCAGCATATGAGGCACTCTTTTCGGAGAATGAGGATTACATTGAGTCCTATCACACCATCATGGAGGGATTCCATTAGAGGGATCTCAAAGATGATGTGCACCAACATATCAGGAGATATGAATCTTGTTTTATGTATGAGGAGGAAAGAAACCACCTTGCAGGATTGTTACAATCATTTCCCCTTTTGATGGAGAAATGGGAAGGTTCATCTATGGAAATCTTCACCAACTTTTCTACAATATATGGTAAATATTTTTTTTTTATGCTTATTTATCAACTAACAATGTATGTGCACTCCTTTACCATGCAATTTCAGCACATTGCTCCATCAGAGAGCAAACATCTTTGTTGATTTCATGGTCCTTTTGGGACTACATTCAATGATGGGTATGACCACTTTATGGAGGACATTGGGCAAGATATGTTTTTCTTGGATCATATTCATCCAACACCTAATGTCTTCCGCTATTTTCAAGCTTTTGAGAAGCTTATGACAGCAAGAAGGTGGTTGGATGGCCACTTATCATATCATATTTTGAGATAGCAAGAGGGAGAACAATGTTGGTCTCACTTGAGGGACTATTATCACCATCCAACATGCTATATAACACATATTACATTATTATTTTGGATCCCATATGGTGATGATGCTCTATTCACTATATGTAGGATGGATTGGGCAAGAGTGATTCTTGGAACCAAAGAGTGGGATCATGAGAACCCAAGTGCATTTTGGCTTCTTAATGACCACAGTATTACAGCCCAAGATCAGAAGTTCCATGTCTATCATAAATGGAGAGAGAGGCAGCATGAGTTGAACAAATTTATCTCTCATTTTCAGCCATGTAGCCCCTATACTTTGCATAAGCATGGGATTGGTGAGTCTTTCTATGAGCTACCAAGGATGGCTCACTTTGTTTGGATGATAGCATGGAGATTGGAGTATCTCGTTGGGGTTAAGACACCCAAAATTTATCATCTCTCATGCCTTGATGAGGCCAATGGAAAACATATAACTCTTTCCAAATATCTCCAACTTTTTCATGATGAGATCTATTTGGTTTATCCACCAAAGGCAAACTTGTATTCTTGGGAGGAGACATATCCATTGGATATTTTGCAGTATCCTTGTATTTTCTTGAGGACAAGCAACATCTTGGAGGGGAGGACTGTAATATTCCTAAATTAGCTTGCAACTAATGGGAATATTAAAGTTTTGTTTTGTCACTTAGATAGGTGATAAGTGGGTAGGGAGACCCATAAAGCTCTCTATGAAGAATAAAACCACTTCTCATGTGAAACTGGATCATCTTTTGAGCTTAATAAATCACCCTAAGGTGTGAACAGGGACTAAAACATGTGGGTTGGGTCAACTTTGACCAAATAAATAGTGTTGTCATGGAGGAGTGGACATTAATGGAGGGACATTGCAGTTTTAGATGGAGACACATTGCAAGGAAGTAGTGTCATTAATGGATGGGGCTTAGGGTTTAGAAGCTCATATCTTATAAAAGGAAGAGAATGGTAGCCATATGATTCATCTTGATGCTTTGATATTTTGATACATGGTCTGTTTAGACATATATCATTCTTCAGTTGTTTAGCTAAGATTACATGTGTTGTTTAGAATAGGGTGTTCCTAATCGGGAATCCCACCTCTTCCACTGAGAAGCTCTTGGAGGAGTTTGTACTCTACTTCCAAATTCAAGTATTTGGCCAAGCTTCAATCTAATGTACAACAATTTTTTTTTTAGAGTTGGGTTGTGTTGCAGAAGTGTAGCAGTGGAGGAGAGAAATCTCCATTTTGTGAGCTAGTTTTCCATTGGAGCGAGCATCCTTTCATCTGGAAGGTTGTGAGGAAGTTATTAGGGCTTCATTACATATTTTGGCACCAGACCAAGAAGCATTTATCAGCTATAGTGCAGTTTCCTTCAACGACTATGTTATTTTGGAGAGCAACTACAAGAGTGGGTTTATTGTCCTATTTTGAGTGTTTAGGTTTCCTGTGTGGGGATCAGCCCTTCATTTAGGAGATATGTTGGAGGAGGATCAACCATATTTTATATCAGATCAGCCATCTCCCATCAATGATTTATTTGCAGAGATTATTCATCCCTAGGGCCAAATCTGCTATATTTTGTATATTGTGTATTTCCGGAAAGCTTTTATGGGTTGTCCTAGAATTCTGTTTTGGAGCATGGATATCTAGCCTTAGAATTTTGTAGCATTATATCAACATCAATATATTTTCATATCTTTCAGCTGCTATTTCTCTCTTATACAATGAAGTTTCTACATTCATGTACTTCATGTATTAACAACATCTTAGATCCAGGTGTATGCTTCATGGGAGGCTTGCTTGCCCGACTTGAGTGATTTTTTCCTCAAGATATTGTACCTATTTTGCTGTTATATTCATAATTGAATGGATCTACTATTGTCTCAGGCTTTGATCTATTATCTTTCTGTATATTTCTAGTTTAAAGCACTATATTCCTGCTTTTCCCATTTGAGAATATTACATATGAAAGGGAAGCTCCCAATTGGGGCCACGCAAGACTCGTGCTGTCGAGACCAGTTTCTTAAAATCTGAAAAAGAAGTGTCACATTTGTCAGACCAATGGAATTCAACATTTCTAGTTAATTCATACAAAGGCGCAACAATTTGTGAAATTTTTTTTATGAACCTACGATAGTACCCTGCATATCCAAGGACTACGTACCTTTGTCTGAGTACAAGGTGTGGATAATAAGAGAATTACCTCTATCTTTGTTGGATCTACTTGTATTCGAACTACAGAGATGTAGTGTCCTAGGATCATGCCTTTGATCATCATCATGTGACACTTTTAGTTGCTCAAGCATAATCTGATAGCAATACATCGTTCCAATATTTTTTCCAATGTTTGCAGTGCCTCGTCGAAGTCATCTCCATATGGATTGAAATCATCCATGTAGACCTCAAGTCCTTCATTTAAATCACAAAAATACTAATTATGGCTCTTTGAAATTTTTTTGGGGCATTTCATAAACCGAATGGCAATACTCTATAGGAAAATGTACCTCAGGGGAAGGTGAAGGTTGTTTTATCGTGGTCTTCAGGAGCTATCTGGATTTTATTATAGCCACTAAAACCATCAAGAAAGGAAAAGAACCACTTTCCTACCAATGTATCAAGGACCTAATCAATAAAGGGAAGGGGAAAGTGGTCTTTCTGTGTGGATTTGTTTAACTCTCTGTAATTGACACAGATTCACCACTTACCATTATTTTTAGGGATGACCACTAATGGAGAGACCCATTTACTGTCTGAAATAGGATAAATGAAATTTACATCTAGCAGCTTCTATAATTCTTCTTTTACAATGTCTTTTAGATGCGTGTTTAGTCTTAGTTGAGGTTGCTGGATGGGGTGAGCATCCTTTTTAGTTTAAATATGATATGTCCACAGTTGGGGATCTATACCCTTCATGTATGGGTAGTCCCAAGAAAAGGCTCCTTTATGTTTTTGCAAGACTTTAATGAGATTTTGTTGTTAGCCACTATCCACACTGCCATTGATGTTTAAAATTTTACTTGGTTCAATTTCAATTGGCACGTTATTATGAACAACAGTTGCGGGTATATGTTGGTCATCAGTATCAACTAGAGGGTATTCTTGTGCTTCATTATCAAGGACTGCTTTTAACATTTGGCACTTTAAATTTCCTAAAGTAGATGCTTGATTTATAAATTTATTGATTACATCATCCTCAGTTTGATCTTTGAATTCAAGTGCTTCAACTACCATCAACGGTGAACGAATTTTTTGTTCCCAGTATGTAGGTGGTTGTTTGTGAATATTTACAGTGGGAAGACTTGGTTTGGTAGGGGGATATATAGAAATATTCTTTATGGAATCTCCTCTTTAGAAATGGTCATGTTTCCTGTTCGACAGCCTATGTAAGCAACAACAGACTCTAACCAAGGTCATCCCAATATCAGGGTATGTCTGCCTAATCTACTTTTTGGGTTAATAACTAAAAAATCTGTCGGGTATTACCATGAGTGCATATACACTAGGATATCCTGTAATGTACCTTCTGGTTTAACAAATGATCGATCAGCAAGTTCCACCAAGGTAGAGGTGGGTTCCAAGGTTGTTATACACAATGTTTCACAGGTTTCTGTAGTTAAAATCTTAATAGCTACCCCAAAATCGACTAACGTGTTTGAAAAGGAGCGACCATAGATATGGACTCTGACTATGGGGTTTCCTAGATCCTCATATTTTATGGGTGTTTCTTTACCCAAAATTAAATTTGACAGTGGCTCTACTACATGAACATTTAGTAAAGTCTTTTCTTTCCTCACAGGTTTTATTACAAACAATTATTTAATTGTCTTAGCATAGATAGGGATGTCTTGTATAGCCTGTAGGAGAGGAATTTTAATGCAAAGAGTTATTAATTCCCCTATCATGATCGAAATTTGAAGAGACAATTGGCTTGGGTATTATTAATCTCTCAGGGAATGGAGGAGAGGAAATAATAAGATTTTTCAGGTTTTTTTAATTCCCTCCCTTGTTCTATCTCTGTCTCAGTCACAGTCGATTATTTAGGTACTGTTGGAATTTCAGACTCAATCTGTGGCAGGGAGTTATCTTCTTGAGGTAAAATAATGTGCCTTGATCTCAGTCTAAGTTCATTACATTCCTTTTGTTCAATTTCAGATTCTGGATTCTCAACAATTTGGATTAGCGGAACTGGTTTGTTATTAGGATTAGGATTTGGTTGAGCTCGAAGTTGAGGGTGTATAATAGGCTGAGGATTTTTTTGTACTAGGTATGGAGATAGTAATGTGGGTTGAGTTTGAGACCCTGTTCCCATAGGTAAATTGGTCATTCCTAGGGGTCGCTGCCAGTTTTGAGACCAATTTGTATTTTGTGAGGTGGACGCAGGCCACTGGGACTGATATTAATTGTTTTACCAATATGGAGGAAAGAAAGGAAAACTCAGCCAACCATTACCTAGAGAGGATTGAGTTGGACAAGGGAGCATGAAATATGGTTGGGATGGCTAAGAAAAAAAGGGTGATTGGTTTTTCCATGCTTCTCTAGAGTTCTGTTGATTAAACTGTGAAAAAGGAAAGAACTGAGATGAGTCTTGTGACATACCTGTTGGTCAAGCATGCCATTCTTGACGTTAATTCATTAGGTACACCGATTTTGTTTCTTCCTCTGCTTATTTAAAGACCAATTTCAACCCTAGAAGTGAAGGGCACTATTCAATGGCATGGTCCTTGGTACAGATAGCACATTTCTGGACCATGTCTAATGGACACTCTTGTTGGTTGTGCTTCTTCCCGCAGCGTGGACAAAAATAGCCAAGTTATGTTCTACTAAATCTTGCTTCTACTTGGCTTGTAGGACATCTAGTTGTGTTGGGAGGGTTCCCAAGATGTTGGTTTTGAAATCTTCCAAGAGATTACCGAATTCTGCTCTGGTTACGCTGCCACCTGACTGTTTGTAATTCCTAGTAACTGAATCCCGTCCAGCTGGTCTATTCCACATACTACCTCGAGAGCAACTGATACACAATGAAATAATGTCATCATAATATTCTTGATATATTTCCCCTTTTCCCATCATATTAAGTGTTTCTACCCATTATTATTTCATTCCTTTAATCATTATTGCTTTTAGGATATCTTTAGACAGTGTAGTATATGGAGATATTTGCAAATTATATTGAAATCGTTCAACATATTCTTCTAATGTCTCATTGTATTTTGTAATCATGTTGAAGATTTCATCTTTTAATTCTCGAGTTCGGCAGTAATCCTGGTATTTATTAAGAAAATATTTTTTCATTTTATCCCAACTATTAATAGTTCCCCCACCGAGCCCCATAAACCATCGTAGAGATCCCCCCTTCAATGTAGAGGGAAATAGTTGTAGTTTTTTAGGGTTAGTGGTGTGATCATATCCTGTACAAAAAACATCAAATTCAAATAAAAATTCATCCGGATCTTCTGAGGTTAGTCCATGGATGGTGAGAATGTTTTGTAACGGGATAGTTTTCATAGGAGCATTTGTAGCTATATCAACAATGGGATACTCCAATGTTGATTTCTGTCTCTAGTTTTTATTATGCGCTATCTGATCACAGATGTCCCAATAGCCTTCAAGGATTTCCTGATCTGGGAGAATAATTTTAGTGGAATTAGGAGGTAGATTTGGAGGAGGCTTTGCAACACTACCTCGATATGGACTATTGGGAATCTATGTATCAACCACTATTTTAGGATATCCATGCTTTGGAGTTTTTATCCTTACAACACTGTTGGTTTCTCCCTCTCCCTCTTGAAAATTGCAAGAATTTCCCTCACGTGAAGGGTAGGGACTCAAATTTTATATAGTCTGAAATATTTGTTCAGACCCTTCGATTTTTCTGTGGATCTCGACATGAGCTACAAATGGTGAGGTTGTTGCTTCAGGGATGGTAGTAGGACTCTTTTTAGAAATGATTTTGGGTCCTACATATGCCTGATATTCAAATTTCCTTATGATTTTGTCTATGAATGTTGTTCTGCCAAGGACCACTGATCCCTTGGGTTTTGCGGATTTATACGGGGGGTTTCTATCTAATTCTATATTTTTCTTCCTATTCATTCATAAAAAACAAACGCCTATCCTATTTGACCTCTGCACAATTGCTGAGAAGCAGGCTGGAGAGTAATTGTTTTGCTTGCTAATACGCAGGTTCTTTCCTCTTGTTTTCAATTCCCAATTCTTTCGCAGCAAAAGGAAAAAATAAAAATACATCATTCCTAAACAATCTCGCCAGCAACGGCGCCAAAATGTTGGCTCAAGAAGGTGACTGTTAAAGGTAACCTTAATGCTTCACATTAATCATTAACCCAGGGCAAGTCTGTTTATTTTAAGAGTGCAAGAAAAGTATATGTGAGTGAATGTAGAGGTCATATACACTAGATCGTTGTAATAAATGCTATCTAATTCTCTAAGTTCAATCAATCAATTCAAAAGTAAACTATGAAATACTTCGCACCAATCAAAGGATGAAAATCTAGTCTAATCTTATGTAGAAAGTAAACACTCAATGTTGAAATTAAACATCTTTTGCAATTGAACAACAATATTAATGAATTGAACAACAATAGAAAATGAATACTTAATAAAATGAACAACAATCATCTATTAACATTTTTCAATTTAATTCTCTATAATTCAATTAATAACAACCTTCAGAACTAAACAAAAAACCATACATTCACACTTCCAATGGAAAAACTCAAGAAATGACAATGTGCAGAATTGAACATCAACTACTTAAACATGCTGAAATCAATCTAATGAATGTAAAAACATTACTCAATATTAAAGGAATATTAATGATAAATTCGATCTATGTGGAAAGGAAAATGTAATGCACCACACTTGTGATTACTGAATTGAATTGTAATTCTACAAAGCATAAAGAATAACTAAACTGAGAGAATAAGTAAATAAACATATAACACAAAATAGTAGGAGAACTCCTAGGGACCAAGCCCGTAGCCTCCAGAAGTCTTCTGCCAAGAAATACTCAGAAACCTCTTATAATGGAAACTATAACTCTTTCATTAATCAATATAACAGGTACATTAACACGGGTTCACAAAATCTGTCTGAATAAAATGTTTTTTACAGAAAATTACAATACATGGGAAAAAGCTCTCCGTAATCTTTCACCTATAGGATTTTGTAACTTAACGAGAAACAAAACAGAGAATAATGAATCCTCATGATCAATAGATCCTGAGGCTTCATAGTCATCAGCCAAATGCTTCAAAGATAGTTGTGTATTTCCATCTCTTGCCGATTTTTAGGAACCGGATGCGATTTCCTTTTCTTTTCTTGACTGATGTTGTTTGGTCGTTTGGTCAGAAGTTAGTTTGCTCAGATTCCATATCAATGAAGACAACAAGAATTATTTTTTATACTATTAAATACATTGTTTATTAATAATTCATTATACCCTACTTTTACATTATTCTCCTTTGAATTATTTCTAAAATGAAAGAAAACATATCAAATTTAATAATAAATCATGCTAAATATAGGGGAAAAATGTACCTTTTCCTCGGCCCAAAAACTTTGATGACACTTGTGAAAGAATGCTCAAAAATTTGAAAATTAGTGCAAGAGATACAAGGTTAGAAAAACTCATTTTACTAAAATTTACCTCTTGAACCACTAAAACAGACTCATGCATACAATGAGACAACCAACATGCCAAAAGGTGACACTTTTCCTATATTTTGAAAGGGATCACAAAATTCTAAGAAAAAAAATAAAATGAACTTCAAAATTTGTGATGATGATGAAAAAGACCAAGGAAGGCTTCAAAATTCAGTATAAACCAAAATTTTGGAGCGTGTTATAGCAACTACAACACTTGGAAACACACTAGTAGAATCGTCAACTTCTCTATCTCGGTTAAATTCTTTCGTGCAGGGCCTTGGTTATTCAGGGACTATTGATCCATCATGAAGATTACTCTGGCTTCCCCACTTACCTTGTGAACAGACATAGTCCCCATCGTGCCATCTTGGTTTGACTCAACATAAAGTTCAACATTATCACAATGTTTTGAGATGGGAAGGGTAATTAAGCTCACGAGTTTAAGTTTTCTAAAGTATAATTTTTCATCTATGGTTTTGATCCACTTCCAACAGGCTTGGACAGTACCCTGATAGAGTCACTACAAGAATACAAACATTGTTTCACTTCTAGTGAGCTTGAATAGTACCCCGATAAAATTTCTTTCTTTACCTCCCTACACAGGAAACCTTTATCTTTGTTCACCTTTATTTATTTATTTTAAAGAGGATTTTTCATTAGAACGTATTAATTTTGGGTGGAAGAGGGACCTCGACTTATTGAGAGTAGGAGAGGTTGTTCTTTCAGAGAAGCATATAGAGACCTCTGATATAGTTCTGCTCATTTATATTTTCCCCTTCTCCTTTTCTACTAATTGGATAAGCATGGAATCACCTAAACATAAAGAAACAAATATAGACAGAAGGTTTCTCAAATGCTTATGAGTTCATGGTTTGACCAGAACTCTGCTTACGAACGGATCATATTTTCCATTGGAAATTCATAGGATGAAAGACATAACCAACACAAGGAAGATGGTTTGAAGGCTAACCAAATGTTGAAGTTTCACAAGACTCCCTTAAAATTCATCCACACACATTCTAAGAAACCAACACATGGAAAAGGACAACACTTATTTGCATAATGAAGAAAAAAACAAAGAAAATGACAAGAAAAATAAAAACCAAAGAAAAATATGTACATATTGTAGGGAAAAACCCCTGATGCTTCATTTAAAATAGTGTTCCAAAGCCTATAAATTGACAGGGAGAGATTCAATCTTACCATCAAGTGATTGAATACGATAGGTGTGTTGTCCAAACTTCTCATTTAATGTGAAAGATTCAATCCACTTGGATTGAAACTTAGTGTGTTTTCCTTTGTCCTTGTGGGCTTTGTCCCAATTTAAGACTAGGTTTCCAACACTAAAGCTTCTCTTCCCTATAGAATTACTATCAAACTAGCTCTTGATATGGCTTTGGTGGGTTGAGAAATTTTCCTTTGCTTTCAACCTTTCTTCTTGTAGCTTGTGAAGTGTGTCCATCCTACGTTGCACTGACATACATGGCTTGCCTTGGGATTATTCTGAGAGTTGCATTAGGGGAATTTTGAGGTCTAAAATGGGCCTCCTAAGGAAATTTTAAAATAAAAAAATAAAAAAATTTTACATCATCAAATTTTAGAGGGAAAAAAGAAAAAACCACATTTTCAACTTATCTCCCTATTGGTTTACTCAAATTTCGAGTAGGAACACTCATTGGATACAAAATTTGATTCCTCATCTAAGGAGTACCCATGTTTCATACTTTCAATGGACCTTTCTACACGAAAAATGAGAAATACATGAAAAAACGTGATTGAAATCATGTTTATCCATGTATTTCTCATTTTTCGTGTAGCAAGGTCCATCAAAAGTATGCAACATGGGTACTCCTTGGATGAGGAATTAAATTTTGCATACAACGAGTACTCCCAGTGGAAATATGATTAAAACCTTAGGGAGATAAGTTCAAAAAGTAGATTTATTATTTTATTATTTTTTAATCTTTTTACTTTTTTACCCCAAAAATGGTGAATCATCCCCTATGTTTGAAATCATCATCTTGAATCCTATTGGTTCTTATACATTTTATTTTGGTTGTACATTTATCTTAGGACGCCCATTTTAGACCTCAAAAGTTCTCTAATGGAGAGTGGGAAAGTAGTTGATAGGTGGGAGGATGTCTTCTTTTTCATATAACAAGAAGTAAGGGGAGGTGTTCAGGGAAGGCTTATGCATGACTAGGTCAAGCCATAGATAATTTACCAAAGTAGAGTTCCATTTCCTCTCCTCAGATAATATGGTCTTTTTAATGTTGTGTACCAAGTTCTTATTTTTGGATTCAGCAAGACCATTCCCCTAAGGGTAGTGACTAGTAGAATGCTTCAATACAATTCGATTTTCCAATGCAAATTCATTGAGTTTTAACAATGAAAAATATGTTACATTGTCGAAAACAAGTGATGTAGGAACATCGAAATTGGAGATGATGTTCTACTACAGAAAGTTGATTACTTTCTGATCATTCACTTGGTTGAGTGGAGTTGCTTCTGTCTACCGCATGAAGTAATATGTGTGAGTAAGAATGTAGCGATGTTGCTTTGATGAATGTGGAAATATTTCTCCAATGATATCCAAGCTGCATTGTTGAAACAGTTCTTCCACTACAATAGGATGCAATGGGGCGGTTGACTTCTTGTTTCTGCCAGCAAACCTTTCATAGACCATACATTTGCATATGTAAGCATGAGCATATTTAAATATTGTAGGCCAATCAAAACTATCCCGCATGATTTTATGTGTCGTTGTGTTGCCCGCAAAGTTCCCCCCGTCTGGCTTGTCATGGATATCACACAATACCTTCTCTAGATCATGTGCATCCCAACACTTGAGAAATACTTCGTTGTGGCGCTTTCTGAAAAAAACCCTATTGGTTCCTCATTTTGTCCCTAATTTTACCATATATCACTACCATTTTTCCCTCTTTTATCACAAAAGTACTCTTTTACTTACCCTCCTGTCATTATCATTTCCCTAAAACCTCATTAAAACTATACTTGAGGTAAATTACTTACATTAGTATCTTTTTTCTATTTTGTGATTAAATATTGAGTAATTTAAGTTGAATTCCTAAATAGCTAACTAATTATTATGGGATAGATGTTGAAGGATGAAACAACATGGTCAGGACAACTACAAATGTAAGGCATCCTTGTCAACAAGCATGCCTTACCATTTTTGTACTCAACAACTTAGTTCCTAATATATACTCAACATCAAGGAGACCTAATAGACTCTTTCTACGACTTCCTCATTTCTATAGATCAAATTATGACAGTTGAGATCTTGACCAAGCCGAGCTCGATCACGAACATTCTCCATATTCTCATTGTAATAGGACCATGCCAATGTTGGCATTTTTTGGAACCATTATGCCAAGATGAGAGAAATCATTCAAGTGATCAGATCATGTTGATTTTCCAAGTTTCTATGTATCGACTTATACTATTTTGTAAATGCATCGTTTCATATAAAAGGGCCAGGACTATAATAAACTAGTTAGTTGAGTGTCTAGTCATGAATGAAAAACATTGAATCATCCAAGTTTTGTTCAGACATTTCTCTTGGTAATTGAATATTAAGTTTTGATTAATAGAGCATGGTTATGGTTTGATAACTTCGTTCCAAGTTCCAGATTGATTTTGAGTTTTTGATTTGAATGTTTTAAATACTTCTTTTATTGTAATATTTTAAAGCTTATCAAGGTGTGGTCGGGCCCACCATCATCTGGGAACAAGCTTCTATGTTAAATTGTAGTTATGTAAATGTGTGTTAGCTTGTTTCATTTGTTTTCATTCAGTCATTCGTGAATTTAGTTAATTTTATCAAGCATATGTATGATATGTTTTATTTAATTCTAGAGTGTCCATGATCGTTTGAAGCTTTGAATTTATCGATTGGTAGCGAAGGAAAGAATTCTGGATGCGCATATACATTGCCAAATATCATAATGTCTGTGCAAATCAATAGCGCAGAGCTATGCTCTACCCCTCAGGGAAATAATCGAGTTTCTTTTGATTTCTGAAGCTAAAGTGGTTGTGCACATTATTTCTTGGAGATGATCATGAATGAATTTTCCTTCAAATACATTGAATAGGTTAAACTCTGATTTTTTCAACGAATGAAGATTTGATCTGATAAATATCTAGAATGTGTGATGGCTTACATGGGATTGTGAATCATGAATGCTTGAATAATTTCGATTTCATTTATGCATTTAGGACAAAGTGATCGTTGTGTGGGAGTATTCGTTTTTTGGTGTGCATAAGTCAAGAATAGAGTTAGGGCTGACAATATGTTTCAAGTAAACAAGAATATTTCATTTTGTTTTAAATATATTTAAGTTTCTATTAGGTTGTGTTACCTTTTCCAAAAAGTGAAGGTTATTTGGAAAGGATTGATTTCATTCAGTACAGTAGTTTGATTTAAATAAGCATTGAGTGATTAGTTAATTTTATGATTTTCTCTAAGATAGAATTAGACAACGAAATAATTAGATTCTTGTTCCATCATTACTTGAAGGTGTGTAATTCATGTTTAGTATTTCCATTCCATTTGGGATTCAGTGAAGTGTTATTTAAAATTTGTGTGATTCGGGTGAATTATTCAAGTTAAGTACAGTACTAGAGACAGTGTGATTTTCTTCACTTTGATTTCATTCAAAATGGGTTTAATTCAATTTAGTAATTGAGCTCAAACAATAGTGTATATTTTCCCTTGAAAAAAGTGAGATTTGATTTGAATTTATCTGGATTTCATAAAAGATTTTAGCCTCCATTTCCAGTATAGAAGTTCAAGGTTGATTCCATAACAGTTTGTGTGTGAGAAATTAGATTTACCAATTCAGAATTGTTTTGTTATTCCTTAAGCCTAAATAAGTAAGTTGTGTTATTTCCTAGTTTAAATGCTATAGTAGATTAGATGAATGCTATTCTTTATTTATCTCAGAGTAAGTGTGATAAATATAAGTTTGAAGTTACTTTCACAACCATTAAATTTTATTATTGATTCTGCCTCTTTTAAAAAGATTGTTTTCTAGTTTTAATAAGAAGATTGGATTACAGAAAGACTAGATTGAAGAAGAGTAGTGTGGTTTGATAGACTAAGTAAATTGATTTTCTTTTATCATTCTATGTCTGCAATTTGAATAAGCATTAGACAATAGAAGTTGTTAATCATTATGTACTCAAGAAATCATTATCAAGGAAACCTATATACTATGACATAAGCTAAATCAAAAGAACAATACAACTCGTTTTTACGAGTCCTAGTTGACAGTTAAATAATAGGAGCTTTAATTCACTAATTAAAACTCTCAACATTTTGGCATCGTTATCGAGGTGTTGTATTCTGGTTCAGGTAAAATTATTATTATTAGAGAGTTTCAAAGGTATTGCAGGACAATCAGAGGGCAGAGTGTGTAAGGTAAGACGTGAGTGAAGAGTCACGCATCCACTATTGTGGGGTTGCTCCAAAGTCTGGTCGTTTTTTCTTATCTTTGAATTTTTATTTTCCTTTCCTTTATGCATAGAAGTAGAAGTATTCCTAGAGATAGTAAAGGTATATTTATTTCTAGTTCACAATTTCTTACAGCTTTTGGCTCAACAAAAATTCCATCAACTAATCTCGCTAATCATTACGTGAGAACTAAGCAAGAAGAAGGAAGCACTAGTGGTAAGGATATTTTACGAGGAGAACTCCCAATTTAGGAAGAAGTGAGGAAGTTATCCATTGAATCCTTATTCAGCTGTATCAGTAGTAACGCATCTGCAATCAGTATGGCACACAATGGAGGGAAAATATAAACAATGAACGAAATTAGGAATTAAACCATGGAGAGGGATAAGGTCCAAGAATGACTCTCTTTCGAGGAAATTAAGATGGAAAGAGAGGAGAAAATCATGATGGACCAAGGGGAGGACCGGAAGAGGAAGAAGAAGAAATCACCCTTTGGATTTCCTATCCTTAATGTAACTAGAAATATAACGATGAAGAGAACACCAATGACATCTCTTCCACTATTCTATGGTAAGTCCTCTATGGACATAGATTCATTTCTTTTTGAGTTCGATATTTTATGTAGGAGTTACAATTATTACAATGAAACACATAAACTTAAGTTGTTCCTAGCCACCCTGAAAGATGAAACCCTTAGAAGGTTCATGAGTCTAGGTGAAAACACCATTTACTCTTGGGATGATATGAAGTATGTATTTCATCAAAAATACCAAGACTTCTACAAAATTAGGGATGTGAATGATATTCTTAGAATGCAACAATTGGATAATAAAAACATAGAAGAGTATCTTGAACATTTTTTATAACATTTTCATAAATCTTGAGGGGCACATCTAGACGAGAAAATTGTTAAAAATATCTTTTTAAAGGGGCTGAGGGATGAATGCATTGAGACCTTAAACCTTATAAGTGGTGGGAACATTTATAAAAACCTTTTGTTGAAGTAGTCGAACTATGTTGCAATTATTCAAGAAGTCAGGCTAAAGTAGGAAAGAAACTCCATGACAATATCCAAGATGTTGTGTTAAGAAATCAAAAACCTGCAACCACCACTGTCACTAGAGTTGAATTAGGTAACTTATTGGAAAAATTAAAAACATATATTTTAAACACCATTGGTGACTAGCTTGACACAATGAAACTCAAAAAGAAACAAGAGGATGAGAAGGCTACCATGGCAATCTTTTGTCCTAAATGAAAACGTAAACATATGGAAAGTGAGTGTCCCATTAATATCATCGAGGTTTGTGGGATTTTTTATTTTGAAAATGCAACCGAGAAGTGCCAATATCTTCATGGTTTACATGTTATCTATAAGGGGAATACTGAAGAAAATGAATCTTTGAAAAAAAAGAAGAAACCCTTTTGGAGAAGCCCAAATCAAAACATGTTTCCAGATCCTAGCCCCCAAGGTTATGGTGAGAATCAACCTTGGAATTTGCAGCAATCTTACCCCCCTTGGGCCAATCCTCAAGAACAAAAAACTCCTTGGAATAATAATTGGAGGGAAAATCCTTATGTAAACACTTTTCAACCTCAAATTCAATTCTATCCTCCATACTCAAACATGCCTAGTACATCCTACAACCTGATCATTCAGCCTTATCAGTATGGGTAAAATCCAAACTATTATCAAAAACCCTCATTGCCTCCTCCTCCCTTACACCAGTTTCTACCTTCTCTGTAAAACCCATCATCCTCTCAGGCACCACCAAAATTTATCCCGCCTCACCCTGCATTGTTACCTACACAACCCGTAGCTAATCCCAACCATAATAGACAGCCTCAGCCTATGAAAAATATAGATGTACAACCTTTTCCCACCTACATGATTATTGTTGTCCCAATGAATGAAATGAAATTACGATCTGGGAAAGAAATTAATATATGGAGATCAACTGTTATTATTGAAGAAGAGGCCCCTCCAGAACAAACTAACAGTCACCAACAACATGACAAAAAAGAAAACTAAATGAACCCCTTACTCGGATCGATTTCTTTCCAAGAAAGAGGGAATCTCGATTGAATATGATTTAGAAACCAAATTAAGGAATGTGTCTATTAAAATTATATTATTACAAGCCATTAAATACATTCCCAGATATACTAAAATCATTAAAGATATATGCATTAAGAAACTGAGTAGGAAAGGACATAAAAACAAAAATGTAAAAGTCATGAGTGAAATGTCCAAGATGATCTCAGACTTGCCTGCAAATTATAATGACCCAGGGAATCCCATTGTAACCATCGAAATAAATGCAGTACATTTGCCAAATACCCTTTTAGATTTATGAGTGGCCATTAACACAATGAATTATGAAACCATGACATCTTTACAACCACAAGGGATTAAACCTACACCTATCATTTTGGAGTTGGCATACAAGTCCATTGTTAGACCCCTGGGAACCTTAGAGGACATTATGGTCACCATTACTTCCTGATAGTATCCCATGGATTTCATTTTCATTTCTCCCAAAAACTCTAAGCCTGGACACCCTTTGGTCCTAGGATGCCCTTGGTTAGCTACTATTGATGCCATGATAGGGTGAAGAAATGGAGAAATGGTCATTTCTAATGGTTTACATAATCAAAATTTGTCAATATCCCCCCCTGATAAAACTACTACTGAAATACCTTTATGGCTAGAGATCCTTATGGAGATGAATATTTCATTTTTCTTTTAGTATCACTAGACCAATCTAAAGGTCTCCAGGAAAAATATGAAGATCACATCTTGCAAAAAATTTTATCTGATAGTTCTTGCATTGATTATCCCATTTCCTTTAACGGTTATTAGAATGTTTTCATTAATGAGTTTCAGGAGACTTTCCATTCAGCTATATTTTCCTCATTTGCAGCATTAGAAGAATGAAATGAACTCACTATTGAGCCAGTTGAAATTGTTGAAGGAAAAATTTTACGCATTGGTACAAAATTGACTACAGAACAAAAGCAGTAATTGTTGAGCATGATTCGAGAAAAATACGGGGCCTTTGCCTGGGATTATTTTGATATGAACGGTATACATCCAGGCACTTTCATCCATCACATCTACACCAATGAGGATATTAGACCCATCTGGCAGCCGCAAAGACGAATGAACCCCTCTCTAAGGGAAATTGTCAAAGTGAATTACAAAAGTTATTGGTTTCAGGCTTTATCTATCCAATCTCATGGAGTAGATGGGTGTCACCTTTAGTGGTGGTTCCTAAAAAGAATAGAAAATGGTGCATATGTGTTTATTACAGGGAGTTGATTAACAAATCCATCTTACTATATTACTTTCCGTTACCATTTATTGATTAGGTACTCGACACACTCTCTGGTAAGAAATAGTTTTCCTTTCTAGATGGATACAGTGGATATAATCAGATACAAAAAGTTGAGGAAGAGCAAGAGAAGACTACTTTCACTTTCCCTTGGGGCACTTATGCCTATCGAGTCCTTCCCTTTGGCCTTTGCAATGCCCTAGCCACCTTTCAGTGATTTTTTATTTCCATGTTTGCTGACCTCATACATGATTGTGTCGAAGTCTATATGGATGACTACACTGTATATGGAGATAATTTCCCTCAAGCCCTGGAAAATCTGGAAAAGGTATTAATTGAGTGTCAGGAAGCTCATGTAGACCTTAGCAATGCTAAATGTAAAATGATGCAAACTCAGGGTATTGTCTTCGGACACCATGTCTCATTCCAAGAAATAAAATTCAATCCAACTAAGATTGAGGTAATCTCGCACGTTCCCATTCCTAGTACGCAAAAAGAGGTAAGAAATTTTTTGGGACACGAAGTTTACTACCGTCGATTTATTGAAAATTTTACAAGAATTGTAGCACCTTTTTTTAAATGATTAACTAAATATGTTGATTTTGTTTGGAATGATGCATGTCAACAGACTTTTTAGGTATTGAGAGACGGGTTCTCCACTACTCCATTATTAAGGGGACCAAATTGGTCCTTACCATTTCATATTTTCACAGATGCTTCAAATATTACACTTGGAGCAGTTTTGGGACAAAGGGAATATCACTATCCTTATGTTATTTACTATGTTAGCAAGAATCTTTCGCCTGCCGAACTAAACTACATAGTTACTGAAAAAGTGCTATTAGAACTTGTCCACACCATTGGTAAATTTAGAAATTACATAACCAATTATGACACCTTTTTCCATTATGATTCTCCCATTAGCTTTTTAATGAAAAAAGGTATCACTAATGGTAGAAGTACTATATGGTTACTGCCCTTGCAAGAATTTAATATAACTATGATTGATAGGCCCGATCGAGATAATTTAGTAACTGAATTCTTGTCTCAAATGAATATTGTGTAGGAAAATGTATAGACTCCTATGCCAAGTGAATTCCTGGATGAATAATTATTTTCTATATCGACCATTACCCCCTGATTTGTAGATGTTGCCAACTACTTGGTGTTCGCACTGCAATTTTTCAAAAATTTGCAAAGTATGGTCATCATTGTAAGTTGTGTTTTTCATCCTCTCTTATCTCCTACCTATGGTTGAAGGCCCTGGAGGGTTAAAATGTATTAGTTTTTATCATTTTTTAACCAAAATATAAAATAATTTTGAGTCCAATAGTTTGTTTGTGTCATAGAGTTATTAGGGTAAATTTTCTTTTAACTACTTTGAGTAGTTAAGGTCGTGGTTTTAGCTTGAGAAGTCTTATTCATTCACCATGGTATTTATATCCAAGGTTAAAGATAAAATTTCAAAGTCATCAATTGTGTTAGGAATAACACAGGAATAAATACCTTTCCTAGAAAGGCAACTATTTTCTTCAGAAAATTTGGTTTTACAAGCAAAACATGAATAACTGCCTTTTTCGAAAAAGTAGTTATTTCCTGCAAAATTTGTACAAGGAGATAAAATAAGCATTACTCAGGTGAAAAGACACTACTCTTTGAATATTGAAGTCTGCTAAAACAAGAGGTATTAATCTTAAAAGGTGGATATTTCTAATTTGAGGATTCATCAAAAGGAGGTTGGCTATTTTATTTTCCAAGAATAAAATATAATGCTACTCATTAAAGTGAAATGTATTAAATTTGAAGTATTAGTAGCTATTATTTAATAATATGATGGAGTGAAAGGTTCAGTGGAATGAGTTGGCAGTAGAATTTAAATCATTTTTTTTTTTGTCATTCCCTCTCACCGTGATTTAGGGTATGCAGAGCTCTATTCCCGTTTACCCTCATGAAAGCTACAAAAAACCATTTCTATCTTCCAGAAAAATAGTTTATTACCTTATGTCAATAGTTCGGTATTAGTGGAGGGTTTTTTTCCCTTGTCTTACAAGTGTGCATTAGTGATTAGGTTAACTGTTAACAAGATGGGTAAGGGTGGTAAGGTGAACCATTCATAACCGACCAATACCCATTTTGTTGACCATTGTGCTAAGCCTCAGTTCCAAGAAGCAGGGTGGTATCTTATTTAAATAATTTCTCAGGTGAAAATGTGGCAGTGGCTCAGGAATTTGTTGATACATTGTATGGAGAACGGGTCAAGCTGGGGTCTCGGACCTTCAGGATCACAGAGACTATCATTACAAGGGATACCCAAACATCAACTACATGTCAGTCCTGGTACAAGAAGAAAACTCCACTTAAAGATGATTTGAATTTATATCGAAAGCATAAACATGAAATATTTTTTGGACCCCTACTATCCATATTTTGTATTTTAGGCCTGAGTGGAAAGATGTTATTACCACTGTGCAACGTTATATAACTTGTGAGGGTAGGTTTTATACTGTGCATAAATACCAGATGAGGTTTCTAGCTCACATCTCAAGCTCTAAACCTATGAATCTATCATTTTTCCTTTATAAATATATGTTGTAAATGTCCCAAAAAATACATATAACCTTAGACTATTCTCTTCACAATCTTTATCACAGGGGTTTGATCAAAATACATGTGGTTTATCATCTGAGAAAGAAGAGAAACACATGGGAAAATTTTTTAGCAGATGAAGGATTTAGCAGTATTAATTGAAGGAGAAGGTTAGGAAGGCCTAAAAGGAAAAATACCCAAGAACAACAGTCAAGCCCTACGCCTACATTGACCCCTTCACAAACTAGTCAATATTCTACACCATCTAGCAGACAAACAAGGAACTCAGCTAGGAGAGCTAGAGTTCAAACCACCACTCCTACACCAACCATCATTTCTATACCTACAATGAAACCATCCAATGAATTTTACACTAGAATATCACCTAAGGTTCCACAGGCCTTGGGGTATTTCAGGCAAGAGCATTCAAGAAAACTCAAACAAAAAGCTACCCTTCCTAGAAAAAATACAATGTCTAAAGGAAAGGATAAGGTAGCTTCCTCTTCAAAGAGTAAACATAGGAGAAAACTTATTTTGACAAAGGGACCTTCACTGGTAGTCAGCCCTAAAACCTTGACACCAAGCCCTATTATAGAGGCTTGACAGGAGAATCAAGAAAACAATGCCACTCCAGCACCAGAGGGTCCTACACTTGCACAAGTATTTTCCTCACTCAAAAAGGGGAAAAGAAAAGTTTCAGAGACCACTACAGTAGAAGAACCTACTATAGCTCAGCTTTACTCATCTAGAATTTCTCCAGCCAAAGGGAAAAAGAAATTTATAATCCACTCATATTCATATTTTGAGGAAGATAGCAGTGAATCAGAGTTTAGTGAGTTAGAGTTTGAATAAGGAGAGTCAAGAAGAGTTATACATGGGAGAAGGAGCCCTTCGTACATTCCAAATGCATGCATTCAAAGGCCTCACACCAGACCAAAGAACAAGCTCAGACGAGAAAGTAAACTCATAGACAACCCTACTCTCAGGGATGAAATAATAAACATAGATGAAAGCCCAAAATATGAACCAAGGAAGAAGAAGACTCAGAAGAAAAATCAATTACAGAAGAGAAAGCCAAAAAAAAGAGTCACTAAGGCAAAAGGTATTAGTATTTTTTCTTCTATACTAGATATTTGATTATTAAATATACAAAAACATGAAAATAGGAAGAATCGAGTCATTTTTGGCTTATACACAGTATTTTCAGAAATACCTACCTTTTTAATAAAAGTAGGTATTATTTTTGAAATATGTATAAGAATGTGAAAAGGTTTCTTTTTGGTTCTAGTTTCGAAAGAATTACACTAAATGATGATAAAGTGAATGCAACCTCAATGGTAATGGTCTTTTGCCAAGTGTCATCCAATAAAACTATCTTCCAGATGTCATTTCATTTGGTTACTCTTACACTTTTGTAGATAAGGGTCTAGGTGTCCTTTCCAGTTGGAAGTTGTACTTTTTGTGGAGGCAGTTTTTCTGAGAAACGAGGATTACTCAGCCACCACAACTTAGATATTTCGAGCTCCATATTGTCATGTTTTGTCTTCAATTGTATTTAAGTCTAATTTTTTGTTATGTTTAAGATAAGCTTTACTATATGTAGAGGATTGTAATGAAGTCTCTAAAATAGAATTGCACTTTTTATGGAGGCTTTACAATAACTTATTTTTTGTATATACACTATGTAAAGCAAGGGAAAAAATGGCTCATTGGTTGTCTATTTCATTGCATATCGTGTTGTACATTTTTTAAAATACAATATATCCAGAGGCACCCTTGAGGACTCAAAAATTGTATGGCATGTGTATTGTTTATTTCCTTATGTGTTTCAATAATTTACTGTTTCATTTTAGATTATGAGCTACATAGTTCTATCTCATGTTTTCATCATCCTTGTGAACCTCCAAGTAATATTGAACTATTTTTGTAAGTCTTGTTCCAAGCTTTCCTGATTCAGTGTGAATTGAAGATAGTTCATAAGCATTCCTTGAGGTTGAATTAAATCTTGTTTCATGTTCTAATAAGTCTTTTTATCTAGCATGCATGATTAATTTGTTTTTGTCAGTCTTGATTTATCAAGAATTTCTTATTCATGAGGTCATGTTAGTTGGAAGCATTCTATGTAATGGGATTCTTAAAATGTAGTGTGGGACTCTTATAAGTCTTTTAAATAATTCTTTCACTATACATTTCAGGTCTAGAATTTGTCACCCTTTCCTATTAGCAGTGGGCTTCTATTTTACATATCCACTGCTTATCTTCCATTCTTCTAACCATTAAGCTACAAACTCAGCCTTGCTACCACATTATGCACCGATGCCCTCATATGTGTGAGAGATTATTATATTCTCAAAACCCCTTTCAATGTGTGTGAGTTTCAACCACTTTCCAAAAAAACTCAATAAAATTATAAGAAAAAACCTTGAGCTTAAGATGTGTCTGGTCAGGCGCTTGTCACAATCCAAGTTCTTATTCTAGCGCTAACATATTTTGGTGCATCTTCCTGGAGACGAATATTCTGAACTCAGTATTCTCCTGAATTTTTTTTTGCATAAATGTCTAGTACCATTTTTTAAGGGTGACTAAAAACTAGTCTTTTCTTATTATAATTTGTTCACCTAGCGACTCCACAAAGAGGACGAGGGGTTTCAAGGCCACCTACCACAAGAATAAATCAGATATCACCTCCTGTGATTCTAGTTTTTGACCCAGAAAATATCATAAAGGATGCAATAAGGAATCAAAAATCAGTTGAAGCTACATCACATTCAATGAAAAAGGTGCATTAAAATTACATTCCAAAAGAAAAGGTACCACCATCTATCTCAGAACCTAAAGAAGTTCTAGTTTCAAAATAATCTCCTGCAATATTTCAAGTTGACACTGCTTCCATAAAAGGAAAAGTAGATGATGTTAGCCTAGATTCAGCTGAAAGTATCTCTCAGTCATCCCTTAGTAAATCAGAAACAAATATTATTCCAGTGAAAGAAGAAAAAACAGAATCTTTAGGTGTCAGTGAAGAAAACCAAAAGTCATAAGCCTTTGTGTTGACGGAATGGGAATTAGAGCAAGTATTGGAAATTGCACCTTTCCTAGATAGGGCTATTTTAACTGAAGAATATATTAAAACAATTCTAATATTTATTCAAATTCATCCTGAATAGAAATCATCTTTTAGTCCACAACAAGAGTATTTTCCTTTGTCTCAAACCCCAGCTATTGGCTCGTCCTCTTCTCAGCAAGGAGGAGGTAACCTTTTTGAAAACTTGACTTTTAATCTCTTTGAATTTTTAGCTCAGCAGAAAAATGTTGAAGCTACACAAATCCTTCAAGAATCCACATCTGAATATGATTCTCCCGGAAAGGTTGAAATAAATCCTTCTACTGCCCATTTCTTTGAAAATACATTGTTTTCAGCTCCAAATCCTAAAGAACTAGCCCAAGAATTTCAATATTCTTCCATTCCAAAACAAATACAAACTCCAAAAACTGTAATTTCTATCATTCAAATTTCTACATCAGCAATTTTTCCACTATTTGTACTTCAGGAAGTCATGGCTCAGCCTCCTCCTACAAGGATGCAACAGATTATTGCTACTAGATATGCACCACTGGCTCTTCCTCAACCTTTCCATCCTCTTCCTCAAAGGGATTATCTGAAATATTTTCCCAAATACACAAG
Source organism: Pinus albicaulis (assembly GCA_034641835.2). Classification (NCBI taxonomy): domain Eukaryota; kingdom Viridiplantae; phylum Streptophyta; class Pinopsida; order Pinales; family Pinaceae; genus Pinus; species Pinus albicaulis. The sequence goes on from CM076579.1 coordinate 1,440,526,438, forward strand.
GGAGGGAGAAGGAGTATCTTCTTAAGAACACCTAGTTTCATTTTACAGTTATGTTGATAACCAAAACATTGAACATGAAGATGTTTGTTACACAGTAATTTGTCACCGTCCCTACCATTCCCCGTCCCGCACAATGGAGGACCCATTTTGTGACCTGTGAACATTGTCATGCCTTGAAAACATCATCAATGCATTCCCCTAAGCATGAGCTTCATTTTCCCTAAAGACATCTCCTTGCAAAAATGTGAAAAACAATAGTTTTTGCATTGTTGTGAACGACAGTTCGTCAGCTTTCGCGCCAATGAGAAAAATCTGCCAAGAGAGCACATAAAACAAATACGAAAACCGTGAGTAAGTCAACCAATTTAAGGGTGTTTTTTAATAAAGATGGTGGAAGTTGAGTTTCAACAAACTGAGACAATGCTATCTTGAGTTGGGATATTTGTTGTGGAGTTCTGTGAAAAGTGGTTTCCACTCATGGAACCTTCTTTGATAGGACAATCCCCTACAGCAATAGGGATCCCCAACTCCCCTCCTTCCCCATCTGTAAAAACACCGCTCAATTCCATGGCAAGCTAGTCTTGAAGTGCCTAAGCTTTGAATCTCCAAATTCCCAAGAGCCTTCGTGTTGTAAGAGCCCTCTTTCTTCCCTTAAGGCCGACTCAAGTAAGGAGACTATCGTCGAGAGACTCTGGAGAGGTTTGCCCTTTCCCTGGCGAGCTTTGCGAGATGTGAACGATTGGAGACCCATCCGAAGGAGAATACGACGTCAGAACATTGGTTGTAACCTCTTTCGATTGTTATTTAATGAATGATTACGATTATGGTTCCACTCTATTTTCAATTATGTTAATATGAGAAATATCCTTTCTGACTGATATTGAGTTACGTATGCTGGATTTTATGATTGTATCTGTTTGTTTCTTACATGTGCAGGTGTCCATCCGCGGAGATCGTGGAGGATCGTGATCTGCCGAGGCTGAGGAACGGGAACGCTCTCTTCTTCAGATCATAGCATTGGATTCCAGGTAGGATTCTATCTTAGTCTTTTCATTCGTAACTAGGAACTTGCGTCGTAACATTTTTTATTGTTGCTAGACCCCTGCTGGGCTAGTAGGGATTCTCTCACCCCTAAAATACGCAGAGGGTTACCACTCAACAGTTTAGCGTCACTGAGAGATCGTCTAGATTTCATTGTCTCGCTTTGATTGTTGTGTTTTCCTTGCATGATATTGTCTGGGTTGGGGTTATTTCTTTATGTGATTTTGTGTATGCATTGATGTACCAGGTAGTTCTTTGTTTGGTAGAAAGCTTCATTGTGTTTTGGCTGGTGCTTATTAATATGTTGCTTTGTTGTAGCAGTGCTTTCTGATTTTATGTCTGATCGCCACTCTGTGAAGTTGCCATGCCTCATTTTGAGCTCTGCGGTTAACCTTCGATGGGTCTTTCTTCTTGATTTTCCGACTGCCTGAGTGTGTTGGAGTCCTGTTTGGCTGGGAATTCACCTCTGTCCTTTGGTTGTTTGCTTTTATCTATCGATTTCACGTTTTGAGCCCTAGGGCATCTAGTGGCCTAGTGTATCGAGCCCTCCTTGGGAGTTTTGGTGTTTCGTTTGCCCAGTCGACTTCCTGATTGATCCTCCGCATCCTCTTAGTAGTTGTTCATTGTTTTGTTGCGATTTTTGGGTGATTGCTCATTCTTTCATTCAGATTTCGTTTGGTCTTGCATTGGGCCTAGATCACACAACCCATTGGAGCCTTTGAGTCTTTTCTTGGTTTTGAGAGACTTTGGTCGATTTGGGATCTGATTGCTTGTGTTTTTGAGTGAAATTTGTTTGTTTTTCTCTCTCGAATATCGTTTCTCAAGTTGTTCCTTTTGTTTTCAGTTTGTTTAGTGCATATTAGCTATCAAACGTTGAAAATTACAAAAAAAATCTCTTGTGCTTTTGGTTGAATTAGTGCAAATTGTAATCTTTTCGATTTTGCTAGTGATTAGTGATTTGAATGAAAAGTTTTCAATTTCATTAGTTGCATTAGAGATCTCATTTTTTGTCTTCCGATCATTTCGTTTGTGTAAAAGCTCTCAACTCTTCTGTAACTAGTTTTCATCGAACGAAATGTTGGACTGTGGCATGTAGCTTTGCATTTAGGAGTCTTTTAAGACACTACATACGATAGGGCCTGAAAATTGAAACTTAATCGAAGATCAACTTTAAAATCTATTCAATTAACCTAAGGCAGCATTGAAATTTAACGAAACATTTTTAGAGGTCTAGGCTAGAGACGTGTTCCGGCGTCTTTAAACCTAGCAGCTGTCGCTCGCCTTTTGGCTTTAGACAGCGCTAGTACGAACTTGTGCTCCCCGTACCGTCGCGTATATAAAGGGAGACCCCTCTAGGTTTTCAATCCTTTATCCACAGGAAGCCGAGTCTACCGCCCTATACCCGTGATACACCGAACACAGCATTCGAGGAGACTACCTGCACGTACGGAAAGTCCTTGGTCGATTTCTGTTTCATTATTGAAACCAAGGTGTATATTGCAGTTCACGGATATTTGGTACACCCTTTGTGCCTAGTATTACCTGAGCAGTCATTTGGTCTTTTCTGACTCCCTAAACTTGAAAAGACCGTCGAGCGCTTGTCCTTTCACACTTGTATCAAATCTGAAAGAGATAGAGTCATCTTTCTATTGTTTCTCGACTCTTAAAATATGAAACGATAGAGTTTCTTACTTTTCAATGTGGTAAAAATTAATCACCCACGATTACACGCCTGCTTAGATATTGCTTGTTGACCATTTGATCGTGTGCCCTTAACTCATTTTCAGCCCGTGTGTGTGTTTGCTTCTTTTTCTCTGGTCTTTTGCCACAGTGGCGGAACCTTCGGTTTCGTCTACTGGTAGTCCTTACACGGACGATTCTTCAGAGGCTTCCCAATCCTCTGTTGAACCACAACAGCCTGTTGTTTCCGAGTTTCCTGACGGGGGACCGGTTCTCGCTGAGCAACCCTTTGGAGGACTAGTTGAGTTCAATTGGCCCTTTTCGGACCCTGTGTCTGAATTGAGATTAGGAGCTGATTTCCTCTCTCTCACCTCGGGTTCGCCTTTTTTTGCTTCTGTATTTCCTCCTAGTCCTCGCTGTCTCTTGCGTGATTTAACGGCAGGATCAACCATGAGTGATTCTGGTGAGGAAATCCCAACGTTCGGTGAAGAATATCAGCTCTTCCCGCATATATTGTTTGAGGGAGACAACTCTGAGCTGGCTAACATGTCAACAGCCAGTCCTTCTTTACCACAGGGATACAGATCTCTGGGTCAGATCATTTCAGCTGCAGCCTCTATGGGAATATCATCTCCTGCTTCGAGGCCAACTGCTACCACACCCGGGGTGTCTCCTCAGACGCCCGTCACTTCTGTTCCCGTCCGGCCCACTGTTTGTGTGGCCGCCTCTTCTCCTGTTGTCTCAGCATCTGCTACCAGGGCTGGGCCAACTCCTGAAGATGTCTATCTAGCCACCGCTATACCGGAGAACATCTCTCCGGAGGAGTATCTGTTGTCTTTGCAACAGTCGAACGCCGAGGTTGGACCGTCCGCCCAAGATCCCTACCGATCTTACTTTTCGCATTATGCACAGGATGGTACTCCCATGTAGCTTTCCCAGGTCAGTATGATGAGCACGGGGAGGTTTTGCGTCTACCCGCTCCTGAGGCCTATCTTTACGCTCAAGGTTTACCATACAACCAGGCTTATAACCCGCAGGGACAGCCTTTCCAAGGCCAACCTGCGGGCCAACCTGGCTATCTTTATGATCCACAGGGGCAGCCCATCCAGGGCTACCCTGCGGGCTAGCAAGGGCCATCGTACAGTCCGCAAGGACACTATTATAGCCCTTCTGGTCAACTTATCCAACCTCAGCCGGGGTACCAACCGGGACCAGTCTATGGTCCTGGGGGGCAAATCCAGCCTTCTTTACCGATGCAACCGCAGTATCCTGTCGTTTCTAACATTGCATATGAGCCGGGACCATCCTATGGTTCTGCTTCATGTCAAACCGGTTTCCAACAAGTACCTGGTCCTGTTCCACCACCAGGCCAACCGGCTCATCCGATACAACCCGGTGTTCCGCCTCCAGGCCAACCGGCCCATCCGGTACAACCTGGGGCTCCCGCCCCAGCAGGTCCTTTGCGCAGCCGGCGCCACACCGGCCATCTGTCCGGGCCAGCACCGGTCGTTGGAAGATCTGGACAGCACCGGTCCAGCTTTGTTCTCCCGGGTCGGCATGTTTCGGTCGGGTCGCTTTGTTCATTCGAAGCGGCCGCTCATTCCATCAGGCTCTTCTGCCCGGCCATCTGGGTTCATTCAATGCCGCCGACCAAATCATTGCGCCTGCGTCGGCTCCGCAGGGTTCCACTTTTCAGCGACCTACTCATCCTCAGGGTGGTTATTATCCTCATGGTCAGTCTCAACCGAACAATAACCACCCCAGAGGCTCTCAGTACTATCATCCTCCACCCGGTTCTACCTACACTCAGCAGCCAAATCCAAACGCTGCTTATACAGGGCCAACGCATAATCAGGGCCCGTACCCTGGTTATCAAGCCCCAAACTATGGTTACCAACATTCAAATCAGTCTGTTTATACGACCTATGCCCCCTACGGTCAGAATCCTGCGGGACAGAACCCGTGGGGGTAAGGATATTCACAACCATCGTGGAGTATGGGTACCGGACCTCATCCTACTGGACACGGCATGGCGATTCGTCATATTTGCCATTCCTAGCTACTATGGAAATACTTGGGATGTTTCAGATTGACCAATGATCCGATTTCACGCCAATACCTTCGTGGCCTCGGTTCCCACGAATGCAATTGAATTGTCCCAAGTTTGAGGGAAAAGTTGGGGAGGACCCCTAGGCGCATGTGATGACATATCATCTTTGGTGTTCGTCTAACTCTTGGGTCAACGATTCGATTCGCCTACGCCTCTTCCAACATACTTTAACTAGAGCTGCTGCTAAGTGGTACATAGAGTTATCCCGTGGCATTTTTCAAGATTTCAACTCTTTAGCCATGGCTTTCCTCACACATTTCCAGTTACCGATTCGGTATGAAGCCGAGACGCACCTCCTGACTTCCCTGAAGCAGGATAAAGCCACTCACATCTCAGATCACATTCATGAGTGGCGGTGCCATCGTAAACTGATCAAGTTTCGCATACCTGATCAGATATTGACTCACTGGTTGACCACCTCCTTTGTGAATAAAATCGCTCAGGATATCGCGATGGGAGCGTGCGTGACAGAGGAACAAGCCATCACGCGTGCCCAGTACCTGGATCTTGTCTATTCACAGTCTGGCACGCTTTATGACATCTTGACTGATGCTCCATGGCCTGGGACCACTAAGGCTCCGCCCACCCCTGCGGTGGATGGTGTCATTGGTTCTGTCTCTCAGAATTCGAAGAAGTCTTCGAATGGGAAGCAGAAGGCTAATTCTTCCAACAATACCTCTGCCAATCCTGCCTCATCTGATTCTGGTAAAACTGCGGAGGTGAATGCCGTTCAGGCCAATCCTGCAGACAAATCCTCCAAAGGGAAGAAGAAGGGCAAAGGCAAATCTAAATATGATGCCTCGAAACCAGAATCTAAGCCTCGTACTGAGGATGGCTCCCAGCATAAACCGAAGTACCCTTGCCTCATCTGTGAAGGGGACCATTATACTAAGGATTGTCCACGACGATCCGAGGTTAGTCAACTTCTTAAAGGCCCTAAAGGGACTCCAGCTATTTTGAAAGAGCCATTTCCATCTCAACAGACCCAGATGGTCGAACAGGCATCACCATCTGCATCGTTTGGGTCTCAGGTTTTCATGGTGAAGAGTGTTGCACCTATCTCTGTCGCTACACGGTCGAAGGATTACAATGAATCGCGGCAGGCACCCGGGAAGGCAGTTTCGGATGGGCCGCCTCCCCCACCTGTCTCCGGTCCATTGGAAATCGAAAAGCCTTCTCTGGAACCCGTTGTGAAGCCACCCCCCAAAGGTGTTCTTCGAAGATCTTCTTATAATCCAAACGCTCGTGCCGCTCAACATTACAGTATTGTTGAGGATCTGGCACAGGCGCCATGTGCTATGTCTGCACTGGAGGTTCTTCAAAGTTGTCCTTCACAACGAAAGGCTTTACTGTCTGCGATCGGGGGCATTGATCCCGCCGACTCGAGTCTTCTCACCTTCTATCTGGAGAATTTTACTCCCCGGATTCCACATCAAATCGCTTTGGTCATTCAAGTCGGGATTAACGGTCTGAACATTCATAGGTTTGTCGTAGATGAGGGTGCATCTACCTGCGTTATGTCCTCCGCTTGCTGGAAGGCCATCGGCTTTCCAGCCCTGTTGTCATCTCCCAATGCCCTTGAGGCATTTGATGGTCGGGAATCTAAACCCTTGGGCGTTCTCGAGAGTCTCGCGATCACATTACAGGGAAAAATTGTCAACGTAGAAGTGGAAGTGGTTGACGCTAAACTCAACTACAATATACTTCTTGGCCGCAGCTGGACCCATGCCATGCTCTGCGTGTCGTCCACCGTCTTTCGATTCATTAAGTTCCCTCACGAGGGCAAGATTGTCACAGTGGATCAGTTGTCATTTTTCACCTCTAACTCTGAGAACAATGTGCCATACGTGGATCAAATTCCGAATCCCCCAGACAGTGTAGGACCTGGTCTTTTTAAAGACCCAGTCCTCATGGGTACCTTTCCCACACCACCACCGCATACCGCTCAAGTCAACATGTTGTCCAGGTCCAATGACCCCTGGCTTATTCCTACACCTGAGTAGGTATATGAGTTTGGAGAGTCCTTTGAGCATGGCTCTTGACGTCTACTCCCAATCCCCCTGGCTTGGTCAGGCTGATTCACCTGATCCTCTCAGAGAGACTTTTCCTTCCGATGAGGCTATCGTTGAAACTATGTCTCTTGAGGAGCTGCCTTGGGGCGATGGACATCATCGCTCCTCGTTTATGCCTAGCTTGGGGGCAATGACTGATTTTCTGGAGCGTTATGCTACTCAGGTTCCTTCCCCTCCTCTTCAAACACCGATCTTGACGCACGAGGTTTTTTCGGAGGGTAATCTGAGTAACATTACTCAAACTGTTCCAATCAACATCTCCGTTAAACCGGGGATTGTTGAGAACATTCATGTGGGTGTGACTTGTTCTCCCGAGGAGATTCAAGTCTATACCGAGCTTTTCAAAGAATTCAGAGATGTTTTCGCATGGTCTTACGAGGAAATGCCGGGAATTGATCCGAGTATTGTCGTGCACGAGATTCCAACCTACCCAGGTGCGAAACCCGTGCGCCAACGCTTACATCCCATGCATCCTCGGAAAGCCGCCGCCATCAAGGCAGAAGTTGAAAAACTTCTGAACGCGGGTTTTATTTATCCCATCCCCCTTACAGAATGGGTGTCTAACATTGTCCCTGTCGATAAAAAGCAGGGTACAATTAGAGTCTGTGTGGATTATCGCGACATCAATCGCGCCTGTCCAAAGGATAATTATCCCACTCCGTTTATCGACCAGATCATCGACGAATGTGCCGGGAGTGAGATCTATTCCTTAATGGACGGTTTCTCAGGATATAACCAAATCAATATTGCACCTGAGGATCAACATAAGACCACATTCATCTATCCGTGGGGCACTTTCGCGTACAAGAAACTCCCGTTCGGCTTAAAGAATGCTGGGGTTACGTTTCAGCGTGCGATGTCCTACGCTTTTCATGACATTCGCCATATCGTTCAGCCTTATCTGGAAAACTTGCCAGCCCATTCGGGTAAGCGAGAGGACCATCCTGAGCATCTCCGCCAGATCTTTCTTCGTTGCAGACGCTACAATATCAGGCTCAATCCTCATAAATGTGTCTTCTGCGTTGACGTTGGCCGTCTTTTAGGATTCATAGTCTCGAAAGACAGAATTCGCCTTGACCCCCTAAAGGTCGAGGCCATCGTAAATCTCCCATCACCCTCCTCCCTGTATCAGTTACAGAGTCTGCAAGGGAAAGCGAATTTTCTTCAGCGCTTTATCCCGAATTATGCCGAGGTGGCCAAAGGATTCGCTCGTTTGTTAAAGAAGAACGTTCCCTTTCACTGGGACAAAATTGCTCAGGAATCCTTTGAGAAGCTGAAGACATTGCTAGTCAATGCTCCGTTGCTTCGTCCTCCGGACTACCACCGCGACTTCACTTTGTATCTAGCCGCTGCATTTAGCACCATAGCCATGGTCTTGGTGCAGGATGACGATCACAGTGATGAACATGTTGTTTATTACCTGTCTCAGAACCTTCTTCACCCAGAAACGCGTTATGCACATGTCAAGAAGTTGGCATTAGCAGCAGTACACAATGTACAACGCTTTCGCCATTACATCCTTTTGCGCACGATAACAGTGGTTTCAGACTGCAACCCTATGACGTATATCCTTTCTAGAAAATTACTGGGGGAAAAATACTCCAAATGAATTGTGATCCTGTAGGAGTTTGACTTGGAGTTCACCACTGCTAAGTCAACTAAATCACTGGTCTTCGCGGATTTGATATGTTCTCTCCCTACAGACTCTGTTCCCTCACACTCTGAAGACCATATACCGGATGAAACGCTTTTACTCATCAGTACTCGTGACCCTTGGTACGGTGACATAATAGTGTATCTTCAGACCTCGACATTTCGGTCTGAGTTGGATAAAGCTACCTGCCATCGGATTCGGCACCAGTCCCAACCCTACCGTATAGTAGGAGATACCTTATATCGCGTTGGAATAGATTCGGTGCTCCGACGTTGCCTAACCTTGGAAGAGGCTAAGAAGGTTTTAAATGACTGCCATAGTGGTGCCTATGGTGGACATATGTCCGGGTATGCTACTGCCCAGAAGATTCTACGAGCAGGTTATTTCTGGCCTTCCATATTCAAGGACTGTATCACTGCAGTCCGCAAATGTCATCCATGCCAGATTTTTCAGCGCAAGATGCGCACGCCGCCGTTGCCATTGCATCCCGTTATTACCGTCGGCCCTTTTGCGAAATGGGGCGTGGATTTTATGATGTGTAACCCTCACTCGGCCGGGGGGCATGCGTATATCGTTGTCACCGTCGACTACTTCACTAAGTGGGCCGAGGCGATGCCTACACTAGCTGCTGACGGGAAAACGACTGCTCAATTTATATTCAACCATGTTATCACACGGTTCGGGGTTCCTCAAGCCATCGTCACTGATCACGGTACTCATTTCCGAGATTACATGATGGTGGAGCTGACTTCAACGTTGGGCTTGCGTCACAACAGCTCAACACCATACTACCCTCAAGCAAATGGTCAGGTTGAAGCAGTGAACAAGGTTTTGGTCACTATGCTTCAGCGAACAGTAGGTATTCATAAATCCAATTGGCATCTCCAACTGTTCTCAGCTCTCTGGGCATACCGAACATCTGCTAAGAGTGCAACTGGATTCACACCATTTCAATTGGTGTACGATCTGGAAGCCACTCTGTCGGTTGAATGAGAAATTCCTTCATTGAAATTAGCTGTGGAGCTTCTACCTGGTACTTCTGCCGAGGAAGAACGTCTTCTGTATCTGGAACGGTTAGATGAAACCCGTCGTCTAGCTGCTTTGATTATCGAAGCACAAAAGAAGAGGATCAAAACTTATTTTGATCAATCTGTTTCTCCCCGTTCTTTTATCGAAGGAGACCTCGTCCTCCTGTACGATCAAGCACATGATAAGCTTGGAGCCGATAAGCTCCAGCCTATGTGGCATGGGCCCTATATAGTAAAGCGCGTTTTTAAAAATGGGGCCTACGAGCTTATAGATTATGAAGGAGTTCCGCTGGCACAGCCCAGAAATGGGCTGTACCTTAAAAAGTACTATGCCTGAAGTGATTTCTTGGTGTGGTGTGTGTACATAGGTGTGTGATTTTCATTTGTGTGCATGTATTGTGTGGTGTGCTTTGTAAACATCTTTCTGCTGATCAAGTCTTCCTGGTTGTACAGATGTCTTTTCATCCATTTGTTGGTTTCGCGGATGGTGCCTCCCGCAGTACCAGGAATCTGTCTTCAGCAGCCTGGGTAATCTATGATCCTGCTGGTGAGTTGATCAACCTGCAAGGAGTGTGTCTAGGACGTACCATGAACAACATCGCGGAATATAGTGCTGTGTTAGAATTATTAACCGAGGCAGTAAACTTTGGTATTCGTGAATTGCTCGTGTATCTAGATTCGCAACTTGTGGTGTTACAACTGAACGGACACTATTCGGTAAGAAACCCGTCCATCTTACGTCTGTATCTGCGTATTCGATTACTGGAAAGGAATTTTGACTACATTACACATCATCATATACCCAGACATTTGAATACACTAACAGATGCAGTAGCAAATTTGGTGTTAGACAGACATTTGCGCAATTTATAAATCATCATCACATGTAAAGAAAGATCCATCCAGAAATAGATGTGTATATATATAGATATCGAAGTGTTTACATAGAGTGTGCCACATAAAAGTCAAAAAATATACATAATCGTCTTAAGTACATCCGGAGACGGTATGTCTCTCAAAAAATAGGTGTGGTATAAATCCTAAGAGCTAATCCGCATGGTGCTCATGATAGCATGTGACTGCACGCACTAAGCGTCTCAGGATTCGGTGGATCCGACTCAGAACTCCCACCGTGTGGCGCTGGTATGCCATCGGTACGTCTGCCAGCCGAGCATAGTCTGGGATCCCGTGGGAAATGCCCTCGAGATTCTAGATCAACTCCTCTCCTCCAGTGCCCTCTCCCTGAGTATCAGGGGCGAGTTGTGTCCTCCGTGAGATTGGAGACATCCCAGCTGGTCTCTCAGGTCCCACATCTGCATGCATATATAAAATGTGTTAGGACGAATGTGTATTAACAAAAAAAAAAACATAAAACATAAAATCAAAAAACTTGAGGTCTTACCCAACTCCTCGTCCCAGTCATCTCCTTCTGGTAGTGGGAGATCTGGGTCTCCGGTAAAGTCAGTTCCTCCATAGGGCCAGTCTTCCACGACAATCAGCTGGTGCCGTAACCACCTAAATAATTCCGGCCTCTAGGACATCTGTTGGCCGCCTCCAGCTCTGGGCATCAATGCAGCCCGGCGAGCCATTCTTGGCTCTCATGGTATCGGATCTGCTACTGCGGCCCCTTGGCCCTGGAAGATTGGTAAGCATTCCAGAATGAATGATACTAGAATGGAACCATAACCGAACTGTTTCAGTTTACCCTGTTTGCATTTCGTGAGCTGCCTTTTCATATTTATTGTTACTGCTGTTGCCCAGTAGAAAAGCAGGGGACTCATGCATTCTGAGGCCAAGAGGAGTTGGGCCTTTGTGGCCTCGTGCGGTGCCTGCGACCCAGCAGCCTGCGTGATGGTATGGAGGACCACTCTCAATGCCAGATCAGGGATAGTGTGGATATCCACCTTCTTGCTGCCTGATCCCATTTGTGCTCCTTGGCACACTCGTGCCATCACTTCTTCCATCTTCTCCCCAGATGGTCTGCTTCCAGTCAAGACAGGGATCGGACCTCTGCGGGACAATCCAGTGATAAAATAAACATCGGAAACCTCCAGCTCTAATACCTGGTCTCGTAACCTGAACACCTGTTCATGTTCATCCCAGATATTGATTAAATACTGGAGGAGCTCGGGCTGAGCTCGTAGACACGGTGTGAGGAAGAAATTTTTCAGTCCATAGTTTCTAAGTGCATTCATGCAAGCTTGATTTTTCATGGCTTGTTCATCCTCTTCTCCATGCTCTCGTTCTTTCCATTCAATTTCCATTTTGATCGATTACCTGCATTCATATGGCCATGAACCCTTAGTTAGATCTCTGATGAGTCTCAAATTCCATGCAATTTGGTCTAAATGTCGAAATTTTAGGCGGATTTTTAGGTTCGGCTGCTGGCGCGGCTGTTTTGTGAAAATTCGCGCCACGTGGCGTGGGCCCTTTGTATAAAAGAGCTCATTGGCGCGGGTCCATGCCCAATACCCGCGCCAATGAGCGCGGCCCTAAATTTTCAAAAATGGCTCTAGAAAACTAATTTACAGGGTAAAACTATTAAAAATTGGATGAAAATGAAGAGCAAGGGAGCGCCTCTTACCTGTGGCAGACGAGAAGCTGAATGATCAACTGGATTTGTCGCAATCACCGTCAGAAGTTTCTGCTCCAAATGGACCACTGTTTCTTTTTACCAAGGTAAATAGTAAATGTAATTTTATTTTTACCAATTTGACATATTTATAACTTTTTGACATAAAATGGGTTGTAAAAAGTCATTTTTATCGAATATTTTTATATGTTATGTCGAAAATGGATTTTACGCTTGCTTGGTATGTGCAGCAGCAGGTTTTTGCGATTTTAACGATGGAAACGAGTTGTATTTTATACTTTTTCGGACTCGGTAAATACACGAAAAAGTCACTTTGGAGTCATCTTTCAGCTCTTTTCTGACTCTCTAAAAATGAAAAGATTGCCGAGGCCCTTGTTGTTTCGATCTCGTTAAATTGGACACGAATCGACATCTACCCAGTACACGTTTAACCCTTTTTCGGGCTGGGATGGATTGATTACGAAAAAGGAATACCCTAGCCTATCACGACTAGGAGGTTTTCTCGGATATTGTTTTCTACCTTTTCGGATCTGAGGAACTATTCACGAAAAGGGACCTGTGGAGTTTACTTTTCCGCTGTCTTTTCAAACTCTCTAAACATGAAAAGACACCGAGTTCTTCCTTTGTCAGACTCGTTAAACCCTGATGACATCGGATCCAGTCGAAATGACGTTCTCCTCCTTCCTCCTTCCTAGGACTCGTTAAATGTACTAGGATGGATTCGCCTGAAGGGCGGACTTATATTACAAGCATATGCTATCCCCTTCAAGCTTATTATCAAAAATAATTGGAGTACTCGCCAGAAATGGTGGGGGAAAAATGGAACCATCGTCGTTGTCGTCGGCAGTATGTCGCTCTTGAACATGGCACTTGTTTGCATTCGTGTTGGGTTGGGGACATCTCATCTCATTTTTTCACTTTGCCTCCGTGGGTTTGGATAATACCTTTTGACCTCTCCTCTGCTCATTGCCTTGTCACCATGACCTCTGATCTATTGACGTCAAATACTGCCAAGTCCACTGTCGTGCCATTTATATGTTCAAGAGAAGTTGTCCTCTGCTAATATCAACCTTCCTCTGATTCTCATACGATCCTGATTCACAACAAAACATCATGTTCCTCTGTCTCGTGTCGATGATGTGGGAATCATTATGGCCCACCTTCGATCAAGGTCACTTCCTGTCAACATCAGCTCATTATCCAGGAAGCTGATCTAGAGACTCCTTTATGGTACCTTGGAGCCTGCATGCCTCAATGGCAGGTTCGTCGCATTCGACGTGAGGTTTTCATCATTGGCCTCCGATCGAGTGATTCTGCGGGTGTTCGATGCCAACTCATTGATTCACATGCCGTAGATTGTACCTGTAGTACCTTGAGGGCCATTGTCATTATTGGTGGTTCCTCTCGCGTCTGTTAACAACTTTCATCATTGGCTGGTAATCAGACGATGTTCCTGCATGTTCGACTTCAGCTCACATATTCACATGCTTGAGCTTGTACTTTGTTTGGGTCGAGATGGAGCGCAAGACCCTGGATTGTGTCTGTTGTAATCCAGGCTGCGATTGTGGATTATTATCATTATGTATATGACTCATTGATTGGATGGCTGCGACCATACCTGAGTCTATTTATTTTGATCCTCGCTGGATGGCTGCGCCCATACCCCGAATCCGGATTATAGTGTACTCTGTTTCGGATGGCTGCGCCCATACCACATATACATCATGTACTTGAGATATCAGTTGTATTTTTCTGCGCAGGTTTTCCGACGGCGGGCCTTCAGTTGAACATGTTCTCGTAAAGCATTTCACCCCTCTCCCTCTCGGGCCTCATACTTGAGGGGGCATCTGTTACACAGTGATTTGTCACCGTCCCTACCATTCCCCGTCTCGCACAATGGAGGACCCATTTTGTGACCTGTGAACATTGTCATGCCTTGAAAACATCATCAATGCATTCCTCTAAGCATGAGCTTCATTTGCCCTAAAGACATATGCTTGCAAAAATCATGAAAAACATCCCTTTTTGCATTGGCGCGGGTGGACAGTTCAGCACTCGCACCAATGGGGAAAATCCTGCAAAGAGGCCGCGCCAACTGGCGCTCTGTCCCAGAGCAGTAGTCGCGCCAGCCAATTTAAGGAGTGTTTTTTAAATAAAGATGGCGGAAGTTGAGTTTCAACAAACTCAAAAACCATTGCCTATCTTGAGTTGGGAGGTTTGGCTGCGGGAGTTCTATGGAAGGGAAGTGGTTTTGCCACCTCCTATGGAACCTTCCTTGTTGATAGGGCCAATCCCACAATAATAGGGATCCCAACTCCCTCCTTCCCCATCTATAAAAGCCTGCTCAATTCCATGGCAAGCTAGTCTTGAAGTGCCAAAGATTTGGATCTCCAAAATTCCCAAGAGCCTTTGTGTTGTAAGAGCCCTCTTTCCTCCCTTAAGGCCGACTCAAGTAAGGAGACTATTGTCGAGAGACTCAGGAGAGGTTTGCCCTTTCCTTGGCGAGCTTTGCGAGACGTGAACGACTGGAGACCCGTTCGAAGGAGACCACGACGTCAGAACTTTGGTTGTAATCTCTTTCGATCGTTATTTAATGAATGATTACGATTATGGTTCCACTCTATTTTCAATGATGTTAATATGAGTAATATCCTTTCTGACTGATATTGAGTTACGTATGCCAGATTTTATGCTTGTATCTGTTTTTTTCTTGCATGTGCAGGTGTCCATCCGCGGAAATCGTTGGAGGATCGTGATCTGCCGAGGCTGAGGAACGGGAACACTCTCTTCTTCAGATCGTAGCATTGGATTCCAGGTAGGCTTCTATCTTAAGTCTTTTCATTCATAACTAGGAACTTGCGTCGTAACATTTCTGATTGTTGCTAGACCCCTGCTGGGCTAGTAGGGATCGCCTCTGTCCGCAGAGGGGATTTACCTCCTCAACACTCTGTGGAACTCGAGTTTTCTTCTTGCTAGTGCCTTCTTCAAGATGTCTGCATCCTACTCCTCCGTGGGAATGTACTCTAATGACATAATACGCCTTTGCACACAATCTCTGAGATGGTGATACCAGATATCAATATGCTTGGATCTGTCATGAAAAACTAGATTAATCGAGAGTTTAATGCAACTCTGGTTATCATAATATATCAACGTCGGATCTATCTATCAACCAATAAAACCAACAAGTGTCTTCCTCATCCATATGGCCTCACATGTTTCCTGACTGGCCGCCATGTACTCTACCTCTATTGAACCGAGTGCAACTAATCTATGTTTCATGTTGTACCAGGAAACTGCTACTGATCCTATGATGAAGATTCCCCCTGATGTTCTCTTCCTGTTGGATGGACTCCCTACCCAATCTACATTGGTGAAGCCTCAAAGCTTCACTCTGTCTGTTTGTTTATACCATATACCATACTCTATAGTGACTCTGAGGTATCTCAACACATGCTTGCCTGCCTTCGAAAAGAGCTTCGTAGGCTTAACCATAGCTTGAATAATTTGGTTAAATGTGTAGCATATGTTTCGTCATGTGTTCACTAAATAAATGAGTGAACCCATGAGCTTCTTGTAAACAGTATCATCCACTACTTCGCCCAAAGTAGCATCCTCCTTCCTCTAGTTTCCTGCTAGAGGTGTCTCCATGGGTTTCTACCCTCCATGTGGAACTTCCTCAGAATCTCATTGGCATACTTTACCCGACATACAAATAGCTCCCCATATCTTTGCCATATTTCCAATCCTAGGAAATAGTGCAAGAGCCCCATGTCCCTCATCTCAAATTCTCTTGCAAATCCTCTTTTCAAGACTTGATGCGCTGCTCATCACCTGCCAGTATGAGATCATCGACATAAAGTACAATAATCGAAAGATTACCATCTACTAGAATATGATAAAGGTTCACATCCACTTCACTCTTAGTGAATCCCAACCCAGTGAAATAACTATCGATCTTGGTGTACCAAGCACGAGGTGCTTGCTTCAACCCATACAATGCTATCTTGAGTTTGCACACATGCGATGATCAAGAGTTCATAAATTTTGCTCAAAATTCAAAGTTACAGGATTGGGTTGAAACTAGGATGGTTGCATAGATCTCGTCTTCTTGATTTTGACACTGTGAACGGTTCAAAAAACCGATGTCATATGAGGGAGATATCGCGTTTTGATCGAAATGCCAAACAGGTAAAATTGCGACAAGTTTGATTGGGATACATAGTCAACAGGGTGGAGGTACAGTCAATAAAAGGAGAATATTCTGAGGAATATTCCTTTCCTTAGAACCAACCCCAGGATGACAAGTGTCACTTTTTTTATTGGTCGAATGGTTGTACGTTTATGTTTTTAGGCCAATCATAGGGTGATACGTGGCCATCCCTGAGGCCGCCACGTGTCCTCGAAATGGTATATAAATTTTTTTGGGAGTCCACAGGAATCGACCGTGGGACCTCCAACAGAGCACGCACATGCCATACCGCTCGAGCCACATGTTGTTACTTAATTTTTATGGTAGTCAGGTTCTATTTATTGTTTGTTGCAATTACCTTTGGGGGTTGGGAACTGCTGGCGGTCCCAACCCACCAGTGGTTCCCACATATGTGTTCACATGGCGTAAGCGTAAATAGTAACAACCCACAGTCTGACGGTTCCACTGCTGTTTCCACCAACGGTTAGTGTTATGTCACATGAAAATAGTTTATTGTAACCATCCTCCGCGCGGTTCGTAAACTCCAACAACTCAACCACGGTAATAGGTTTTCAAACCAGAGTTTAATGCTACGGTTCCGCCCAACCATTAGCCTAACCGTGGTTTTTGGGGTTGGAATGTTGCCACCCCACCCGCTAAAGTTTATTGCGATGGTTAAATTCGGCGGCAAGTTTGGAGCGCGCCTAAATTTTGGGCGGAATTCACTATTTTAACTCCAGATAAGTGGAGTCCTCCACTTTTAGTGGAGTTTTTCTAGGTGTAACTAGGAAAAAGAGTAGGAGACTCAATTTTCGCCCATTCTGAGTGAATGAAGAGTCATTTTTGACTAATTGGAGCATTCTGGAGCCATTGGTGGAGAGAAAAAAACCATTATAGCACTGTAACTACATGTATTTGCAAAATTTTGAGCATAATGAAGGATGGACATGCCATTGGGAGCTGGACCAGCAGATGTAGCCCAAGAGGGGTGAAGTGCTTCATCATCCCTGCCATTTAAATTTCATGTGGTGACTTATTTATCTATTTTACATTGCTTTTCAGTGTTATTTGTGCTTATTTCATGCTTTTAATTCACTAAAATCATCTACAATTCATGGTTAAAATCCTCAATCCTTTAGCTAACTAATGAGACAAGTATAAACATGTTTATAAACTCAAAAGACACTTAGCACAACAAAACTAATACAGTCATGTCAGATCAGATTGGTATCGGAGCTAGAGTTTATTCTCTGGTGTTGTTTAGTGCAAAGAATTGTTTAACTGCTTGCAAGTTTTAGATGCTTACAAGGCTCAAGCTCAATAGAGGAGAAGGCAAATTGGTGGGAGCAGAAGGGTCTCAAGAAGAGCCAAAGAAAAAAAGAGAAATATTGCCACAATCTCCACCACCTAGTTCATCTCCTAAGGCAGAAATTTTTTCATTAAGCATGCCTCAAGATGAAGGATAAATCCATGAAGAAGTTGATCCCAAGGAGGAAGAAAGAGTTTTCAAGAAAGAATTTCTTGACATGATTGTGATGGTTATAATCCTTTATCAAGAAAGGAATGAGAGACTGGAAGGAGAAGGATCCAAACTTCACAAGGAAGGAAAAGGATCTTCAGGAGGTCACAATGATGAAGATAAGTCAAATAAGGGAAATGGAGGCAATGGAGAACCATCATCCTCACCCTCATCATCATCATCCTCTACTTCTTCTTCAGTACATCAGCCACACAGATCAAAGAACACTGGTAAAAGTCCCTTTTTAAAACTTGATGTTAAGTTTGAATTGGCAATGTTTAATGGTGAATTCAATGCAGAAAATCTTGATAATTGGATTAGGAAATTGGAGGTCTATTTGAGAATCTAGAACCTTCAAGATGATGATACCAAAATCCAATTAGCTTCATTGAGAATGGAAGGTGCAACACTTGTTTGGTGGGAAGCCAAGACAAAGGAGGAAATCAAAAAACATAGTAAGATTATTCTATCATGGTCAGATTTCATTGCTATTATAAAACAACAGTTTTATCCATTAGCTCATATGAAGAAAGCCATAATGAACTGGTAGAACTTTAGACAATTGAAGGGACAAAATGTGCAATAATACACCCAAGAATTTAGGAGAAGATCTCTCTTATTAGGGGTATATTTGCAGAGCCAAGATACATTGCTCAAGTACATAGGAGGCTTACATAGCTACCTTAAACATACTATTCTCATGTTTAACCCCATAATTCTAGATGAAGTATGTGTTTAGGCCACACATCTAGAAGCTAGAGGGAAAAACATTTCTGAAGAGGGTAGAAAGAAATCTTTTAAGGGTAAAAACCAAGAGAAGACATCAAAAGGTAAAAGAAAAAAGAATGCATCTGTTGAGAAAGAGGGAGAAAAATTGGTTTGTAAACATTGTTCAAAATAAGGCCATGATGAAACTCATTGTTGGAAATTACATCCTGAAATGAGACCAAAGAAACCCAATAACAAAGGGAAACAAAAAACTGCAGTTACAACTCAACATAATTTAGGTGATGAATCTAAGATTACAACCATGGGATTGAAGAACATGAAGAGAAAAGAAATTGAAACTAAACCCATTACTAGTACATCAAACTATCACATACATGCTCCAAATAAAGAAGAAAGAATTGAATTGTTTCATGTGAGGGTCATATCCAAACATACCAAGATTAACACATTGTTTGACAGTGGGTCACAAGCAAACTTAATCTCTGAAAACTTGGTCAAGAAACTTAACCTTGAGACCATACCACATCCAAAACCATATCCATTGGGTTGGATTTGTAAGGATGCAAATCTACAGGTTTCAAAGAAATGTATATTGCAGTTTGCAATCACTGCAAATTTTTTTGACATAGTTGAATTAGACGTGGTTCCACTTGACATAACATGTATTGTGTTGGGGATTCCTTACTTGTATGACAGGAAAGCTATCTTCCATCACCATGATAAAAAATATCATTTATTCAAAGATGGCAAGGAGTTCATCGTAAGAGCACATCGCATGAAGACAAAAATTGCTATGGTAAATGCTGGACAGGTAAAGAGGCTGGTAAATTCAAGTAAGAATTTTGTTCTTCTTATGATTAGGCCCAAAGCTGATGTTAATCATGAATCATTTGAGGGATGTGATCCTAAGTTGAAATCAGATTTATATGATGTAGTTAATTCACACCATGAGATGTTTCAGGAGCCAACATGATTGCCTCCAAAAAGTGAGATTCAACATGAGATTCAGTTGCAGCAAGATTGTCATCTTCCAAACATCGATATGTATCACATGTAGATAATGGAGAATGCTGAAATAAAGAGACAAATCAAAGAGATGTTGGACAAAGGAATCATAAGGCCAAGCACCTCGCCATGCGGTTCACCCATAGTCTTGATACCAAAGAAAGATGGGACTTGGCGCATGTGTGTAGATTTTCGAGCTTTGAACAAGATTACTGTTAATAATCATTACCCACTCTCAAGAATATATGATTTTATTGATCAGATGAAAGAAGAAAAGTTTTTCACTAAGTTAGATTTACAAAGTGGATATCATCGAGTAAGAATTGCAGAAAGTGATATATGGAAAATTGCATTCAAAACCAAACAAGGACTCTTTCAGTGGTTAGTTATGCCATTTGGTTTGTGTAATGCACCGAAAAATTTCATGTGTGTTATGGGTGTTTTGCATCCATTTCTTGACGAATTTGTGATTGTGTATTTAGATGACATATTGATTTTCAACAAAATAAGAGAAGATCATGTCTTGCATGTGAATAGAGTGCTTGATATTTTGAAGAAAGAGAAATTGTTTCTTAAGATGTGAAAATGTGAGTTTGGAAAGAATTATTTGGTCTATTTGGGACATATTATAGGAGGAGGAGAGTTGAGAATTGATGCTTCTAAAGTTGAAGCCATTGTGAATTGGCCCGCACCCAAAACAGTAACCGAGGTAACAAGTTTCTTAGGTGCAACTCAATATTGGAGAAAGTTTATTGCTAACTTTTCTTCCATTGCAGCTCATATGCATGTAGTGAAAAGTGTGAAGAAAGGTTTCTAATGGGGATGCAAAAAACAACAAGATTTCGAAGCTTTAAAAGACAAGATCAGTTCAGCTCCAGTCCTTGCATTACCAAATTTGAGACAACCATTCAAGATACAAACCGATGCTAGTGATTATGCCATAGGCGCAATACTTTTGCAGCATGGTAAGCCCATCACTTTTCATTCTGAAACATTTAATGGTGCTGTGAAAAATTATCCTACATATGACAAAGAACTATTTGTGTTGGTACAAAGTGTTAAGAAGTGGATGGGTAAAGAGACTATTGTGCATACTGATCACCAACCATTACAGAACTTGCAGTCGTAAACAAAATTGCAGCAATCAAGAAATTTCAGGTGGATGGGATTTCTTCAACAGTTTCACTTGGTTATAAGGTAAAAGAAAGGTATTTTAAATAAAGATGCTGATATGCTTTCAAGACCAATCATTAGTGCTTCTACTTTACTTAAAAATGATTCCGATGTACATGAGAGTTACATAGAACAGTATGCACATGACATTGATTTTCAAGATGTGTATGCTAGTTTGGGTGAAGGGAATCAAGTTGAAGAAAAAGATAAACACATGCATAAAAATTTGTTGTTTCATTTGGGAAATTTGTGTATACCACAGGGAGAGAGGCTAAGTGTCATGAGAGATATCATTCATATCTTATTGTTGGAAACTTTGGGGTAAGAAAAACAGTGGCACATCTACAGAGGTATTGCTATTGGCCTCACATGATATATAGTGTGTCACGTTTTATAAGAGGTTGTTCTATGTGTGGAACAAGTAAGCCTAGTAATAGGAAGCTTGGGTTTTACACGCCACTATCGGTACCATCAAGGCCATGGGAGAGTGTCTCCATGGAATTTGTTGGAGGTATACATATGTCAAGAAAACAACATGATTATCTTTATGTAGTTGTGGATAGATTTAGTAAAATGTGTATACTTATGCCATGCAAGAAAACCATTACTGCTGAACAAATCGCTGAACTTTATTTTCAACATGTTTGGGTTCATTTTGGATTTCCATCTTCTATTGTTAGTGACAGGGATTCGAAATTCATTGGGAATTTTTGGTCAAATCTATGGAGAATGATGGACACAAAGTTGAAAAAGAGTACCACTTTTCATCCACAAATAGATGGACAAACCGATGTGGTGAATAGAACCGTTGTGCATCTATTGAGAGGATATTGCAGAAAATATCCTATGTTGTGGGATGAACAACTGCATTACATTCAACACGCTTACAACCGGGAAAATCACTCTTCATCTCAAACATCACTTTTTGAAGTATGCTTTGGATATTTGCCAAAATCGCCATTAGACTTCATCTTTGGGAAGAGTGTTGCAATTGATGGCCATAGTGACATTGATAAGGCTCGAAAGTTCATTGAGAAAATTCAGATTATACATCAAAAAGTTCAAGAACAACTTGAGAAAAGTCAAAGCAAATGCAAAGAGAGGCATGATAAACATCAAGTTGATCACAAGTTTCAAGAGGTAGATGAGGTATGGTTTCACATTAGCAAAGAAAGGATGCAAGGGGAAGGTAAAATGCTCAAACCCATTCGCTATGGTTCATTCAAGATCATAAAGCAAGTTGGTAATAGTGCATTTCAACTTGACTTGCCTTATTATATGCAAATGTATTTAGTTGCTAATGTTTAAAACTTATGTTTGTATGAGCCACCTTTGACGATGATCAAGGAAGTGATGTTCATCTACCTTCTATTGAAGATTTCTCGCTAGAATTTCTGGATGAGCTCAAAGAAGATACAATTCTTGACAAGAGGACAAGAGCATCCAAGAGGGGAAGTGTTGAATACCTTTGAGTTGGGCTCAAAGCCACTAAACCAAGCAAAGAAAAATGGATGGAGGTTGGAAAGGTGAGGGAGTTGTATCCTCATCTACTGAACAAGTAATCAAGTAATTTTGGGTCCAAAAGCTTCACTATGGGGAGGAGTGATCAGGAGTTCATAAATTTTGCTCAAAATTCAAAGTTATAGGATTGGGTTGAAACTAAGATGGTTGTGTAGATCTCGTCTTCCTGATTCCGTTGCCACGAATGGTTCGAAAAAACGATGTTGTATGAGGGAGATATCGCGTTCTGATTGAAATGCCAAACACGTAAAATTGTGACAAGCTTGACTTGGATGCACAGTTAGCAGGGTGGAGGTACAATCAGCAAAAGGGGAACTCCGACAACTCAACCATGGTAATAGGTTTTCAAACCAGAGTTTAATGCGACAGTTCCGCCCAACCGTTAGCCTAACTGCGGGTTTTGGGGTTGGCATGTGGCCACCCCACCCGCTAACGTTTATTGCAACCGTTAAATTCGGCGACAAGTTTGGAGCGCACCTAAATTTTGGGCGGAATTCACTATTTTAACTCCAGATAAGTGGAGTCCTCCACTTTTAGTGGAGTTTTTGTAGGTGTAACTGGGCAAAAGAGTAGAAGACTCTATTTTCGCCCATTCTGAGTTAATGAAGAGTCATTTTTGACTAATTGGAGATTTCTGGAGCCATTGGTGGAGAGAAAACAACCATTAGAGCACTGTAACTACATGTATTTGCAAAATTTTGAGCAGAATTAAAGATAGACATGCCATTGGGAGCTGGACCAGCAAATGTAGCCAAGGAGGGGTGAACTGCTTCATCATGCCTACTGTGTAAATTTCATGTGGTGACTTATTTCTCTGTTTTACACTACTGTCAGTGTTATTTGTTCTTATTTCATGCTTCTAATTCACTAAAATCATCTACAATTCATGGTTAAAATCCTCAATCCTTAAGCAAACTAAGGAGACAAGTATGCACATGTTTATAAACTGAAAAGACACTTAGCAT
Source organism: Pinus albicaulis (assembly GCA_034641835.2). NCBI lineage: Eukaryota > Viridiplantae > Streptophyta > Pinopsida > Pinales > Pinaceae > Pinus > Pinus albicaulis. The sequence goes on from CM076579.1 coordinate 1,440,549,720, forward strand.
AGAAAAACTAATACATTCATTTCAGACCAGACTCCCTGTCTAAGGTCTAAAAACCTTCCGGCTACTCATTGTACTCCTCTTCCTCAATAACTCCATTGAGAAAGGATGTCTTTACATCCATCTGATGTATCTACCCTCCCATTTGCGTTGAGAGTGCAATGATGGATCTAATAGATGAGTACCTTACGACTGGTGAAAAATTCTGATCATAGTCAATCCCCTCCACTTGAGAGAAACATTTGGCCACAAATCTAGCCTTGTGCTTCTCCATGCTCCCATATGCTGTCTGCTTCACCTTGTAGACCCACCTAGATCCTACAACTGACTTCCCCGCTGGTCTTAGGACAAATTCCCATGCACAGTTTCTGATAATGGAGTCATACTCGTCAACCATGGCATCAATCCACACACGTTGTTGCATTTATTCGTTGAAAGAATATGGTTCTATCTCTACACCTTTGCTCATAAGATCCATGTATCCAGTGTACCGTTTTGGGGACCTTCTTTGCCTACGCTATGATGTGGGTGCTCCCACAGTATCTCTCACATATAGCAACGATATGTCAGCCTCTCTGGTGCGCTTCCTTCCATCTCTGATGGATGGAACTGAATGAGTGGTTTATACCACTCTATGTTCCTCTGCTCATGGATGCTCCAGATCCCAAGGTTCTTCTTTTGGAGCCAAGAGCTCCTCAACTGCATGCAACTCAAGCTCCTTCTCAAGGGAAATTCACATGGCTTTCTCTTCATTGAATTTCACATCTCTTCTGACCACTATCATATTGTGTACTGGAAAGTACACCTGATGGTTGTGAGGTGTATCAATATACCCCATAAATATCCCCAACTCTATTGTTGGCTCTAACTTCTTCCTGGCATCTTTGGTTACATGACAATAAACAGATGAACCAAAAAATTTAAAATGCGACACATCTGGTCTCTTACCTGAAAAATATTCCTCTAGTGTACTCATCCCAAGTATCCGATGAGGACTTCTGTTCTGCACAAATAATAGTGTATTTCATGCTTCCTCCCACATATGCAATGGTAGGCCCTGATAATGCAACATAGCTTGTGCTGCTCCCACAATAGTTATGTTCTTTATTTTTGCAACCCCATTCTACTGTGGGTTATGAGGTGATATCAATTCTCTTCAAATTCCTTATGAGGCACAAAAGTTCTTGAATTCGTTAGAGATGTATTCTCCACCATTGTCACTCCTTAGAGCCTTCACCTTCTTCCTTGTATCTTTCTCGACAAGTTCCTTGAACTCACAAAACTTGGAGAACGTCTAATCTTTCTTCTGCATGAAGAGAATCCAATGCTTTTGTAAAAAATAATCTACAAAAATCACATAATACAAGTGCTGGTCCACACATGTTTAAGTGAACTCTCTCAAGGATCTCCTTTGCTTGACTTTCCTTCTTGTGAAAGGTGGAATTGGTATACTTTCCCAATGTATTCCCTTTGCATGTATCTCTCTACGTAAGTGCACGCTTTGGAAGTCCTCTAGAAATATACTGCATGATATTCAAAGTGACATGGTGTAGATGGCCCAATATTCTATGCCATAACTCACCAATGTCTCGAATCTCCACCTTCTCTACTTTCGTGCTTAAGGCAACACATTATTCTACATTCAATTTATAAAGGTTCTTTACTCGAACCCCAATATTTTTCACCTATCCTGTGGCTTTATGGCGAAGGAACGCCTTTCCTTCACTAAATATCACATCGTATCCATGGTCTTCCAATATGGCAACAAAAACCAAATTCTTCTTTAAATTGGGAACATACATGAAATCTTTTAATGTGACTAGATTATTTGACTCCCTCTGAAAGGTAATTATGCCTATATCGGTAGCGCTATACATCTCGTCATCAACCATCTCAATGTGCATCTGGAGATCCTTCTCCTCTAAGCTACTAAATAATTATTTGTTACCGGTCATATGGAACAAAGCTCCACTATCCAAGTAACACAAAAAACCCATCATCGATGACACCATGCATGGGATGATACTGAAATCCAACTCGAACTGTGAAGCAAGTGCTTCACGTACTGCTCCTCCTGAGGCCTTGTTGTTGGTCTTCTTTCGTGGAAAATTTGTGGCATAATGTCCATGCTCATGACAGTTGAAACATTTTACTTTTGACAAGTATAGCTTCTTGAATACCTTGCCAGACTCTGATTTGGAATGGGACACCTTCCCTTTCCCTTTCTTTGCCTTTCCTGCCAAGGCACAATTCTCCTCATCATCATTCTTTGATGAGGATCCATCTCTAGTGCTTCGCTTAATCTCTTCTTATACCAAATCAGACCACAATCGCTCCCTGCATGGTAGCTTTTCCCTCCCATTCACAAAATCATGGTAGCTATGCCAGCTCTTAGGAAGGCCTAGAAGTGCTAAGCTCACCAAATCATCCTAGGAAACTGTTATCCCAACACTTCCAATATCATCTCGACATTAAGTGAACTTCGTCAAGTATTTTTAGATCATGCCACCCTTCTCCATCTTGATCTTTTTGAGCTTGTCTTTCAATGCCAACTTCCTATGGTTGCTGCTATTCTGAAACAGATTTTTCAAGGCCTTCCACATAGCATATCGAGTTCCGTTTCCATGGATACTCGAGACAATATGATCTCTAACTCCCTCTAACAAGGTCCTTCTCGCCTTTTGCTACATTCTTCTTCCATGCATTAAGAAGTTGAGCATTTGCTATTGCAGGCTAGGGAATATCATTGTCTATGAATTCATTCAATCTGTTTTCCTCGAGCAATGCCTCCATTCTATCCTTCCATGCTATGTAATTCGAATTTCCCTCAAGGGCATATTCAAGTCTCAAGTCATTGAAAGACATCTTGATCTACTGCTGGTCCTGAAGAATAAATCTGCAAATTCGATGTACTTGTTCAAAACAAACTCTGGTTCTTCTCTTCTATTGTAATTCCTGGCACTCTGATACCATGTAGAAATTTATCCAAAGGGATTCAATATTATCTTGTGATGTACTAAAACAAAATACTAAATCCTTCTACAAATTTGTGGAAACAAAATAAAATCGCGCAATCACATAACAAGTAAGAGAAATAAATTATCAATCGCACAACACAAGACATATATGGGGAAATAAACTGCTCAAAAACCTGCTATCTATATATTGCATAAAGTCAATACCATGAAACAATACAATGTTATTTGCCTCATTGAGAAACCTCTGCACTCTGCTGAATGTCTCACTTCGATATAGGAAAAATCAATCAAATAATTAACCAGTTCAGCCTCTGTTTGACCAACCTTGCTTACAAATTCCTCAAGGAATTATGTCCCTATTAATAACGAAATTCTCAAGAATTTATTGCACAATTCCTTCTAGGCATACTGATGACCTCATGCATGACCCGTACAATTTTCTAATTATACAACTGATAATTATCTTCCCTTTAACCTCAATCTCAATTGGGTCTTCCTTAGAACTGAAATGCAGCAACTATTTATAGCGAGTTATCAGTTAACCGATTGATCACTACTTGTGAATTAAATAATATTTAATGCACTCAACCTATCACTAACTCATCTCTCAGTTAGAACTAGTTAAACTGATTTTAACTCCATTAATAGAGTTAACTTATTACAACTAACAAATAACTGTAACAGGACCCCCTAAAATCATTGGAGAACTCTACATGCCTCCTCTTTGACCCTCAACTCAAATTTCCTAAGATAACTTAGTCTTCCTAACTCAGTTAACTAATATAATTTGTCATGAGATGAAATTACAATTTCTCTTCCAATTTAATTAAGGGAAAATTAATTCAGTAGCCCCCTTTGTGTGCCATTTCAACACGAAGCTTGTCCTTGAGCGACAACTTCCTGTGGTCACTATTGTTCTAGAATAGATATGTAAATGCTTTCAACATTGCATATGGAGTCTCTTTCCTATGTATATTAGAGACAACATGGTCTCGTACTCCCTCCAATATGATCCTCCTCACCTTGGCAACACACTTCTTCCAATCTCCTATATTATGAGCATCAACTCTTGTCTGTTTCTGTAGTGTACCTATGGGGGATAATATAGGGTACAGAGGGAGGTACCCAAGGGAATAATATGATGTATTAATACAAGAATGATAAATAAATGGGCCATAGTTAATAAATAAAGTGGTTAACCCACATTATGTAAGGGACCACATGTAGAGAGGGAATAAAGTGATAAGCCCATTGTATTAGATGTATGGTATTGAGAGACCCATGGTAACTACTCATGGTATTACATGTATGAAACCTATATAGAGGTTAGAGACTCTCCATTGAGAGATGTCAAGGATTATTGTATGGGCTAGCATATGGCTTGTGGAGTGATCTCCTTCCTTAAGGAGTGAATGTATGGTGTTGCCCTACCTTAAGGGTTTTGATATTAATGAAGATCTGAAGTTTTATCTTCTATGGTGTTATTTCTTGGGCATATTTTCCATTTTTATACATTTTCCTATCAGATCTACTACAAGTGGTATCAGAGCACTTTCTTGGGCAGAGTTTGGAGATTTGTTTTTTCATTTTTTGCAGGAAATTTTTGGGCGGCGAGTTTGTAGAGCAGATCTGGAAAATTTGGTGAAAATTTTTCAAAAATAAATATCAGATCTGGATTCCTTATCGAAAAATACCTAATTTCAAAAAAAAAATCAGTCGAATTGGAGTCCAGATGAGGGTGATATCGCTGATTTAAATTCAGCTATGTTGCAGAAATGTTTCTGACGACAATTTCTGTACGGCGGCTCTCCTGACGTTTTAGTAGATTTTGGTGCAAAATTTTAGACAACCAATTATAGATCTGAGCTCCCCTTGAAAAATCACCCGATTTCAAAAAAAAAATCAGTCGAATCGGAGTCCGGATGAGGGAGTTATCACTGATTTAAAATCAGCGATTTTTTCAGAAATTTTGTGACGCCGGGGCAGTTGCAGCGCAAATCTGTGTTTCCAGAGTGCCTAGATCGGGATTTCAGCAATATGGTTAGATGCAGAATGGCTATTCCATTTTCGAAAACAGGTTATATTAAGGATTCTGAGTTATATTGACCGAGTAATGTCCATTTTAAATTTTTGCCAAAGTAAGTGATTTTCTTCAAAACCCTTACTTTATTTTATGGATTCTCGCAAGATGAAGTTTACAGGAAAAGATGATGGTCCTACTATTGAAGATTTTTTACAGTATCACAAGGATCGCTACCGACAATTTTGGATAGGCTCCATAGGGCTTGATATGAAAGATGAGGCAGATAAATGGTGGACCTCACTTGATAGCTCAGTGAGGAAACTTCCCGAGAAAAAACTTGAAAAAGTCCTTTTGGACAAGTGGTCTAAAGCCGGAAAAAAGGACAGCAAGAGCCATAAAGACTTATTTTCTACTAATATTTCCATATTACAGGTTCATGGAAGTATTCAGAAAGAGAACATCATAGTGTCTATCATTCCTAGTTGCAAGCATAATTGTATCAATGTGAATTTGGCTAAAAAATTGCAAGTTCCAGCAAAGCATATTGAAAAGACACAAGTTGATAATGAAGATGTTCAAATTTATAAAGATTTGAAGATTTCTATGGATAAGTATGTGTTGCATTCTGATTTTTATGCTTCAGATATGGATGTTGTGGACGTTGTTTTGGGACACCCTTGGATGGAATCTGTTGGTACTGTCAATTTTAATGTGCAAAAGAAATTCATGAAACTCTGGTATAAAAAGAAGAAAATTACATTGCACGATATTTGCATTAGGAACCATGCAGAGACCGGGGAGGCAGATTCACAAATATCCAACGAGACAGACACATCAGATGATGAGCCTTTGATGGTAGACAGCCAAACACAAACATCAAAGCAAGTACCAACAAAAGAACCAGATACATCAGATGATGAGCCTTTGATGGTAGACAGCCAAACACAGACATCAAAGCAAGGACCAACAAAAGAACCAGACACCACTCCATCACCAATAATGGAGGAATTACTGAAAGATGTTACATCAGTTAAAGCTTCAACATATCACCACCCGCATCACCCAGCAAGACAACAACCAACAAAGTGGCAACGAATTAGCAACAAGGACAACAACCCTTGGATGACACATAGAGAGGTGCGACGATCCACTAACAACACATCAACACAAAAGAACCACCAGAACCTGCTTCCATCTCAAGCGAGCGAGGCACCAACTAGATCGAGTGTTCACCTTTCTCTTGGATGGCTGGATGCACGTGAATGGTATCAATGGAATACTCTTTTGAGTAGATCTTATTATTTGTATTCTTCTCATGTTTCGAGGACGAAACATGTTTAAGGGGGGTGTAATGTAGTGTACCTATGGGGGATAATATAGGGTACAGAGGGAGGTACCCAAGGGAATAATATGATGTATTAATACAAGAATGATAAATAAATGGGCCATAGTTAATAAATAAAGTGGTTAACCCACATTATGTAAGGGACCACATGTAGAGAGGGAATAAAGTGATAAGCCCATTGTATTGGATGTATGGTATTGAGAGACCCATGGTAACTACTCATGGTATTACATGTATGAAACCTATATGAGGTTAGAGACTCTCCATTGAGAGATGTCAAGGATTATTGTATGGGCTAGCATATGGCTTGTGGAGTGATCTCCTTCCTTAAGGAGTGAATGTATGGTGTTGCCCTACCTTAAGGGTTTTGATATTAATGAAGATCTGAAGTTTTATCTTCTATGGTGTTATTTCTTGGGCATATTTTCCATTTTTATACATTTTCCTATCAGATCTACTACACTTTTCCCTGGTCAAACTAGATTAAAAGTCGAATTTCTATTTCTGCAGAATACTTGGAGGTAGTTAACTAAGGCGACATGGCACTTATCACTCAGTTAATTCGAATTGGGGAACCTTGAGTTCAATTCAGTATGACTGATTTATAATTTATAACATTATATTTCAATTAAATTGAGATATTGTCAGTTAAATTAATTTTAACTGTTAGAGGAACTAGTGGAAGGTCCAGTAGTGGGGTTTGACTTCAATCATATTTAGTGATCGAACAATTAACTAATCAATCAATCCAAAATAACTCATGCATGTAGAGAACTCAAGTTACCCAGTTGAGATAGAGGTTCAAGGGAAGTGTACTATCAATTGTAGACTATTCCAAGTTGTACAATTGGTGCATGCAGTAAGAGATTAGCCTAAAGGAGTTGCACAATCCAGATTGAGGAATTTTCCTAATAAATAGGGGCCTAATTCCTCAAGGAACAACGCAATGAAATAGGAACTTGGAGGACCAATAAATTGGCCTAAGTGTTGGCCAGAGTTATTCATCAGGTAGAGGGATAGGCTATACAATTGCAGAGTGTGTTGAGGCTTGAGCAAGCATTGTATTTTTTCTCTATTATTTGATTAATCCAATACATATAGGAATGGTTTTTAAGTAGTTTCTTTCCCCTAGATAAATTTATGTGCATGTGTGATAAATATATATGCATGTTTATGATTTGTCTTCTAGATCGTGAATTGAATTCCGCATATGAGTAGATTAGATTTGAGTCTTATGCTTTAGTAAATTTCATGACCAGTTTCATATCTACACATTAAATTTCTACATGGTATCAGAGTAGGATTCACAATAAAGAAGAGATTTTGAAATTATTGTTGTAGAAGGATAAAATTTGCAGGATCAATTCTTCAGAGGTAAGAGGATGGCTTTCTATGGACTAAGACTCGAGTATGCCCTTGAGGGAAGCTCGAATTATGTTGCTTGGAAGGACCGCATGGAGGCGGTGCTAGAAGATAATGGGTTGAAGGTATTCATTGATAATGAAATCCAGAAAATGTAGTGTACCTATGGGGGATAATATAGGGTACAGAGGGAGGTACCCAAGGGAATAATATGATGTATTAATACAAGAATTATTCCCTTGGGTACCTCCCTCTGTACCCTATATTATCCCCCATAGGTACCCTATAAATCAGTCATACTGAATTGAACTCAAGGTTCCCCAATTCGAATTAACTGAGTGATAAGTGCCATGTCGCCTTAGTTAACTACCTCCAAGTATTCTGCAGAAATAGAAATTCGACTTTTAATCTAGTTTGACCAGGGAAAAGTCAAACTTAGATTTTCTTGTTGCATTTTCAACAATCCATGATGTGAGGATCCCCAATATTTTGTGAGGAGAAGCAATGGAATGGTAGAAATATGCTTGCAAAATTTCAAATAAACCTAGTTTTTAATTTATTGGAAAATGGTTAATGAAGTTTGCTACTACTTGTACTTTCAAGTACGAGTTTTCTATCTAAACAACCATTAGAAACACCAACACTAGAAAGGGATTTCTTGCCTACTTTTTTTCCACGTAGCCTTGAAATAATAGAGGACCCCTGGATTGACATTTAAATGTGGAGTGGTGTTGTCATCCTAAATATCCTAAATAGACAATTGGAGCAACAGATAGTAGGGGATCAAAATGGTTTAAATAGAAAACCATAAAACCCCACCCATGGTTGGTGAATCAATCTATGATAAACCTCAAGATCTAGCAAAGGAGAGGCTTGCATGGTTGGAATCATATGTTGTAGATATAAACCATAAAGTGAGCCTCCTTGTGGAATCCTTGGCTAGTAAGCTAAATTTGTTCCAAGAAAATGAAGCTTCTAATGGAGAGGCCAAATTGGAGGGGAAATAGGGGGATCAGGAAGAACCAGAGAAGGATTCCAAGAAACTTAAAAAATAACAACCTAGTTTAGGTGTGATGAACCATTCATAGTACTTGTTTAAGATGGAAGTGAAGGTTTACATCAAGTCATATCAATCAAGGTTGATTCTTTGAAATTAAATCACTGGTTGTAGCAATTAGAGAATTCTTTTAGCATCTACCGCATAGAGGAGGAACATAAAATTTCTTGTACTCATTTAAAACTTCAGGATTTTTAGTCTTTTGTAGCATCAGATAGGTTTTCTAGTCTCTATGGTGTCTACAAGGCTAAGGAACACATTTTCTCCAATACCCATAAAATGTTTCACAAGAGAATGTTGTAATTATATTAATTATGCAATTATTAATTATTTTCCTAAGTTTAACTTAGGAAATCTGGTTAGTTAAATGAGATTAATTGAGGCAAATTTATTTTTCTCTAGAGAATCCCAGAAAAATCACTTTATGGGTCTAATATGATCTTATCCGCGTCAAAATTGGGCAGAATCGAGACAAATTCCCCCTAAAGGAAACCCTAAGCCATATGAAGGCCATCTCGCCAAAGAAAGAATTATAAAAATTAAATATTTGGGCAAAAAATTCAAATTTGGAATTTAAAATATTTCCCTCTAGTATTTCAAAGTTGGTTGATCCTTGAAAGTGTTTACTTAGTCCATGTAAATGTTTATAAATAGAAATTTCAATCCATCCCTTAAACAATAACTCGATTTCTCATATCTTCTAACGATGGAAAAAGGTCAGGGTCTCATGATTTCTAAATTGGTGCGAAGTATCTGAGGTTATGCAAAGATCTAAGAGTCATCAATAGATTCTCACATACTATTGCATTTGTAGGCTATGAACTTTTCATCTTTGTGGCTCGATTTTTCTCTCTCTCACAGTGACATCATTTCTATCTTGGCTCGTGGTCTGATTGCAGTGACATTGTTTCTTTGTTGAACGTGCTCCATGGTATACACCTCAATTGATTTCATTCATATGTACACATATATTTAAGGTTTATGGCTCGTTCAACACATAGTGGCTCAGAAGCTCACGTCTTGCTCATACATCAGTGACTTGAAGCAACTTGTTCACCACGCGCAGTGGGTCAGAATGTCTCGCTCAACACACAGGTGGTCTTGCATTCCTTATGGGATCACTCTTTTGATTGACAACATTCTTTATGTGACATACTCACTCTATATAGTACCTTACACTTCACTATTCTATGTTGTATGATGAAACTCGACACAATGGTATGACTCTCGCACTTGGTTCCGTGGTATGACATATTTGGTTCTTTCACAACATAGTTAGACATGACATAGCTCAATTTTCATCTCTCTCTCTCCACAGTCTTTCCATCGCACTCTCTTGACTATCTTGCTATCACACTCTCATTTTAGCCTTGGCACCACAATTTAGTCTTAGAATGGCATCGTAATACAACTTTCCATCACACAATTATATATATATATATATATACACACATGGCATCACATAGTCTCATGTTATGGTCTCTATATATATGGCATCACATTCACTATCTCAGATGGTATGGTCTCTCTATATAAGCATCACACAATCTTGTATAATATCAATGGCATTATTGTTATATATATGGCATCATATACTTGCAGAGGAGTATTGTATGGTATTAGTATAACTCCATATATAGAGAAGTTGATATGACATCTTCAACTGAGCAATATTGGTATCACATGTAAATTGGTATGGGCATCATGGTGTAGTATTAATTATTGATATGGCAATATGATGAGCTATTGTAGAACTGTATTAGCATTGGCATATTGTTATGGAATCATAAATCAACAATGGCATGGAAAAACAATATCAACTTTGGCATATTGGTATGGCTATATATGTATAACCTTTGTCACATACAATCCTGAATAGAATCTATTAGAATCTATTATTTTGATACAAATGATGTTGCAATATCCCTACTTCACAATGATAGTGATTCTGCTATGTTAGTATTTGAATCTTATTCACAAACAAAGTTGTGAACAAGATCTATTTATATATTGGGAAGTTTGATTGTGTCTCATAATATTTTACTTTGTATCACAACTGAACAATTTATGAAATCTAATAGAAGAAGAATAATTTTTGGTTTTCCGCCTTGTGGGGTTTTTCCCTGGTCTCTGACCAACCCTGGTCTCTCTTTGTGTGCATGACTTTATTCTGATGTTCCTTTTACAGTTCTGCTACATTACTGATGATGTTGTTCTTTCTAGATAATTTCATATGTTGTAATAATGTTATAATGTTGTGGGGTGAATTTAATGTTTAAATGATGAAATTCAATTATCAAAGAAAAGAACAATGTAGCCTTCAACAAAATTAACATGGAATCAGAGTTGGGTTGAAGAAAGTCATGTATATCACCCTTATGAAGACATTGTTGATGGAAGCAAATAAATATGACAGAGACCTAATAGAATGCTAGTGTTATGAAGGTAAATCCTCTCTGCAGACAAAGATGATCCCTCTAGCCCTAGGGTGGGTCTAGTAACAAAAGGACATGCTAAAGTGTTGCTTCCTAGTTAATGAATGAACAAAGACATGGTAGATTGACCTACCTTGAATCCAACGATGTCATCATTGCAAAAGAGTAGTGGCCTCTCGCTCCTGCCTTGGAAAATCACAATCCGTTCGCTGTCACGCTCAGATACCTGCACATAAGACGAAGAAAAAGAACAACATACGATAGAATAGTTTCACTCACAAATATTAGCCAGTCAAAGAGGGCTAAACATATCGCATCAAATAAACATCATAACACAATAGTGGAACGAAACAATAGTCATGTATATAAATGAATAGAAGTAAGAGTACAACCGATGCTTTGACGTCGCAGTCTCCTCTAGCAGGGTTCAGGCGAAGCGCGTCTCAAATGTTCATCAGGGAATTGGGATGGGATGAAGGCATGGACTCAGGCTCTCTTAGAAGTCATCGAATCAAGCTTCATTAACATAATTCCTTCTTATTCTATCTTCTCTAGTAGCTTAGCTATAGTATGTATAATTCTCCCAGTTCAGCTAGCTAGTACTAAGAGAGATAGTTTCTTTTATAGAGGAAAAGGAGGAGGTTGGGATCCCTACAAAGGTGGGAGGGAATCCTATCCTTTAGGAGAGTTCCAAGGGAGGTGGAAACTACTAACTAAAGGAAGGAGTTCGTGTTTGTTTCAGTTCAACCACTCCCAATGACTCATCCTCGAGGTGGTTGGAATGGAACATCCACCTCTATTTTTAAAAAACATTCCATAAACAGCTTGGCGCGAGTGTCTAACTGGCACAGGGCACCAACTGGCACGGGCTCAGTGTTAAATTTCCCGGTCGGCGCGAGGGTGTAACTGGCTACTCATGGCAAGGCAAAAATAGGGATTTTTATAGCTTTTCTCAGGGAAATGTCAACAAGATGAATGTTACTTTCATCAGAAGGGATGCAAGGATGGTATTTTCAAAGCATGACACTGCTTATTGGTCACAGAAACAAACCTCCAATGTGCGAGTTGGGGATTGCAGGGACAGTGAAAAAATGCTGTGTAACAACTAGGGTTTGAAGGAAACCCTAGGCACTGGTGGATAACATAAGATAAGGGCTTGGAAGAAACCCTGAAGTATGGCTTGGAAATGTTGAAGGTTTGAAGTCTTAAATCCCTAGCTTGATAAGCACAAGCATTTGTGACAGATTCAATATAATTATAGATTAACTCCAGGATATAATATGTTGATGTATGTTGTGTTACAAAATCAGAAAGGCAGAAATATCCTCTTGTTCTTGTTTATCTACTTGTGGTCTTCTTTAGTTCTTCTTATGTTCTTATTATCTTTCTTCTTATTAGGTCATCAAGCAACTATCAAAGAAAATGCACATAGATCAAATGTAGGCCAACAACCAGAAAAAAACGCAATAAGGGAAAACCTAGTAAGTAATTCTTCCTTCAATAGTAATTCTTGAGACTCTAGACCTTGAACCATACTTCCTCCACACCAAGTCAACCTTCCTTGTGATCCTTCTTGAATCTGACAAGAATAGTAGCAGTAACACCACTATGATGACTTGAAAATTCGACCTTGCTTCTTGAGATTTCGATCTCTAGGTAGAAACTTTGATTTAACTTCAAATACTTCAATTTACGCCCAATACAACTTCTCCAAGCAGCAACATCCAACATAATCAACTTCTACTTCTCCTTCACTCAGCAGTAGAAACCTGGCAACAACTGGTGCAACACCTGTTGCAGTAAAAATTTGAGAACTTCGATCTCACAAAGTATAGCTCTAAATTCAGAGAGAGTAGTGCCAAAATTTTGAGTTTCTTCAACTCTATAAGTGTGCCAAAAACTGAATCTAGAAATTCCTTCTCCAAAATTTCACAATTTCTCCTTGTTGCAACTTCCAAATCGAATTTCTGTGTTGTTGTGTGATGTCTCCAAGTGAGTTTGATTCTAGTTTATATATAGGCTTCTAATGAGTTTGAATCACTGGAATTGAGGCCAACTTGATCACCTTAAGTCCGAATTTATGTGGAGGCTTCATAAATCATAGTTTACTCAATACTTGACCTAATTACATGATTCATAAACCTAATATGGATCAATTTAAATATGAAATAATCCTATAGACTCACAATACAACCTAGAAGTCCACAATAGGGACTTTGACTTAAAATAAATATGACCCAAGCATGAAACCCATGCTTTAATAAGTCATTTAATAATAATATAAATTTATTTTCTTTATTCTTTTGAAAATTACAATAAGTATTGACTCAAGTGCAGTTTATGCAGACTGAACCTAGTTACATTCTCCAACACTCCCTCTTAACTATGGAGGCATTCACAACTAAATAATACAAGGTAGATCTCAACTATACGAACTTTGAAGAATATTTAGATACTTAAATTTCACGGACTAGATTCCTGACTGGGAACTTTATCCATTGGTCACTCAACAATTTAGGCACTGCAATGCCATGGACAAGATTCTTAACCAAGGAAATCCATCCAAGTTGGACTAACATGGAATAAAGCTTTCGGCCTCTATGGGTACCATCAATATTACTTACTAACCATCAACCTAGAGAACTAGGTGCACATCCACCTGATGCCACCCTCCCAACCAGACATTGACATAAAGTGTCGGCCTGATGTCTTTCCAGGCAATCCTTCACTCACAAAGCCTCAACAAAAAATTTCCAGGAAATTCTTCACTCACAAAGCCTCAACACAAAATTTCCAGGAAATTCTTCACTCACAAAGCCTCAATACTCCTTGATCCAACACATCAAGGAAAATCAATCCCTCCCAATCAAACTTATCCAACATGCTATAAAGTCCTTCAAGTGATTCACCTATGCAAAAAAAAAACCCCAATAATCAATAATTTCAAATATATAATAAAAAAAACTATGGGGTTTCGATGCTGCCCTTCAAATAATTCTAGTAGGGCTATCACTAGAATATTTCAGGAGAAGATTCCACTTCCTACTTTACATGTGGCAACATATATTTTCATAACATATTCTCCAACCAGAAACTTTGTTATTCCCTCCCTCTTAACCAGGGAGGGTTCTTCAATCCAGGCTCCCTCTTAATGTAGGAGATTTATTTTGTCCAGACTCCCTCTTAATGAGGGAAATTAACTTCTTCTTTAGGTGTTGGAGAATATTTCATGGCTTCCATTATTTTCATCATACTTACTAGCTTCTCATCTTTATGATGTACCTACACAAATTTAGATTGCATGTACAACCAAAACTTATAGAAGCATAAATTTAGACAAATCAGAGTTACAGAAGCATTTAAAACTTTATACATATCAGATATTGAGACAAGAGATATATACTCTTCAACATTTCTGCTAGGGACTTTTGTCATAAACCCTAGACTACTTCACAATGTCTTCCATTCTATCTAGGGTTTTGATCCGGATTTTATGCAGGAACGCAATAGAATAAACACATAACCATAAATACAGAGATGCAGTGGAAATAATGCGTCATTTCATTAATAACAGAAATATGCTTACAGACATAATGGAAATAAAATAGCTAGGGTGCTGGTAGCGAATCTCTGAGAAGAGATGTGATGGCTACAGACCTCTGAACTGTGTTACAATGAGGCTCGGGGGCCTATTTATTATCGAGAAACAATGTAGAACCCTAAACATCCCAAAAACCTAACCCCTAGGAGATGAAAGCGCCAAAACTCTGGGCCCCGCTTGGGTAAATTGGTGTTTCAACTTCCCAGGGACGTAACTTTGGCATACTATCTCCGTTTGACGCACATGATACATCATTAGAAATCTCTATCCGAGGACTACAACTTTCGAGACGAATTTGATGATCAAATTCGTTGGTAAAATGATACCCAAAAAACGTCGTTTAGGGCCTCAAAACGGCTTCGGAAGTTCAGGACCCGAAAAACCGCTAAAAATAGTAAGTTATGCCGAAACTGAAAAAATTAAAGAGACAATGGTGGGGGCCCAAGTGGAATAGGCAGGTGGCCACCAATATCCACCTGGATCATTAAACCCCAAAACGGCTCCAAAGAGTGGAGACCAACACTAAAGCAGATAAGTTGTGCTGAATGTGAAAAGCTGCAAGAATTGATGGTGCTGGTCCAAATGGAATAGGTGGGTGGCCACCGATATCCACCTGGATCAGGTTTCAATGTTTCTTTCAAAGGTATAATATACCTTGCTACAACATTCAATAAACCCTAGAACCAATTTAGATCTACAAAATATTTAACAACCTTTAGAATTCATATGTTAGACTTTTCTCTAGGGATTCATACAATTCCTAGATTTCCTATAAAAGAGTCAATCAAGATTAACCACAACTCAGACATTGTCATCATCAATTTTCACTAGAGTTAGATTCATATCCTATATTTCAAATCATTTATCAAAACATATCATGGAGAGATTCTACTAGGGTTTAATGTAAATCCTAGAATTCAATAAACACATCATAATTAAATTCCACTAAGATTGGATGTAAACCCTAGATTTTCATCTGTAAATACTCATTATACATTATATAGATCCAAATAAACATACATGCTAGAGAATTTAATATTACTAGGATTTATGTATAGACCTTAGACTTTCCAATCATCATCCTAGATCTTTCAACCTTGACTAAGGTTTGTTACCAAACCTTATATTCTTAGGACCATTAGAAAATTGGCCAACACACATATCTAGGATATCACCATTATAAGCACATCATATTAATACATCTAGACACATATATTCCTATACTAGTCTAGGGATTCAATCAAGAGAGAATATACCTAGAATTTCACTCCTAGGACTTTCCATAAGGATTTTTCCAGTAGGCGTAACCAAAACTTAGAGTTTCAGTTCATTGCCAAGAAAACCCTCATTATATCAAGCTTCAAAGGTTCAAGATTTCGAACAACATCATTTCAACTACAACAATTTTAGAGCTTCCATGGACTAATCAAAATCCCAAACACGACATTATCAATATGTCAATCAAAATAGTAATTTCTTCATGAATGGCCCTAAACAAGTTTAGGGTTCCACATATTATCAACATACCCTTAGGTTAGGGTTTTCTAGATAACCTACTTAAGGTTTTGTTTACATAAGCAATCAGAGGTGTGTAGGGTGGGTAGATTCATCAGGTGATGAATCATCCCAAACAAGAATCCTTTTAGGATTCAGTAGATCTAGACATAGCAACAATTAGTAACATAGAAATGGATATTTCAAGGAGTAACAAGACTAAGTATTTCAATTCATACCTTTGATTCTTTCACAAACATTTTTACTTGTGTGGTCTCCTTATTTGATCCTTGAAGCCTCCTCCATGATTCTTGAACATCCAGTAGATTGATTTCTAGACAAGGAATAGAGGTAGACAAGTGATTAGTATTTAATATAATAAAAATCTCAAATAATTACATGAAGACATATAAGGAAGGAATGTGATACTTATCTTGAGGAGATGTTGTGGGCTCCCTCTAAAGCTTGATGGAAAACTTATAAAACAAAGAAATACATTTTCAAGAAGATGTTAAACCTATACTACATGAAATATCCAAATAAAACATAATATGGAAGGGGTTTAGTATTGAAAGTCCCTTAAGTCATATTTAGGCTTTCCTTTCTTGGGGGATGATGCCTCTTCAGTCATGTTTTCATGGTCTCTATCTCTTTTTATGGTCCTAGGGTTTCCGGGACAATCACTCCTATAGTGTCCCATCTTGTGACAATGATAACACTCGATCTTGGACATGTCAACCTTCTTCTTTGGCCCTTTATTCTTGAATCTTCCTCTATGATGAGCAACATAAGGATTTGATACTTATTCATTGTTGGTTACCATGGATACCCTTAAATATTTTTGATTGCATGTTGTCCATAGCTCTTCAAAGGTGGGTGTTTCTTTCCAAGTGTTGAGAGCTAAAGCAAAGGAACTCCAAGAAGATGGTAGTCCCAAAATGGCTGCAATTACTAGTTCTTTATCTGGAACTATTTCATCAATGGAAAGAAGCTCATCCTTGATCCTTTCTATCCTCACAAAGAAAGAGAAAACATTATCCTCTTTTTTCATCTTAGTAGTTCTTAGTTCATTCTTAACGCTTGCCACCTTTCCAAAGTTCTTGATAGTGAATAGTTTTGACAATGCTTCATACATTTATTAAGCATGATCAATGGTTGCTATGAAGGGGACGAGTTTGTCATTTATGCCTTCAACCATCAAATCCATAGCTACCAATTCCAGTTCTTTGTACTTCACGTTATCAACATCACTTGATTCATCTATAGGTCTTTTCATTTTTCCTTTGACTAGCTCTAAGACCTTTTTCTTTTCAAGGATGATGTAGCAACAAAACTTGTATGCTTGTTGGCTTTAATTATAAAAATACACAAGAGGTATTTGAATAATAATATTTTATTAAAAATATGATTTGATAAGATATATTAAGATGATTGAAAGTTACAATGAGGCCCTGCTTTTATACCTATGCAGGTGCCTTTTCACGACTGGGCATGTATTTTAGACATGCCCTTTCACTAACTTATTCACTATTTAACTATTAATTACTATATTAATTAAATCTGTTATGAGAATATAACATTTCCTTCTTCTCGAAAAGCTTTGTCCTCAAAGCTTAATTTTTTCAAAATTTCATCACTTGAGATTATCTGCTGGACATGTCATTGAGCACTGGTACCTTCCTTGTATGATTCGCTTGTACATTGTCCATGTTTCGATTTCGCCTCAATTTTTTTTTTTGATAATATAAATTATTATTATATAGTTTTTTTTTTTTGTAAGTAACTAATTAAATTAAGTATAGTGATAAACTATATATATATTTGGCTGAGCTCACATGTTTATGAATAGACACTATACGTAATTTAATACTTAATATCTATCAAGCTCGACCCTCTTTTTACCACCCCTATTGTGCGTAATGGACCTCGCCCATCGAAACGATGTATTTATCTGCCACGATGGTCTCGATCCGGCACAACATTTGGCTAGGTGGCTCCCCGTGGCATTATCTCCACCGCTCACTTGTATCCGGACAACAGAGCGAAATCAATGCACAACGTATGCAGCAGCAAGGAGGACAGGTGAATTTGTTCTGCAGCGGTCCAATGGAACGAGGGCTAGTAACCACGCAGAAGAGCAGCGGACGGTAGCACAGTGATGTTGAGAAAACGAAGGAAAGGATAAAGCGAAAACGAACATTGCAGCAAGAAAAGCAGGTTGGGGAGGAGGACGATGCGAAAGCAGCGACGGGTTCTGACGTTGAGAAGGTTTCGAAGAAAAAGAGAGCGAAAGCGAATCCAGTGATAAAACTAGCAGTAGAGGCGGACAGATTGGGTGAACAGGGAAGAGGTTTCGATGTTGGATATTTGGCTCCTGGATTGATATATATATCCCGCTTATCTTTGTTCACTGATCCAATAAATGCTTTAAATTGATATCGACCCTTTGGACCGAACTTCGCTTTGGTTTTCCCATTAATAGAAAGGTCTAGGATTTGGAAAAGATCGTGTACTGGTAAAGGTTGAGGTGAGTTTGCATTCTTCAAAAACTCCACTGCAAATCTCATAACATAGAAACCACAATCCAGCGCATTTGGTTGTTGTTGAATAAATTTGCGGGCATGGCTGATTTCTTTTTTGGACAGACCAGTTGCCAATGCAAATTCATCCAGAGATTTGGGTTGATCGAGCTGGCTACTCGCATGGTACATGCAACCAACCAGTAGAGCCTTATGTTTTTTTCCTCTCATTCTCAAAGCTGTACTGACATTTTGAGAATCTGTTAACTCGTCATAAATTCTCTGGGCGTATTCTCTTACATGGTCTGAGATGTTTAGAGTGGAAGCAAAGTCCGCAATTTGGGTGCCGGCAAATATTAATTTATCATCCTTCATGAATTTCAATTGCACTTTCCTTAGATGGGGGAGCACTTTCCCGTATAAAAGTTCATCCAGGGCAAGTTGCTGCAAAACTGGCATTTCCAAGATCCTTTTCCATAAACCAATGTTCTTTAGCAGTCGAACAGACATACCAAATTTATATGCAGCAATCTATGCTGCTTGAGATACAACATTCATAATAGGAATGCTCCAATTTGGCACCTGTAGTTCTGAAACTGCTTCAACCAAGTGCTTACGAACTGCTGCCAACAATTCTTGCAGCACCTCATTTGATGGAGGAATGTAGGTCATAATTACTTGTATTGCAGAAACTGCATTTTTGGTCCCTTTTGTACTTAACCTATCCCAAAAATGTGCAACTTCATGATGAAAAATTGGCAATGCAACCTTCTCCACAAGACCTGGAACAAGGTCTGCATCAGCCTCGTCTGGTTCAAAATCACTGGCTTTCTTTGGCATACCATAATAAAAAAACAGAGTATGCCATTGCATATTATTCAAATCCGCATCTTCGTAGAGTGGATCCCACTTTAGGAGTTCCAACCGTACATATGGAGAGAAAATTTCAGGTGCACTCAAAGACATATAAGCATCACGATAAGTTGAGGAGAAGAGCTTCTTCCATCCCTCAAATCTTTCTTTGATAGTAGAAAGTTTTGAGTACTCTTCAGCTGCATCACTAAAAATTTCATCAGCTTTCTGTAACAACTCATCTCGACTAGACTGATAAGCCCTATAGTCACTATCACTTTCATCACTGCTAGATTCCCCTTCTATATGTTGGCTAGAATTTCTATTTGCAGCAAAAGATGCAACTTTCTTTGAAGCAGCATGAGCTCTTCTCTGCTTCTGAGCTTCATCCCTTCGCTTCAAATCTGTTTGCTTCTGTAAGTTCACATCACGACCAAACCCATCTAACTGAGGTGGTAAATTTGATCCCTCTCTTGCAGCTGCAACATCAGTTTGTGCTGCTGCAGCAGCTGCCGCATCAGTGGCTGTACCATCACCCTTACTAAGGACCAACTTGGCCGCATTGATTACAACTTCTACTACTGCTATTTCATCAGCATCGTTAGCTGCCCGTATTTCTACAATTGCTGTTGCATGCTCTTCATGAAGCCTCTGCACTTGCTCTTCTTCTTTTTCCCCATTTTCCTCTTCGTCATCATCTTCATTCCTATCAAGACCAGACTCATATTTTTCTGTTTCTTTACTGTTGCTGGCAATGATATTTCTTGTATAAAAGGCACATTTATGTCCCGCAAAATATTTGTCTCCACATTTCCAACATTTCTCTTCCTTTTTTCCTTCAATATTAGTTGGTTGTTTTCCTTTATTACGCATTGGTGGGGGAATATATTTGCTTGAATTTTCCATGGATGTTATACTTGATTTTCCCTTGGCATAACTAGCTGCCCTCTCATTATTAGGTCGTTCATAACATTCTCCTTACTTCAGGATTTTCTTAAGCACTTTCTTATCATCAGTAACTTCCGTTTCCCTTTTATCACCATTATTAGAATCAACCATTTTCGCATCTTCATAATTATGGATTACTACAGAATTTTTTTTTAAAACGTGCAGATTTTTTTTTTTTAAAACGTGTTGTGACTTCTGCACATGAATTCTCTAATTGCTGAATCTTTTCTAGAATTTTATTAATCTACTTACTTCCTTCAGGATCTTCACATAATGGCACATTGTATGGTAAACAATGTTCATAGGTTCGTAAACTACGCTCATAGGCTTGTAAGACGATGTTGTGCGACATGGCTTCAATTTGGCTTCAATATGGCTCTGATAGCTTCAATATGGCTCTGATACCACTGTAGCAACAAAACTTGTACTCTTGTTGGCTTTAATTATAAAAATGGCTTTAATTACAAAAATACACAAGAGGTATTTGAATAATAATATTTTATTAAAAATATGATATGATAAGATATATTAAAATGATTGAAAGTTACAATGAGGCCCTGCTTTTATACCTATGCAGGTGCCTTTTCACGACTGGGCATGTCTTTTAGACATGCCATTTCACTAACTTATTCACTATTTTACATAATCCCTATTTAACTATTAATAACTATATTAATTAAATCTGTTATGAATTATATTCATAACAGAGGATGTCAATCCTCTTCTTCCAAGACCTATAGTTTGTGGCTCCTTCAAGTTTGTTCTCTTCCTTGATAGTATTACAAATATTTCTTGAAGGTAGTGAAGAATTATTTCTTCTAGTGAACTTATTATGACTTCCTTGATCAAGTCCTTGAGACTGCATTTTTCCTTCTTATTTCACCAAAGCTCTGATACCATGTTAGAGAATCAGAAAGGCAGAAAGATCCACTTTTTCTTGATTATTTACTTGTGATCTTCTCTAGTTCTTATTATGTTCTTCTTATATTTATTCTTATTAGTTCATCAAGCAAATATCAAAGCACATACACATAGGTCAAGGACACTAGATGTAGGCCAACAGCCAGGGAAAAACCCCACTATAGGCGAAAACCCAGTCAATAATTATTCCTTCAATAGTAATTCTTGAAACTCTATACCTTGACTCGGACTTCCTCCACACCAAGTCAGCCTTCCTTGTGATCCTTCTTTAATCTGGTAGCGACAACAATAGCAGCAAAACTATGATGACCTGGAAATTCGACCTTGCTTATTGAGACTTCGATCTTGAGGTAGAGACGTTGATTTAGGTTCAAAGACTTCGATTTAGGCCCAATACAACTTATCCAAGCAACAACATCCAACAAAATCAACTTTTACTTTTCCTTCACTTAGTAGCAGCAACCTGGCAACAACTGGTGCAACAATAATTTGAGAACTTCAATCTCACAGGCTATAGCTCGAAATGCAGAGAGAGTAGTGCCAAAATTTTGATTTTCTTCAACTATATAAGTGTGCCCAAAACCAAATCCAGAAAGTCCTCCAAAATTTCGCAATTTCTCCTTGTTGGAGCTTCGAGATCGAATTTTTGTGTTGTTTTGTTATGTCTTTAAGTGAGTTCGATTCCATTGTATATATATAGGGTTTTGTTGAGTTCTAAGTACTGGACTTGAGGCTGACTTGATCACCTTAAGGCCGACTATATGTGGAGGCTTCATAAATCATATTTTACTCAATACTTGACCTAATTGCATGATTCAAAATCCGAGTATGGAACAATTTAAATCTGTAATAATCATATAGACTCAGAATTAAACCTATAAGTCCACAATAGGGACTTTGACCTAAAATAAATATGACCCCAAGCATGAAACCCATGCTTTAATAAGTCATTTAACAATAATTTATTTATTTTCTTTATTCTTTTGATAATTGCAATAAGTATTGACTAAAGTAAAATTTATGAAGATTGAACCTAGTTACATTCTTCAACACGTTGATGAACTATGGCACCTCATGATTAAGAAAGGATATGGAACAATGATTCTATGAATGATTGCATTTCTTTTGCAAACTCTCGGTGACAGGATTAAGATGGAGTTGAACTCTTCCTTCAACCCTCATTTAAGATAAATACCTTCTAGAATTATTTATTTGTGACATTGCTCTTATTTGTCATTTTTATTATTGCTTAGCATATTTGAGTATTTTAATACTTCTAACTTCCTAATGAAGTGGTGATAAGCAGATCCTTCTTAAGGATCATTTGTATACGAAGTGGTGCACGAAAAGAGACTAGTACAGGTAGTACTGGAAGAAGCTGGAGAAAAAGAAAGAAAGAGGGAGCTAGAGTAGATATGCAAGTTGATAAAGTAGTTATAGTATGCATGTGTTACCACTGCCAATAGTAAACAAGTATTATGTTGAAGAAGAACATACACATAATATATTTTATTTTATTTGTTGTAAATTGTTGATATAATACATCTCAATGAATATTTCTTCATTGTGGTGTAATGTGGGTGTAACTCAAAGGTACTCAGATTTTAGGCAAGATGCTCAGCATCATCGCTGTAATACTAACAATCGAAGTTTGGATAATTGCTTTGAAATAAATAATCCCAAATATACTTTATCCTTGGATTAATCCAACGAGTGTCAACTCTCAAAGTGTAAAGTCGAGCCAAAAAAGTTTGCATGGAAGTGACCTCTGTATAGCAACGTGCTAAAACACTAGTGGTGTTGCTCATGGAACTTTTTGTTAATATTTTTTTCTCTTACCGCTTATGAGGAATGTTAAAAGGTAAATTTAAAAGGTCACATTTGAAAGGAGCAATAAAGCGTGTTTTTATTTTGAATTTTGTAATTTTTAGTAATAAGGTGTGAGTTTTGTAACTTTGGAGTGATAAGGTGTATTTTTTTTATTGAATTTTGTATTTTTTGGAGTAGTTACTTTTGTAAAGTTTTGTAATATTTGGAGAAATTAGGTGTAAAGTTTTGTAAATTTGGAGTAATAAGGTGTAATTTTTTGTAAATTTGGAGTAATAAGATGTAATTTTTTATAAATTTGGAGTAGTTTTATTTTTTATTTTTATTTTTGGGGTGATAAAATTATAAATCGAAGTAATGTCTTTACTTTGAGGGGGTGTCTGAAAATTTAACTAGTTACATTCATAGAAGTTAAATTGCAAGAGTATTGTAAAGTTAAATTTTGAAAGCTTCTTGTAAAATTTTAGAGAAGTTGACTAGAGCCAAGTGTAAAGCTCAGTCACTTTTCTCCTCAAACTAATATATGAGGGTCAAGGCCAAGTCCCGAAAGATTGTATTTTGTGTGTGGTGTTGCGTGTGGTGTGTTGTCCATCTTTTTTTGTGGTGCATGATCCATATTGGTGCATACATTTACTTTTAAAATGTCCAAGCTGGTAAATTTATTTTTTGAATCTGAGAAACTTGAAGGCTCAAATAATTACAAGACATGGAAAAGGCACATAGAAATCACTTTGATTTACAATGAAATTTGGCGAGATATATGTGATGGTGATGTTAAAGGAAATAAACCTACAAATGCAACTTTACTAGCTAAATGGGAAATAAAAAATGTCAAAGCATTAGCATTAATCAAATGTTCAGTTAATGATGAAATGCATGTTCACATTGAAAATGCTTTTGATGCATGGTCCACCTTGAGTACATTTAAAGATTTCTTTGATACACAACCCGAATATAAGAAAGATTATCTTAAATTGAAGTTGCTCTAACAAAATTTGACAAAATGGGGAGATGTACTTGAATATATCTCCAAACTTAAGAACATTAAGCAAGAAATAGTAAACACTGGATTTTGAGTAGTGGATGATAGTTTCATGACTACTATTTTGATTTTTGGTTTGCCTTCTTCATATACACAATTATTAGAAACTTTACAGGTATCAGGAAAGCTATAGAAGTTAAAATTTGGTGAGTTAAGTGAAATGATAGCTCAACATGACAAATTTTTTGGGAAGGAGAAACATATTGGGGAATATGTCTTCTTTACAGAAGCTAGCACTAGTAAATATTTGAATGATAGTTATTGTTATCACAAAATCTGACCTTGATAGACTGCTGATCACGTAGACTCTGAGTAACTCTTTCAAACAAATCTTTTGGTTGAGGCTTAGCCTCCTCAACCTCCAGTTAGTAGCCCTTAAATTAACATTTATCATTCTCACAAATCTAGCCTCTTTGATTGCAAGAACAGTCCGGGTAAAATACTGAGCTTCACTGCTGACTGTTTCAGGTTTTGAAACTCTTTCAAACTCCCACATAGCCTTTATTCTGTTGAAATTTGTCTTCTCAACAACATTTCTTCTTGCTTTCCTCTTGAGCTTAGCAATTTCAAAATTAGCTAATTTCAACTTCTCTTCAATTTCTTCATGACTGCTCTTTTCTGTTTGAGTATGAAAAACTCTGTTTTTGTCAGTTTCAGGCATTGGTGATGATAGATCTAAATGTTCTTCATAAACATTGGAAACCTTCCCTATTTTCTCCAACTCCATATCCAACTCTTGCAACTTTTTTGATTGCCTGGTTAAAGGCTTTCTGGGCTTGAATACAAACTTTGAAATCTCATCATCAAAATCCAACATTTTAGAAGATTTCATCTTCTTAAATTTCCCTTCATCCAATTTTATGAAGTCTGCCTGAACCAAAGGAGATTCTTCAACATCAATAGCTTGTAAAATATCATTCAAATCACCCTTTAAACCTAGACTTTCTCCTGAAACCACTGTTTTACCCTTTTCCTTTGCTATTTGACTTCTAGTCAATATTTTCTAGACTGATTTTCTAGTTGATTGCTCCTGTACTATTTTCTTAACTTTAGTTGTCTTCTTTTGTGCAGGTTGAGGAGTGTCTCGAATAATCACTGATGTTTTAATTTCTGGCTCTTTCACTTGCTTTCTGGGTTTCAACTTGACAAATATTTTTGATCTTGTCTCTACAGGATCACTAGTTTCTAATGGTGATTTTTCTTTGGCCTTAGGGCTAATACCTGTTTCTTGTGTTTCCACCCCAAATCCACACAAAAACAAAAATGTAGACCATTCTCTGTTTATCCTCTGAAGTTCATGTAAAAATATAAATTTAACTATACCATGATGGAAAAGTGAAGTTTCACATCCTTGAGTTTTCATTTTCACTTTATCTGCCATCTTAGCTAAACTTCGAAACAAAAAGAAAGGCAAATCCAAAGAAATCATTCCAGTAAAATGCAATAAGAGTTTGAAATGATAAGAATACACTTTATGGTATCTTCCCTCACAAGTGAAATACCTTTGAATGTTGAAGAGCAGGTCGGCATAGGTGTTCTTGATGTAACTTCTTGGCACTGCTTTAGTTAAGTCTATCCCTACAAACTCTGGCTTCAGAAATAGTTTACAAGGTTCCATATCAAACCTGAAATTTTCGAACCATCTTTCTTCTCCCCTTGGAATCTCTATCACTAATGATATGATCTCAGGGGAAATTGGCAAGTTTAAGACTCCAACTTTTGTATTTGAACCGGTGAAATGAAGAGAAAACTCTTTTGTCACTTGATTATGACCTCCCTGCAATTTTTCACAGAATTTCCAACATCCCGTTTTCTTGAAGGCCTCCTCAACTGATTTGTCCTTGGTTAGAGCCTCTATGCTTTCAGGCTCCGTCCTTAAACAGTGGCCTGACCTGTGGTTCTTTCTTTCTTCTGTCATCTTTCCCTTGAAATTCTTGTGTGTTTCTTGAAAAATTGTAATATCAGCCTCGCTTGATTTCAGAATAAGCTGCCTCGCTTGATTAGGGATTCAACCTCACTTGATAAATGAGAGAAGCTCTGGTTTCTTCTTACCATAAGCTTACCATTCGAAACAAGGGCATGCATGAGGTGTTTCTTGCATAAGAAAATAAAACTAGGAACCGACCCTTTTCAAATTTGAAAATGACTAACATAAATGACCTCTAACGAATGTCATGATGGTTACAAATGATGGCATGTATGAGATAAGACTCCTAGCTGACACCTAATCATGAAATATTAACAAAATTTGATGGATTTGATAACTTGACAAGACATTCTACGAATCCCCGATTTCGTAGCGCACCTAATGTAATTTCAGGGTTTTGCGCTATGAAAAGAGCAGCGTTTTCGTAGCGCAAAAGCAGTTTTTAACATTGTCTGCACTACGAAAACGTGGTTTCGTGGCTTAATCAATTTTTTTTTTTTTAAATGGTTAAAAACTGTACTTTATAAACATGATATGAGACACTCAAGGTATGAGATAAGGTTGTTAGACTTTATTTTGTAATGAAAATGAGACTCTAACCCTATCACTTAACCCCTAAAAACTTAAAATGACTTAACACCTATCTAAGACCATGACTAAAACAAAGTAAACTGTCCAAGTTTTAGAATTTTTTTTTATGATGATAACAGTTATGGAGGTAGAGGAAGAGGGCACATCAATCAAAATAAAGGAGCACATAGAGGACAAGGTCATGGTAGATGTCAAAGCAAAGGGAAAACATTCAGTAGAGGAAACACTCAAGGTAGAGGCAACATTCAAGGCAGAGGCAACAATGAAGGCAAAGGTAATGATCAAGGAAGAGGACAAAGTCAAGGCAGTTGAAAAAATAAAGGTGGAGGAAAAAGCAGAGGTAGAGGAAAAATTCAAGGCAGAGGCAAAGGATTCAATCAATTTTTTTGTAGAATATGTAACAGAGTTGATCATTATGCTAAATATTGTCGAACTTATATTGAATAAATTTCTAAGTTTCAAAAACACATGGCACAATTTTCTAATGATCAAGAAGATGATGGCTCATAATATGTCTTTACTACACATCAAATTTTAGAATCAATAACTTTACAGGTCTCCACATATCTTAAAAGTGATTAGGAAGATGCTTGGATCTTAGATACAAGGACAACATAACATATGACTTTCAACGTGACTTCTTTTGGACTTTTCAACAATTCCACGTCGATTCAATATTTGTTGCCGATGATACAAGACACACTCCTTGTGGAAAAGGTGTACTAAAAGTTTATCTTCGTGGCATTGGAGAAAAAATAATTTCAAATGTTTGGTATGTACCAAATTTCAAAAGAATTTGTTGTCATTAGTCATGATTCGACAAGCAAGACATCAAGTTGTTATGGAGGATGGCTTAGTAAAAATAAACTCCATAAAACATAATATGAAGACAATAATGACATGATATGAAGATGGAGAACTTCGAAGGATGGAAGGTATAATCATTCCACGAAATTCTAATTTATAGGAACAACAAGTACAAATATTTCACCAATAAGGTTGTGGAATGTTAGATATGGACATTTAAACTCTGAAAGTCTCTCTCTAATTTAAAAGTAGGGAATGGTTAAAGGACTTCCAACTTTTAAGAAAGAAAATGTGAAATGTGAAGCTTGCATTTACGTGAAACAAAATTGAGATACTTTTCTAACAAGTTCATGGCTTGCAAACATGTGTTTGCAATTGGTTCATTGTGACATTTGTGGACCTCTACAAACTTCTCTAGGAGGTTGTAGATACTTTTTACTCTTCATTGATGATTTTAGTAGAATGAATTGGGTTTATTTTTTGAAACAAAAGTAAAAAACATTTGAAAATTTTAAGGCTTTTCACCAACTTGTTGAGATTGAAGTTAAAGAGAAGATTGGAACTCTCATGATAGGCAATGAAGGGGAATTCACTTCTAATGAATTCCAAAATTATTGCAGGGAAAATTGTATCAAAACACAAATTAAAAATTTATACACTCCATAGCAAAATGGAGTAGCAAAGAGAATGAATCACGCCTTGTTAGGGATGGAAAGATCCATGCTAACTTTCAAAAATTTAAGTCCTTTATATTGGGAAGAGAAATACATACATCAATCTACTTAAGGAACATGTCTCCTACAGCTTCTTTGGATGTAAACAAACCATATGAAGCATGGTTTGGTTTCAAACCTCGAGTCAAACATCTTAGAGTTTTTGGTTCAGTGTGTGATGCTTTAGTTACAAAAGAAAAACAAACTAGGTTTGATTCACCAAGTTTGAAATGTACAATGATAGGGTATAACGATTAAAATAAGGGATATCGTCTTCTATATAATGGAAATTTTATTG
Organism: Pinus albicaulis; assembly: GCA_034641835.2. Classification (NCBI taxonomy): domain Eukaryota; kingdom Viridiplantae; phylum Streptophyta; class Pinopsida; order Pinales; family Pinaceae; genus Pinus; species Pinus albicaulis. The sequence goes on from CM076579.1 coordinate 1,440,578,457, forward strand.
TAAGCAAGGATGTTATATTTGATGAAACAAGAAGTAAGAGTGCCATAGAGATAGAAAGTATTCTACAGAAATTGGAAACTAAGGGAGATAAAAAGAGAATCATAAAGTAAAATCAACCAAGTACACTACATTGGTATGATATTAAGTTTCCTTCATCAAAAAATGGTTCATCTACCTCACCTACTTCATCTAACCCATATGGATCTTCTGGAAGTTCATCTGAATCACCTAGTAGCAGTTCATCTGATAGTGACTCGCCACCCCTTGAACCTTCAGTTCATCGAAGAACATTTGTTTATATCAATCCACTTTATAATGATAGTGATTATTCAAATCCACAAACAGGTGAACATCAACTGCCTAAATTGGTCATTAAAATTTTGAAGGATGTCAGGCCAGATGAACAAAATAAAACAAGAACACGAAGTTCACAAAAAAATGAATAAAATGTTGCCTTAATAACAAATGATTTTATCGAGCCTTCCACATACAAAGAGGCAGTAAAACATATATAATGGAAAAAGGAAATGGTTGAAGAATAAAAGATAATGATGGAAAACACCACTTGGAAACTTTTTGATTGTCCTAAAAATGTAAAACCTATCAAATGCAAATGGGTTTACATAATTAATTATAAGATAGATGGATGCATTGACAAGTACAAAGCAAGGCTTGTTTCTAAGGGTTTTTCACAACATGAAGGAATCAACTATGAGGAAATATTTGCACCTACATAAAAATGGAACACGATAAGATTAGAACTTGCATTAAAAACTCAAAAAGGATGGAAAGTTCATCAGATGGATGTTAAAAGTGCCTTCCTCAATGGAGACTTGCAAGAAGAAGTATATATGATACAACATCCAAGTTTTGAGAATGAATGGTACAAACACAAACTGATCAAGGCCTTATACTAATTGAAATAAGCTCCACGAGCTTGGTATTAAAAAATGGACAATTACCTTCACAAAGTTGGATTTAAGCGAAGTGAATCTGATGATACTTTATATGTACGCCAACATGGTAAAGATATGGTGATTCTAGTTATGCATGTGGATGACTTGTTCATTAATGGGAACAATAATGATCATATTTTGCAAGTAAGAAGGAGTTACAGACTCAATTTAAGATAACTTATTTGGGATTACTTCACTACTATCTCGGAGTTGAAGTATTCCAACATCCAAACCATATTTTCATTTGTCAAAGCAAGTATGCATCTAAACTTCTTCAAAGATTTTGAATGCAAGATTGCAAGTCCGTTCTCACCCAAATGGAACAAAACTTAAAAATTTTAAAATTTGAAGGGAGAAATGGGTGAACATTACTTCTTATAGATAGTTGATTGGCAACTTGATATATCTAACAACCACTCATCCAAAATTATCTTATGCAGTCAATATTCTATCGCGCTTTATGCATGAACCAAGGGACAACCACTGGACTGCAGAAAAATGGTCCTTAGATGTATCCAAGGGATGCAAGATTTCGGTTTTCTTTACAAAAAGATTGAGAACTTTGTACTTGGTGGATATTCATATACATATTTTGCTAGAAGTATTGATGATCGAGCATAAATATCAGTTTATTTGATGAACATGGGGTCAACTGTAGTTTCTTAGAGTTGCAAAAAGCAAGCAACAGTGGCCACTTCTTCATCAGAAGCAAAATATATATAACCTTGGGAAGTAGCACTTGAAATTGTTTGGTTGCGCAGAGTTTTGCAGGATTTAGGAATTCCTCAAGCAGAAGCCACATATTTATTCATTGACAACTAATCAGCCATAAAGCTTGCCAAAAATCTAGGTTTCCATTCCAAAACAAAGCATGCAGACACAAAGTATCATTACAGTAGAACACTCACTGCAAAGGATGTCATCAAGTCGATATATTGTCCTTCTGAAGATCAGATCTCAGATATTTTCACAAAAAGCACTTGGTAGGATCAAATTTACTAAGTTCAGGGATGAAATTGGAATTTGTTGTAATGTACTTTTTGTTTAAAGGGGGGAATGTTAAATGATCCAAAAATACATAAAATATAGTTTAATTTTTTAGAATTTAATATTCAATTAGATATTGGAGACATTTTGGAATAACTAATTGTTGTAAAAAATATGACATCTAGAAAGGTGTCGATTCTTAGGAACTAATTTAGGAAAATAGTTAGGCATGTTGTTATGAGAACATTAAATGCAAATGGACACTTGTAAATGAAATAAGTGTTCCATAAAAAAAATTGTTTCAAACATTATTTTATTTAAAGTCTGTTTCTCTTCTTCCAAGAGTGTTGAGTGATTATGTGTAAACTCTTGGATATTTTATGTAATTTTCTTTTCCTTATTAATAAAATTTGTGTGTCTGAGGAAACTTATGCTATTAGAAGTATTACAAGAATATAATCCTTAGTAGTAAATTTATACATGCATCCCAATCTCATTCATATGTAAGTGAGTTTGATTCCTGATACATGTGATATACTAGTACATTTTATAGTCATAGTTAATATGATTTTTTTGATGTTTGACAAGCATATGACCAAACAATACATGTCATGCGACCTGGATGGATATCTTGATTATTATATAAGATAAATCATAGCTAGAAACATTGAATTTAATTTTATATTGTTGTCGATGATTGCAATGAGTACAATAACCTTGATGGAATTTGTAACAACCTTGGTAAAAAAATCCATGTAATAAAGTTAATAAAGGAAAAATATTAACCAAGGTCATGGGATACGTATTCCAAGATGAATGTTGGGAAAAATCATCACTTGTGATTAATTAATGACTAAGGAAAATAACAAAGGCATTGGCAAAGGCAATGACAAAGGCTTTAGAAAGACAAAGTGACATTTATTGGAATTTTATTTATGAAAATAATGGAAAATAGGAAAAAAGAGAGGTGAAAGGTCACAGGTTACATGTGGGGAGGAAAATGAAGGAAAAATAATGGAAAATGAAGAAAATAGAGGCCTCATTAATAAAAATGCTATCGAGGATCAGTTCACAGACTTTTGTCAGTTCAGTTTTGGAGCTATCATTCTATTCTCTCTCTCATACTCTTGGCCACTTAGAGTTTGCTTGGAGCACTCTTAGAGGAGTGTGGCATACTTGGGATTTTGGAGCAAGAAGGCAAAGAAGAGCAAGAAATGCAAGAGCACATCGGGATCAACATATACAACAAGTTTTTCTTGCAGGTACTGAGTTGCATGTATGATTTCCTTGCTAGTTTTGGCATGCATGGAACATGCATGTGGTTTCTTGGTTATGATATATCATTGGCACAAAGGATTGCATGGTTTGAAATTAGTTTTGCCTAGCCTTGTCATTTCCTAGATAGCCATGGTGTTGTGGGTTTTACTTTTGTTTTTTAGTTGGTTCTCATGTACCTTTTGTTGTGGGTTGAGTTACTAGTTCCTTGAGGCCTTCGTTGGACAAACGCTTTGGAAGCTCTGTAAAAACTTGTGTTGAGTTACTAGTCCTGGAAGCCTTGGTTGGAAAAACGCTATAGAAGCCCTGTGAAAAATTGGGTTTAGTTACTAGTCCTGGAAGCCTTGGTTGGAAAAATGCTCTAGAAGCCATGTAATAACTTGGGTTGAGTTACTTGTCCTAGAAGCCTTGGTTGGGAAAACACTCTAGAAACCCTTGGTGGGTTGAGTTATTAGTGTTGAAAGACCTGGTTGGACAGATGCTCTGGAAGCTCGACAATATTTTTGGGTTGAGTTACTAGTCCTGGAAGCCCTGGTTTGAACAAATGCTTTGGAGCCTTTTTTAGTGATGTCTAACCGTGAGGTGGATTCACTAGTTGAGGGTTGAGGTGGTTTAGCCTTTGGAAGACCTAGTTTGGTTTTATTTGGATTGTTCCATGAGATGCCACATTCATGCTTGGAATATGGCACAAGGGTGACTGGTTTAAAGAGAGATTTGGTTCAACCTAGTCTATGGTCAGGTGGTACATGGAAGTCCCATACTCGATTGCATTTTTCACATATGTCAATAATAACTTTTTTACTCTTGTATTTGATGGGTAAATGTACTTGTGTTTAAGTGGTTTATATGGATGTTACACCCTTGTTATTTTTATCATCGATATGTTGGTTATGAGCATGTTTTATGGTAGTGATGATGTATGGCTATCATCATGTTTTGAATTGTAAATTAATGAACAATGAATATATGACTTAATGGATGATAATTTAACTAATGTGATAAGGCATCAATGCTTCTTAGTGATTCTTAGATAAGTATGAGACCCCTATCCTCAGATCTATTGTTATGACCTATAGATCACATCTTTGTGATATATTTTACGAAATGTTTCTCATCGATAGTAAATTTCCAGTCAAGTCCTTGATCAAGTTTGTTATCAAAAGAATTGTCTTCATGTCTTTTATGAGTTCTAGAAGTTTCACGAGTTTTTGGGCAGTGACTCAGTCCTAGCCCTAAAAAAATAGCCTTAAATCTCGCAGTTACTGGAATAGCACTGGCAGAAAAAGGCTACAGTCTCACTCAGGCAGGCTCATGAGAGTGACTGGGGCTTTTAGTCACTTAGAGGGCTTGGAAAGGGAGCGACTAGGGCTTTAGGTCAGTAAAAATGTTGGGTTCTCTTAGGGGTTGGTCACCTGGAAATGTGAGTTGTCTATTGAAGGTTTTGTAGCATGTTTATAAGGTCAATTTGGTTGTGTTTCTTCGGTTCCACTTCTTTAAGGTGACCTAGGAGGTTGAATCACATCATAGTGGCCTCTCAACACCTGTTTAACTTGGTGGACCAATTAACTTAAGTAAATGTGGGAGGAGCGTGATTACAGAGTGGTATGAGAGCATAGTTCACCCCTTAGACTGGATGGGCGGTGTGTTTGTTGTTCATGCATTCATGTCAGTTACATATGTGTTCTCTATGTTTGTGGACTATGTGTTTGTTGTGTATGCATGGCGTTGGTCATGATTCCAATGGTGTCACCATGTGAAAGTTGATGGTGTGATTGTTTGGATGTGATTGTCACGAGTGTACGTTAATGATGCATTGGTTATTCATTATTTATGCATGTAGATGTTTAAATGTTTCTATGCATACAATTATATGGTTTTTGTTTCCATGCATGAGGTCATAATGTGTGGTGGGTATGGTCATGCATTAATGACTGGATAATGGTTGAGATGATGATTAAATGATGATATGATTATTTTTATATATGTATTGTGCTAATATGGTTGATATTGTAGATGAGATATCCTCCCCGAAATATACTAAGGTATGTTTATTATTTTTATGTTTTGTTTAGCTGACATAGTATGCTTTACAAGAAAGAGATCAAAGATGACTAGAAAAATGATAGAATATAGTTCACGAGACTCTCCCTATGGATCATATGAACAATGTGGTGTTGGGCACTCTTCTCACTTGGCATACACACTAAGAATTTTAAAGGAATAAATAAGGAGTTGCAAAGCATACAATGAAAAAATCATGCAGGCATATGAGAAACAAGCAGAAACCAATGCAGTAATTTTTCAAAGTTCGTCAGAATTGCAGAGACAGGGATTACTTCAGATCAACCATAGACATGAGGATGGGACTAATGGGGCATATGGTAGAAGATATCATAGTGGGAACATGTCATATAGAGATAAAACGATCAAATATGACAGGTTCTCGGATACTTCGAATAGGAGAGGCAATGGACACATGTACTATTATAGTTCTGGTTCTGACAGGCATTATGATAGTCATTGCTATCATCCTTACAGCAGGAGTGAAAGGGGATACTGTCTGGATGATTTCAAGAAAGCAAAGCCACCTATATTTGATGGATAAATGAAGAAGTCACAGGATGCAAAAGCATGGTTGCTTGGTATGAATAATTTCTTCAGGTTGCATGATTATTGAAAGAACATGAAGGACATAATAGCTACATTTAGTCTTAAAGGTAAAGTGGATATTTGGTGGGAAGATGTAAAGAATTTTAGAGATATTTAGGAAGATGAGTTGACTTGGAGTGAGTTTGAGAGACTATTCATGAATAATTATGTATCAGAGATATACTATGATGACACAACGAAAGAATTCTATGAGCTGAAGATGGGATCTATGACCGATGAGGAGTGCACTAGTAGATTTTTGGAGTTATTTAGGTATGTGCCTTATTTGAAGGAAGAGAAAGCGAAGATTCATAGATTCATCAATGGGTTAATAGTAGCATTCAAGGAAGATATTTAGCTTGATGAGCCTAGAACATTAGAGGAGGCCATTCAGAAGGTAAAGCATTGTTATGAGTAATCAAAGCACATATATGAGATTAAGTTAGACTGGAAAGGTATTGTAAAGAATAAAGGAAAATGGGACAAGAAACGAGAAATGCCTCAAGATACATGTAAAAAAGAGAATGAAACACCACATAAGAAGTTGAATGCATCTGACAGTGGACAAGAATTCCGATATGAGGAAAAAAATAACGGTACATGTTGGAAGCATTTATAGTGTTGAACTTGTGGTAAGGATCATCGCAGGAGAGATTGTCCACAACATTAGGGTGGTAGACCACAGATTTACAGTGCTCAGGAGGCGTAGACAGTGGGGGATTTTGGACAGAGCATTCCTCAGATTTATGCAACATTGAATAAACATCAGGCAGATCATCAAACATCTATCATTGAGATGGACATTAAGATTTGTGATAAAGTTGTTTCTATTTCGATTGACCCTGGATCTAATTATAGTTATGTTAATCTTGACCTGGTGGATAAGTGTGGTTTGAATAAAGGATTGAATGTAGAGTCTTGGTTAGTGCAGTTGGCTACAGGTACAAAGAAAAGAGTTCATCATTGGGTAAGAGCTTGTGCATTTGAGTTGAATGGTATGCCTACATCAACACATTTGAATATACTTCCATTGGGATCATATAGTATGTTGTTGGGTATGGACTAGTTGTATCTTCATAGGACCAAAGTGGATTGGTATGATAAATACATTGAGTGCTTGGATGACAACATAGAACAAAGAATATTACAGGGAAAGAAGGCAACATCAGTTAGAATGATGATAACTATGCAGGAAAAGCGCAGTCATAGGAAAGCGTGTGTGTTATTCGTAGTGCATATTTCCAATGACAAAGGTAAGGAAGTTGAGGATGTGGATGTCTTGAGCAAGTACCTAGTTTTACAACATTTTCAGGATGTATTTCCCGCATAGATTTTGGAGTTACCACCTCACATCGAAGTGGATTTTTGTATTGAGTTGGTACCAGGGGCAACACCAACATCAAAGGTACTGCACAAAATGAGAATAGTGGAGTTGGTAGAGTTGAAGTTGCAGTTGAAGGAAATGCTTGACAAGGGATACATTAGGCCAAGTGTATCACCATGGGGTACACCAATATTTTTTATGAAGAAGAAGGATGGTACCCTCGGGTTATGCATTGATTGCAGGTAGTTGAACAAGGTGACAATTAATAACAGGTATTTTTTGCCGAGGATTGATGACTTGTTTTACTAGTTGAAGGGAGCATCTGTGTTCTTGAATATTGACTTGAGATCTGGGTATCATCAGGTACACGTTAATGAAGAGGATATTTACACGACAACTTTCTGGACCAGGTACATGAATTATGAGTTTGTTTTAGTTCCGTTTGGTTTAACTAATGCTCCATCTACTTTTATGTGCTTGATGAATAGTGTGTTGTGTCCTTATCTAGATAATTTTTTTATTGTATTCATTGATTATATATTGATATATTCTAAAAATGAAGAAGAGCATGTAAAACACTTAGCAGAAGTATCGAGATTGCTTAGAGAGCATCAGTTTAATGTTAAGCTCAGTAAGCGCAGTTTATTTCAGACAAAGGTACACTATTTGTGGCATGTAGTTTCCAAGGAAGGCATAGCAGTGGATCCAGGAAATATAAGGGCTATCATGGAGTGGGAATCTTCTAGGAATGTGGATGAGGTAAGATCATTCATGGGTTTAGAAGGTTATTATAACAGGTTTATTAGGGACTTATCATAGATTTATTATCCTATCACATCATTGCAAAGGAAAAGTAAGAGGTTTGAATGGAAAAAATAATGTGAAACCAATTTTGAGCAGTTGAATCAGTTGTTGAAAAATGCTCTAGTTCGAAATACTGTAGATCTGGACAAAGAGTTTGCGGTATGTACATATGCTTGCAAAGGAGGGCTTGGTGGGGTCCTTATGTAGGAAGGATACATGGTATGCTATGAATCAAGGAAACTAAATGAGCACGAGTAGAATTATCCAATACATGATCTTGAGTTATCAACGATCATTCATGCATTGAAGATGTGGAGGTACTATCTTCTTGGCATGAGGTTTATACTGATGAGTGATCATAGCGGATTGAGGTATATATTTGACCAACCAAATCTAAATGACAGGCAATCTAGATAGTTGGCCACGATCAACGAGTTTGAGTTTGAAATCAGGTACATCAAAGGGAAGGAAAATAAGGTTGTATATGCTCTTAGTAGGAGGATACAGGTAAATTATATAGAAACTATGAGCTCCTATGGGACAAAATTACATGATATGATCTTGCAAGAAGGTCAATAGGATGACAGGCACATGGAGCTTAGGCATAGGTTATAGCAGAGTACAGGTACATGTAGTGGTACAAGCACATGTGCACAGGATGTAAAATATCGTCTCACATCATATGGCTTGATCAGATTTAGGGACAAGATATATGTGCCAAATAACAATGAGCTCAAGAAGAAAATATTGAGAGATTTCGATGCTAAATCGTATTAAGGTCACCTAGGATATTAGTAGCAATGAAGAAGTTTTATTATTGGGTGAAGCTGAAGAGGGAAGTGGTATAGTTTGTGGATAGATGCTTGGATTGTCATCAGGTAAAAGAAGAGTGTAAGCATCTGGGTGGATTACTTCAGCCTATTCCGATTCGAGAGTGGAAATTGGAGGTCATTTCCATGGACTTCATCATAGGTTTTTCGAAGACATCGAAGAAACATGATTATATTATGTTTGTGGTTGACAGATTAACAAAGGTAGCACAATTCATTCCAATGAATTCTACTTACTCGAATAATGATGTAGCATAGGTCTTCATCAGAGATGTGGTAAAATTTCATGGTGTTCCAAAGAAGATTGTGTCAGACAGGGATTCCAAGTTTACTTCTAGGTTCTAGAAATATTTATTTACAGGTTTGGGTATAGAGTTGGCCTTCAACATAGTTTATCATCCACAGACAGATGAAAAAAGAGAGAGGGCCATTCAGATTCTTGAGGACATGTTGAGGATGTATGTGATGCATCAACAATGAAAGTGGGAAGAGTATCTTCCATTGGTTGAGTTCGCTTACAACAATGGGTACCAGGAGTCTTTGAGGATGAGTTCGTTTGAGGCACTGCATGAGTGGAGTTGTAATACTCTCGTCAGTTGGAGTGACCTAGTGAACATGGTATTGATTGGACCAAACATGTTGGAAGAAATGGAACAGGAAATGCAGGTAATCAAGAAGAATCTGAAAGAAACACAAGATAGAAAAAAGAGTTATGCATATCAGAATAGGTTGTTTAAGAAGTTTCAGGCCGGGGAACAGGTGTACTTGTGCATTAAGTTGAGGAAGAGATCTTTGAGGATTGGATCATGTGTCAATCTCACACCATGGTATGGTGGAACTTTCAAGATTATTGAAAGGATTGGGCCAATAGCCTGTCTACTTTCACTACCTCCGATAATTAAAGTCCATGACGTTTTCCATGTGTCATTTCTTAAGAAGTATGTTAAAGATGATGATCATGTGATTAACTAGTGGAGCCAAAATGATAATTCCAGCTAGAACCTCACTACCTTTTGTACAGAAAGGTGTTCATGCTTTGAAACTGAGAAATCAAGTAGGTTAGAGTGCAGTGGAAGCACTTTGGGCCCGATGAAGCTACATGCGAGATGGTGGATCATATGAGAGCTATGTTTCCTTCCTTATTCGCTGGTTAAGCAACTATTTTTGGCATCTGTTTTGGTGTGATGTTTTGGTATATGTATATATGTATATGGATGTAAATACCACCATGAGTTGCATTATATAGATTCAATGAGAGGTATGGGTGTCATGCCATTATGGTTGTCACGTTGTTATGTTTCTCATGTTGGTTTGCTTCTCAGCAGGATGATCAGTATAAACACTGAAAAGAGCTAAGTTATAAATCTCCATGTGTAGTATGCTTTGCTGTCAACAGTCTTGTTGGTTATAGGTGTCATTGAACAATGAGGACGGTGTTCCCCTGAGGGGGAGGGTTATGTAACATCCTTGTTAAAAACTCCATGTAATAAAGTTAATAAAGGAAAAATATTAACCAAGGTCATGGGACAAGAATTCCAAGTTGAATGTTGGGCAAAAGAATCGTGATGGGCATCACTTGTGATTAATTAATGGCTAAGGAAATCAGCGAAGGCAATGACAAACACTTTGGAAAGGAAAAGTGACATTTATTGGCATTTTATTTATGAAAAGAATGGAAAATAGGATAAAAAGGAGGTGAAAGGTAACAGGTTGCATGTGAGGATGAAAATGAAGGAAAAATAATGGAAAATGAAGAAAATAGAGGTATCATTAATAAAAAGGCTTATGAGGACCAATTCACGAACTTTGTTCAGTTCAGTTTTTGAGCTCTCATTCTATTCTCTCTTGATTTATTGGTTATGATCTGACATTGGCATGGAGGATTTCCTGGATTGATAGTGGCTTTTCCTTGCCGCTTCCATTTATGAAATAACCATGGTGTTGTGGGTTTTACTTTCATTTTCTAGTTGGTTCTCATATACCTTTAGTTGTGGGTTGAGTTACTAGTTCCCAGAAGCCTTGGTTAGACAAACATTTTGGAATCCCTGTAAAATCTTGGGTTGAGTTACTAGTCTTGGAAGCTCTAGTTGGATGCCTTGGTTGGAAAAATGCTCTATAATCCCTTGGTGGGTTGAGTTATTAGTCCTGGAAGCCCTAGTTGGAAAAGTGTTTTGGGAGCCCGACGAAAGTTGTGGGTTGAGTTACTAGTCCTGGAAGCCCTAGTTGGAACAAATGCTCTGTAGCCTTAGATAACTTGGGTAGAGACCAATCTAGATATGGTTAGTGATGTCCGATCGTGAGGTGGAATCATTGGTTGAGGGTTGAGGTGGTTTGGCCTTTGGAAGATTTGGTTTGGTTTTATTTTATTGTTCCATGAGATCCCACATTTATGCTTGGAATATGGCATGAGGGTGACTGCCTGAAAGAGAGATTTCGTTTAGCCTAGTCTATGGTCGGGTGGCACGTGGAAGTCCCATACCTAGTTGCATTTTTCAAATGTCAATAAGAGCTCTTTTCCTCTTGTATTTGATGAGTAAATGTACTTGTGTTCAAGTAGTTTATATGGTTGTTATACCCTTTTTATTTATGTTGTCAATATGTTGGTTATGAGAAAAGTTTTATGGTAGTGATGATGTATAACTCTCATCATGTTTTGAATTGTAAATGAATGAACAATAAATATATGACCTAATGGATGATAATGTAGTTAATGTGATAAGGAATCAATGCTTCTTAGTGATTCTAGGATAAGTATGAGACCCCTATGCTCAGATATTTTGTTATGACCTATAGATTACATCTTTGCGATATGTTTGATGAAATGTCTGTCATGTCCAGTAAAGGTCCAGTCAAGTTCTTGATCAAGCTTTTTTATTCAAAAGCATTGTCTTCATGTCTTGTATGAGTTCTGGAAGTTCCATGAGTTTCTAGGTAGTTACCAGGTCCTTGCATTGAAAAATAGCCTTAAATATCGTAGTCGTTGGCATAACATTGGCAGAAAAAGGTTACAATATCACTCAAGCAGGCTCATGGGATAGAATAGGGATCTCAGTTGCTTGGAGGGATTGGAAAGGGAGCGACTGGGGCTCTAGGTCAGTAAAAATGTTGGGTTCTCTCAGGGGTTGGTCACCTAGAAGTGTGCGTTGGCTCTTGAAGGTTTTGTAGCAATTATAGAAGGCCACTTTGGTTGTGATCCGTCGATTCCACTTCCTTAAGGTGATCTAGGTGGTTGAATCACATCATAGTGGCTTCTTGTCACATGTTTAATCAAGGAAAATGATGAAACCGACTGGTGGTATAGTTGGAATAGGTGGGTTTCCACAAATGCCCACCTAGATCAGACCTCCCCCCTTGGGATGCAATGGTCCCCATTGCATTCAGAGCCTCCATGAGGTGAAAAAATTTATGTTGAACCTAGTCCGTAGTGAACCACTTACCCTAGTGAAGGAGTTGGCCTACTTTGACAACTTGATATAGCTTGATCCTCTGTTGGAAAGTGTTCTTGATCTATGGGTCCATGATCTTGTTAGTTGTGTCCTATTCAATGCATATTGGGTTGATCTATGTTGGTGTCATATACTTAGCAACGTCAGATGTGTAGAACAATGGGGGAAAGTATGGTCATAACCGGTCCACATTGAATACTGGGTGTAGGCCAAGGAATGGTGGAATGCTGAGTTCGAAGACAATGTCCCCTATAGCCTTGGTGATGGTGCACGACCCATATCAGAGTGGGAAAATCTTGCGGTGGGGCCCATCGAGGCACTCCTTCTACAAATGTAACCAAAATTGGTCTCCCTCCTAGAACTTGTGTGGCACCCGATGTTGATCATGACGTTAATTGTACTTAGCATTGGATCTGTCTAATATGTCATGGACATGCTAGAAGATGTGTTGAATTCGCTCAATGAAGTTTTTAGTGTTGTCAGCTTTATATTGGACATGAGCTAAATCTGCTTGAGTAGTTGCAAATGGTATGTCCACTTCAATGGGACATAATGGATGGAATCCCAACCCCACCTAAAAGGGGTTGTGGCCAGTTGAGCTATCGAGAGCTTTGATGTACTTTTTCTAGACATAGGGAAGGATTTCATCCCATGTGTGTGGATTCTTTAAGTTGTACATGCACAAAATGTGCACGATCATCCTGTTGACGACCTTTGTTTTGCCATTAGTTTGGGGGTGGAAGGTCGTGGACTTAGTGAGCTTAGTATCTAGCATCGACTAGAGACTTGACCAAAATGTACTCATGAACCTACTATCATGATCAGAGATAATGGACTGTGGGACCCTAAATTCTAGCCACACTTGTTCAAAAAAGAGCTTATCGGTGGCTTCTACTGTGATACTCTTCTTACGGGTCTCCAAAATGGAAATCTTAGAGAATCTGTTGATGCCACAGAAACACATTCATTGCCATGCTTAGTAGAAGGAAGGCCCAACATGTAATCCATGAAGATGGATTCCCAAGGACAAATAGGAGTAGGAAGAGAAGTATTTAAACCTTACTTCTTGATTGTTAGTTTGGTAATGGCACAGACAATGCATGATCTGATGTACTTCCCAATATCCTGTTGAAGGTTCAGCCAATACAAATAATTTTGCAACACTGCCACTATTTTCTCTACTTCGAAATGTCTAGTGACTCGACTATATTATGCCTCCCAAATCATCTTGGCACACTCACTTGAAGGAACACAAAGGTGTCCCAGGTGCCATAACAATCTGTTCTGAAGGTGAAAATTTGGAACTTGCTTGCCTTCTAGGAGCATCTGGTATTTTTTATGAAATCGCGATTTCTCTTGTAAAGATGCGGCCACCTTGAAATCTTGTGTCCACAAGAGTCGAGCACTGTGGTCAGCACCATAACCGGTGGATGTCGGCTAAGACAATCTACAACATTATTGGTGTTGCTCTTCTTGTACTTGATGTTCAAATGGAACTATTGCAAATATGTGGACCATTTATGATGGCGATTGTTCTACAACTTTACTTGTGTCTATATGAACTATAGGCGTCAGTGGGATGTGTGGATGACTGTTTCCTTCCCCGTAATGTAATTCTTCCATTGTTGGTAGGCCTGCACAATTGAATACATCTCTTTATGATGAGTGGGATACTTTTTGATTGGATCTGAAAGTGTCTCACTGTGATATGCCATTGGATGCCTCTGTTGGGTAAAAATTACACCAATAGCATAGTCGAAGGTGCCTATCTCAATTTCAAATGGTTTATGCAGGTCTAGTAATGTGAGAAATAATGCAGAGAAAAGGTGTTGCTTCAACTTGACAAACACCTTTTGTTGGGATTCAAACCAAAATAACTTTTCTTTTTGTCCTCCCTTGGTGACTTGAATCAAAGGCCAAGTTATGTGAGAGAATCCCAACACGATCCTGCGATAGAAATTGGTAAGACCCAAAAAGTTGAAGAGGTCTATTAGGGTGGTGGGGGCTGGAAATTCTTGAAAAAAATTATATGTTGGATGGGTCTGAATACACACCCCACTCATCAATGATGTACCCTAGATATTGAACTTGGGTCATACCAAAAGTGCATTTCTCACAATTGGCACACAATTTGTGTTCTCGCACGGTTTGGAGGACCCCTTGGATATGGTGTATGTGCTCTTCCCAATTTCAGCTGAAGATCATGATGTCATCTAGGTACACTACCACAAATGAGTTGGTGAAGGGCTATAAGATTTCATCCATCAACTACATGAAAGTTGTGGGGGCATTCGTCAACCTAAATGGCATGAACAACCATTTGCAAAAGGCCCTCCTTGGATTTGAAGGAGGTATTGCACACATCAGAGGGTCCAATTGCTACTTGGTGATAAACATACTTCAAGTTAATCTTGTTGAAATATTTGACACACTTGAGATGGTCTAGAAGGTCATTAATCTGTGGGATTGGATACCTATTTTGGATAATGATCTTATTGAACGCCCAATATTCAATATAGAGCCTCCAGGCTCCATCCTTCTTCTGTACCAACAAAATTGGGCTCGCATAGGGTGGTGATCTTGGCATGATGTGCCATTTTTGCAACAGTTCCTAAATATTCCTCCTAACCTCTTCATTCTCCATAAAAGAGCATCAATATATTGATCCATTGGGTAGCGACATGCCTAGGGTCAAATTGATGGAGTGCTTGACTTGACAGTGTAGGGGTAACCCTATGGGTGAGGTGAGTATGTCCATGTACTCCTACATGACCTTGTCCATCTGCTATTGTGGCGTGGAGGAGCCATGTCTAGAGGCTGTGGAGGTGGCCACAATATTCTACTTTCCCTAAGGGAAAATCATAATGAAGACAAATTTCCCGGTCTGCGAAATGATATTACTACATTGCTTCACATAAATGAAAGAGATGGTAGTAGATGGTGCTACCTTCGGTATCCTATATAAATTATTGCCCAAATTAATAATAACAATGTGAGGCCTAGAATCATACACAAAATGATGCTTCCACAAGTATGGTTTTCCTAATAATACAACATAAACTGCAAGAGGAGTAACATCACATAATACCTCATATGTGAAGGGCTTGATATTGTAGGGGAGGCAACATTGCTGGATGACACAGGGAACTCTCCCTTGGTGAAGCCATTTGATAGTGTACGACAGCGGGTGTGGTGTGGTCGGTAGGCCCCACCGCTTCATGACCTCTGTTGAAATGAGGTTGTTTTGGCTCTCACTGTCGACAATGAACTAAAACAAAGAACCTTTAACCCACATGTGTGAGTGGAATAGGTGCTGTTGGGGTCTTGTGATTTAGGAGATTTACATACTAAATGACAAGGCAACATCAGAACCACTTTGGAATCCTAAGATCTAGCTCTCCTGGATTCAGAGAGGGATCTCTCTATATATGTTTCAAAAGGATATATCTTTAAGGCTTGTGACATGATATTAGGCTAGTTATGAAATACAAGGGATTGTTTTGTTTGTTTTTGGTTGGGAATCATTAAATGAGAAGGTTATGTGAAGTGAAGGAGGAAATAAGTGGAAGGATGTTTCAGCATGGGAAGATAGGTCAAAAAACAGTGCTAAACCATTGTGCTATGGAGTCATAAAAGGGTTTACTTGCACAACAACTATTCAGGGGTTTTCAAAGGGCAAGTCATCTATATCAGAAGATATTTTAAGTTGATTTTGTGAAATGGAACATCAAGGGATGTGGTTAAAGGAGCAAACATGTAAGTGAACAAAGGGAAACCTAAGATCAGGGAAGGGATTTTAACCTATCTCGCTTTTGGCATACTCTCAAAGGAAAAAATTTAAGTTAACATAAAAAGCATCCTAAGATCAAGTAAGGACTTTTAACCTATCTTGCTTTCGGAATACCTTTAAGGGAAATATTCAAAACAACTGTTTAGGACTAAACAAGGGACATGGCCAACCTTAAACTTCCTTTATCAAGACTCTACTTAGCATGCGGTGAAAATAACATTCAAGAACAACATCTCAAGTTCTACTCAACAAAAACATGGGCTCACCAACATCTTTGACTGGTTATACTCTATTGAAATCATTCCCAAATACACATTTAGAGGAAAACATAAAGATAAAGCTTTCAGTGAGAATTAGGGTACTTTTTTAAGTAAATCCTATTCTATATTTTCTGCTCTTTATCAGAGAATATGTACAGAGTGGAAAACATAAGGAGAATACAATTACAGTAAGAAAAACATCACCAATCATATAGACTAGGATCCAGTGAATTTGCTTGTGTATTGATGTGCAAAACCAGTTACAAACTTTGAGTCCAATAGCTTTTACAATCCAAATTCTTCTATTCCCAGTCTACTATATTACAACTACTCAGTACTCTTACTCAATAACAGTTCAGAAATTAACAATTTTCCAACCTTTTACAATGAGTCTTCTATGAATACATATAGGTGAGAGAGGAAGAGTGCTGGCAGAAATGGTAATAAATATTAATTAAGACAGAGTGGGAGAGGTATTCACATGCCCATTCTGCTTATTAACCATAGCAATAAATTTTGTACCACTTCAGCTGTTTTTAGTTGAATCAGAAACCAAACAGCAGACTGGTAATAACTCTGAGGTGTGTCTTTTGAAGCTAACTTTGGCCTAAAGTACTTTGTTTGACCTCCGTGACAAGCAAACTGTCATTTTGGATTTTGTAGCCTATGACTGTGTAATAAATGCGCTGACAATTTTAAAGATTTTCTGCCATTAGGATGGCTGTCATGGTGCCTTAGAAAGGAAAATTAGACCTCAAGTGTCCTTTTGATCTTCAGAGGAGTAATAGCTTCTGTAGATGTGGCGGTTGAGACTTTCCTTCTATTGATCTATCTGTCGGTGATGTTGTAAACACTGATTCAGTCTTTGATATGTGCTTTAGGATATATTAGGCCTTTTTTGAATCATCTTCTATCCTCTTATTGTGTCCTTATCTTTAATCTGTTGGATAAGGGTTTAATCTTGGTGCTTTATTCCTTAACCATTATCTTTCACTGATCTCTTTTGTTTTGATGTACAGGTGGCTTCGGCGTGCTGGAAGGTTTGATTCGTAATCAAAGTTCGTAGAAAATTTGATTAAACTTTGAAATTCAACCCCTTGGCCCCTTTGCCACTGTTTCCTTGGTTGTGGGAGACTTGTAGATTAATCCACCATTGAACCTGCACACGACGACAAACTAGTTGTGAAATCCTACATTTTTTGGGTTTAACTACTTCAGAAGGCTTAGCGAGGGGTTATGGAGTAGTGAGGAGGTAAGGTGAATGCAACGGGGAAGATTTCATGGCACAAACCATGAAAACCAGGGCTCAAACTAAGTTTGGCGCGAAGAACAGGAAAAGCGGTTTTGCAGAGAACCAGAGTGGTTTTTGTGTGGGGCATGGGTGGTACGTGATATTGGGCCAAATGAATGCGACACAGGTGGATGGGTGACGCGTGTCCCTTGAAAACCACCCATTTCACGTTCAAAGTGCACAGAGGGGAATGGGATAAAAATGGATGCGAAACGAGATCTGGGCTGTTAGATCTAGGGAATGCAGATCTACAGTTGGGAATGAACGTGGAGGGATACGAGTAACACGGTGGGAGGAGATGGTGGGGCCAAGCTAATGCGTGCTCAGGGAGAAAACTTCCTTTTTTGCGTTGAAAACGGTTTTTTGATAGCCATGGAGAAACGGGTGCGAAGATCACCGGGGACCGTTGGATCTTGTTAGCCACCTATAAAATTTTGGCATAGCAAACATGTGGCTAAATATGTTTCTAAGTCTTCAAGAGAAACATTTCCCTCGAAAATCTATCATTCTTGAAGCCTTCCTGTGTCTTCTGTCCTTTGAAGAAATCTTCACTGCTGTTTCCATTGAAAAACCCTGTTGTTTTGTGAAAGAGATTGCTTTAAAAAGGCCTCCATTTTCTCCTTTTTCACTCCCATATAATCCCCATTTTTCATCCTCATTCCCTCCATTTTAACCTCAAAATTACCTTTATTTAACCTCTAAATCATAAAAACCCCCTTTTTAAACCTTATAATCCCCTTTATTTGGTTTAAAAATCCTCCTTTGCACCTATCAGAACCCTCCATTTGGCTTAAAAATCCCTGTTTTTTTGCCTAAACACCCCTTTTACATTAAGGCCCTAAGCCTCTTTCGGCTTAGCCCTTAGCCCCTTTCTTCGCATATGACCCTGCGCCTAGGACCAGGCGCAAATCCCCGTCGTGCAATCGCAATCGGGGTTTCCTGTCTCCTTGTTTCCTTTTACTTCGAACCGATGCGATGAGCTTTTTCTTTAAAAACTCTAATGCGATCTCGTGATCATTTCTCCACCGTTGATCTGATCTGTTACGCCTAGATCTAACGGCCCATATCGCTCCTCGTTCCAAAACCCGCCCCTCCTTTTTCTTCATCATTAAATTCCCCCCTATCGATCTAGTTTTTAGATCAACGACTCTCGCTCCATCGCAAATCGAAAATCAGATTTTCCTTTATCCTTTTCTTTTCCTCCGATGCCAATCCCCTAATTCAATCTCAGCCATCAAATCCACAAGAACCGATGGCTAAGATTCAATCTCTCTCCACTCATAAACCCTGCACCATCGTGCCTGCCGATTAATCCCGACCGTCGATCTCCCTTTCAATCCAACGGCCAAGATCTAATGACATCGCCCATATTATTTTCATCCACCAGTTTCCGAATCATTTCTCTGATGCAATATAAGCCGTTCATCTACACAGATCCAACGGCTCACGCATGACCCGACCACACCCCTCTGTCGCATTGCAAAACATAAGCCTTCCCGCCGAAACAAATCTGGACCGTTGAATCCTCAAGAACCAAAGGCCCAGATTTTGTTGTGCTCCTCCCATCCGTGCAGCTTTCCCATCGCAGTCATTCCACACCGTCGGATCTGGGCCCTCCGATCCGACGGCTGACGTTCCATTTCACAAAACTTTTGCGCCTACAGTTTAACACCAAATTCTTTTGCGAAAAGGGCAGTTTCAGGAGGGACAAATGTCAAGCAGTGTATGGTATCGCATTTCTTTGGGCAATACCGCCTCCCCTCATTTTAATTTGTGAAAATCGTTGCTGGTTTTTCGCGATACTGCTCCCCCCCGCAATGTAATTTCTCATTTGATCATGACCGTTTATCTCTGAGATTGAACGGTCCACATTACGTCGCAACCTCGTTCACTCACCATTCGTCTGTTCCCCCAATGACTTCATCCACAGATCTTCGCCGTCGATTATTCTAATCGAACGACCCACATCTAATCTTGTCCCATCCTATTTCCATTCATCCAAATGACTTCGTTGACGAATCTCCACCATAGATCACCGTTGATTGTTCTAATCTAACGGTCCACAACCCACGATGCCCCAAGCTCGCATCAGAACTGTTTTCACCTTCCGTAATGGTTTTTCACCCATTTTCCGCTATAAATCATGATCCTTCTTCGCTGCTCCTCCGCCCCTAGAGCCTCTGCAAGCAGTCTAACCAAGCCCGCTAGGATTTCATAACATGTTTTCTCGTCTTTTGTAGGTTAGAGTGGTGATGAATTCACACTATTTTTCACGGTCACAGTCATGGTGAAAAACCATCACGGAGCCAAGATCGCAGAGGAAGAAATCTCTAATAAGGGTTACAGGCATAATATTGAAGATTAAGAAGCCTAATCCACAGTCAGCACAGATTAAATGCAAATCATTGATCGCAGCAGCGCAGAGGGTATATTAGCAGGACATTCCTTTTACTGAAGTAAGGACCAAATCACTACTACCTATTCTCTATTCCTCATTGAGCCCACAACAGTTATTATTCTGATAGAAAGCTTGTAAAACTGTCAGCGTGATAGTTACAAAGCATGGAGGACCTAAAAGGAAAATCTTCACCTTTTCTTGTCACAGAAGATAAACATAGTACTACAGCAAAAAATTACTTCATAGAACATACCCTTGGAGTTATTATCAAACTGACGAAGACCCCTAATTCATCCAAAGAGTACTGAAAGTTAATGTAAAGATATTAAAACAGAATGGGCTTCGAAAGACACTTCTCCCTCTGTTTGAATGAATCATTTAAGTTCTATCTACCACTAATATCACTCTTTCACCTATAAGAACTCATAAGAAATACATTGTAAATGTTGGTTGGTTGATTGTTGTAAAAACACTGATTGTAAGCTGTTTTAATGAGTTAGATTTCTGCGAGTAGTAGTTGTAAATAGGTTGGGAGATGATTTCTGGATGATATCGAGCTATTGGACAAGGATGTATGTGACTGGTTTTTCTCTTCTAATATGACAAGCATGTTCATTGGATCTTGATCTAAATCAGTGGTGATGTGTTCTATCTTTGTTATTGTTTTCCCTTTGTTATACATCATGTTTCACTTTCTCTGATAAGAATCAGTAATCTTAGCTTAGGATATACTGCTACAAGTACCCTAATGTTTCCTGCTCTTCTTATTTTTAATTTTTTCTGCTATTGGTGTGTCTAAGAACTAATTCAACATAATTTAACCAGTATAGAAGTTGGTTTGTCCATGCTTACTGATGTATGAATTTAGAGTTTGTTTCTTAGATGTTCTTGTTTGGTTTTAGCTGAAAGAATTTGGAAACTGGGAGATTTAGTGTTAGCCCTGTCCCCTAGGTTCCTTTCCCAACAGTTAGCCTTTCTAAGATCCCTTTGAGTTGAATGTCAAAAGCAGAGAAGGTTAAAAGTCTTTCTCTAATCTTAGACTTTACTCTGTGTCAAGCTTAAGTGTTTTCTATTGTCTAAAAGTAGTCAGGAGGATTGCTGGATTGTTTTCTTCAGAGTTAGCCTCGCTAGGAGTTTGATCATAGAGTTTAAGGCATGCCCTGTTCCTAGACTTACTCCGAAGTGGTCACCTTGGAAGGTTTTCCTTGTCATTTCCATTCATTTCCTTATTGTTTCATCCCCACACTATCATCTTAAGAGATCCTCTGATATAGATGACTAGCCCTTTTGAAAGCCTTGGATATTTGAATTGCAAGTAAACCCTTTTATGACCCCATTGCCAAATGAACTTGTGTTCTCTTTGAATTATCTCCCCACTGCCAAAAAATCCTTCTCTAATCATTCCTTTACCTTACATTGAACCCTTCTTTCATGTTTCCCAACCAAACAAACAAAATAAAAAACCTTTGTGCCCTATAGCTAGCCTAATACCTTAAATTGAACTTCAAAGATATACATTTCTTTGCCTTTATAGAGAGATCACTCTTTGGATCCAGGAGGGCTAGATCCTGAGATCCCAAAGTGGTCTGATGTTGTCTTGTCATTTGGTATTTCAAAATCTTCTAAATCACAGGAACCACAACATAATGGCGACTCCACTGGGGAAAAATCTGAGTAGACAGTTATTTTAGACCTCTTTGTGAACTCAGAAGACCATAGTAGCCTAGATTTGGTATAGATTGCTGATGGTGGACAACAGCCTGCTTCAGAACATTTGAAATCATCCACCTGGCGACTCCACAGTTCCTAAATGACCAAAAGACTCCACTGGTGATCATTAGGCCTGCTGATTATCTCTTTGTTCAAAAGACTTCACTGGGAGACCAGTTTCATCACAACATCGTCCATAATAAAGGAAACACATAGGATTAAGCTTCTTTGTTTTAAGATATTTTGCCTCTTAAAGATTGCTATACCTGGCTAACTTACTTTGTTGAGCCTAAAGCCTAACATATTGGCTTTAAGAACAATCCATACCAGAGCTTATCCTGATCCAAATCCTCCTAAAATAGTTGACAATCCAGAAAGAATTCTTAGGAAGTCTCTCACATCTAGGGAATCAACTATTGTTAGACACATTAATAGAGCTAGCTTAGCACCTGAAAACCTTGCAAGTCTATCAGATACCCAAGTTGATTTAGATTTACCAAGTAATTTACTAAGAACTAGGTCATTCAGTGGTATAAATCAGACGAACTTTGAGCTTGCAGGTTCACCACTGCATAGTGGTCAAAATATTAGTGACAGAGGAACCCATCCATCAACACCTCCTGATACTCACTTCATCTATAACTTCGGCCTCCATCACCCTAAATCTGCTCAACATTTTTTTGCTGGTCCAAGTATTTTTTCCATTCACATACCTGCTGCTCAAGCTAATCCTTTACCTCCACAAAACATTGTCATGGCAGCCTGGTATGCTCCCCTAGTGTTGCCACAGCCCCTGGTTCCTTTACCCAATGAATATCAGTCAAAAATTCCCCATTTCACTGTAAAATAATCTGCCATAGCTCAACAACATGTAGATAGGATGGAAGATGCTTTTGATTATATGGAAATAGAAGATGAGACCATTAAGATGAGAATCTTTGCTAAAAGTTTAGGAGGAGAGGTAAAGAAGTGGTTTAAAGGATTAACTCCCAATAGCAACAATGACCTTCCCTCTTTACATCAACCTTTCATAAAAAAATGGGAAGTCAAAAGCAACCCTCTCCAAATATTAGCAGAGTATAAAAATCTTAAAAGAAATCAGGGAGAGATTTTTCATGACTATTCCACCAGGTTTAACAACGTCTACAACGCTCTTCCACCCCATATGAAACCTCCCCAAGGAATGGCCCTAGTGAAATATCCTGAGGGCTTTGATGCTGACATGGCCTATCAACTAAGGGAGAGAGACTATACAAATCTATAAGATATGCAGAAATGGGCTGTGAGTGTAGAAGCAAACTTAATTGAAAAAAGAGCTAGGATGAGGGCTGAAAAGAAGGTAACCTATAGGGAAGACACCACAGCTTCTACATATTATTCCAAATTTGATAGTCTAGCCAAAAACATGGAGAGGCTAGAAAGAATGATGGAGAAAATGGTTGTCCAAGCCAATAATCAGAATAGAAATCAATCTCAAAACCAGAACCAAAAATTTAGGAGAAACACTCCTCCCAATAGACAAAGGGACTCTGACCAACAAGTCATACCTCCATTCCAAGAAAATTTCCTTGATGAGGATGAGGGAATAACAGAAGAATCAGAGGGAACCATTATAAACATGGTGGAAGTGGATAACCAAGATCACACCTTTTCTACAGAAGATAACCAGACCTCATACACACATTGGGATGAGGAAAGGTTAGAATTTGAAGACTATAGGTTAGGATTTGAGAATACCATCATGTAGGTCCGAGAACAATATGATCTCAGGAGCAAAAAGAACCTAGATACTCCCAAACCAAAAACCTCTGAAATCACCATTAAGAAAAGACCTGAAAAGACTCCTAAAGGGACTGCTTAAAGCAACAAAACAACAGCTAAGAGTTCTGAAAAAAAAAAAGACAAAGACATCCAAACCATTGATAAACCAAATCAAGAAACTAGCAGCACTAGCATTGCAGCTAATGCTCCTGAAAAAACTGTTTCAACCAATGTACATAGTGAAAATCAGCAAGCTGATCTTGCCAATAAGACAGTGACCAACAAAACATAATTAAACCTTTCAAAGAACCAATCTCCTTTAAATCTGGAAAGTGAAATTTCCAAAATCAAAATTTCTGTCCCTCTCACTGAGTTGGCCACCCAAGATGCATATAAATGTCAAATTTTGAAAGCTTAAACTTAGAAGAAAACAGTGACACTGTCAACTTAAATGATGATCAACCAACTCTCTTGTTTGGCCCAAAAATTGAAGGGAAATTTCAGGAAGGAGTGGTGCCTCCTTTCTATGTCAGCCTAAATATCCATGATAAAATCCTACATAATGCTATGCATGACTCAAGGGCTTCACACAACCTCATGCCCAAATTGATCATGGAAAAGTTAGGCCTAGAGATAACCAGACCATATAAGGATTTATATTCTTTTAACTCTAGCAGAATGAAGTGTTTGGGCCTAATCAAAGATCTCTGTGTAAATTTGACCCAAATCCCAGCCAAGTGCATGGTAATGGATGTCGTAGTGGCTGATGTACCTCCTAAGTATGGCATGTTGTTGTCAAGATCATGGGGTGCCAAGCTACAAGGTACAATGCAAATGGATATGACATATGCTACTATCCTTGTCTTCAGCCAGTCTAGAAGACTATATAGGGAAGCACACATGAGATTTATAGTGAGCAGCCCAAAAAAACCAAAAAATTCCCCTCTTTACTCGGTCCATACCTAGACTCTTTTATCCTTTATAATGATGAGTTTATAGATGAGCAAGAGATAGAGAAGAAAAAATTGAACAACAGAGTAGAGCCCACAAATCTAAACATAATGGCAGATCCGGATACAGAGGAAAACGAGAGAGAAACATTTGAACAATGTGCTGAATTAAAGGACCAGAGTGAACAAAGCCAAGACTGCAAATATCAGATCACCCATCAAACTAAACTCCATGAAAGTCCTAAAGAACAAAACGTAACACAACATAATGGTGAACATAGCATTAGGGATGAAACCGATAACAATCCTACAAAAAATCCCTTATGGAGCATGAGATTTTATGGTTCTTGCACTAAAAGGAATGCAAGAGTTGGGGTATGGTTGCACAATATTGAAAACAACTATGCTGAGAGTCATGCTTTCAAGCTAAACTTTAAATTCACAAACAACATAGTAGAGTATGAAGCTCTCCTCTTAGGACTGCATTTGTTGAAAGAACTAGGGGCTAAGAGGATAGTTGTTCATGGAGATTCAGAACTGGTCATCAAACAAGTAAATGGAGAATACACTGCCAAGCATCCTAGATTAAGGGCATATAGGAATGATGCCATGGATCTGTTGAAAACATTTGTGGAATATGAGCTTGTGTTTGTCCCTAGAAGTCTGAACATACTTTCAAATGGATTGGCCTGCGCTGTTAGTTCATATCAGAAACCACTTAGTGACAAACAGATCATTATTCAAACAAAATACAGACTAGCAGTACCAGATAATGAAAAATATTGGTAGGTTTTTGAGGGTGACAAACAGATAGAGGATTTCTTGCTTGCAGGAATGAATTTGAATTACCTGATTCAGACTCTAAGTCCGATGAAAACTGTCTGGATAAAGAGCCCCCTGATGAAGAAAAACCATCCCCTACTAAAAAAATAAACATGCTGACCAAAGAATTTGAAAACCAAACAGAAGACTACATGAACGCAGATAAAGAAGACATAGAGGTACTACCGTCCAAAGACAAAAGCATACCCAGAGGACTAACACCCCTAGAGGACCTCTTTGATTTGAATGATGTGGCAAAGAAATCCACTATAGAACCCACTATCTAATCTTGAAGAATGCAACATAGGCAGCAAAGACAAGCCTAAAATGATCAAATTATCTAAAACTTTGCCAGCCCATATCAAAAAGAAATACATTGATTTATTTAAAGAGTTTGTTGTTTTTTTTTCTTGGAGTTATGAAGATTTGAAAGCCTATGACACAGAGATCATCCAACATAAGATTCCATTGAAGGAAAACCAGAAACCTTTTAGGAAAAAGTTGCGCAGAATAAACCCTGCACAGTTACCTCTGGTAGAAAAGAAATTAAGAAAATGTATGAGGCTGGAATCATAGTCCCTGTGAGGTTTTCAGATTGGGTATCTAACCTTGTGGCTGCAAGGAAAAAGACAGAAGAAATAAGGCCGTGCATTGATTTTAGAAACTTAAACAGAGCCTCCTTAAAAGACAATTACCCCTTGCCCAAAATGGAACACATCCTACAAAGGGTAGTTGGTTCTAAGAGGATTTCTCTGTTAGATGGATTTTCAAGGTATAACCCCTCCAAATACTTTTGGACTACAAGAATCTCCACAGAAACACTAGGGAAAGTGTACAAGCTTATTGCACTAGGTTTTATAGTGTGTATAATGCACTTCCCCCAGACTTGAAACCTCCACAAGGCTCAGATTTAAACAAGTTTCCTGAAGGATTTGATCCTGAAATGGCCTATCAGCTGAGAGAGAGAGATCCTTTAACCCTTGAAGATATGAAAAAAGGAGCTCTTGCTGTGGAAGTTAACTTAGTGGAGAAAAGAGCAAGAATGAAGAATGAGAAGAGAGTGTCTTTTAGAGAGGAATCTACACCTTCCACATCTAGCTCAAAGATGGAGAGAATGATGGAGGAGATGAAGAAAAAGATGAGCATACTTGAGAGAGCACAAGCTAGTCAAAACCAAACAGCTCCTCAAAACAGAAATCAAAACCAAAATCAGAATTTTAGGAGAAATCAGCCTCAAAACAGACCAAGGGAGGATGATCAACAGATCACTCCTCCTTTTCATCAAAACTATGTGAGTGAGGTTGAAGAAACAAGTGAACAAATAGAGGAAGATGACATCAACATGTTGGGAGTAGATAATGATGACTTTGAAGTTCATTACAATAGAAAACAAGGTCTATATACACCTTATGATGATAAAAGAGATGAGGATGAATATTACTATCAAGAAATGGAAAATGTCATCATAGAAACCACAAAGGAATATGACCTTAGGAGTAAAAGCAATCAAGAAACTCCCAAAACTAAAACCTCTGAAAAATCCGCACAAAACAGCACTGTGAATAAACCCAAGATTACAAAACAGAAAGAAAAAACAGTGGCTGTAAATTCTGATAAAAATAAAGAGAAAATCACTCAAAACCATGAAAAATAGAGTGCATATCTCAGCAGTGTTAACACATCAGCTAGTGCTCCTGTTGAAACAATTTTAACAAATGTAAATAGAGGAAATCAGCAAACTGATTTTGCGGATAGAATGGCGGTTAATAAGGTTGAAACAAGCACTTCAAAGAATCAGATGCCTTTTAGTTTGGAGCAGGAAATTGCCAAAATCAAAATCTCTGTACCTCTTACTGAATTAGCTGCACAAAATGTATATAGATCTCAAATTTTGAAGGCTTTTAACAGAGAAGAGAATAATGACACTGTCAATCTTAATGATGACCAGCCAGAGCTCATAGTTGGTCCTAAGATTGAAGGAAGTTATCAAGAGGGACCAGTTCCTTTTTATGTTAGTTTAAATGTTCATGACAAAATTTTGCACAACGCTATGCATGATTTCGGGGCCTCTCACAATTTAATGCCCAAAGCTGTAATGGAGAGCCTAGGCCTTGAAATCACCAGACTTTACAAAGACCTTTACTCCTTTGACTCAAGCAGAGTAAAATGTTTAGGTTTAATCAAAGACCTCTGTTTTAACTTAGCACAAATTCCAGCCAAATGTTTAGTCATGGATATTGTTGTGGTTGATGTACCCCCAAAATATGGTATGATGTTATCAAGATCTTGGGGAGTTAAGTTACAGGGAACTATGCAGATGGATATGACATATGCAACCATCCTTGTTTTTAATCAAACAAGAAGACTTTACAGGGAGTCTCATATGCAATACATGGTTACTAGCCAAGAGAGACCACAAAACTCTCCCCTTTATTCTGTAAATACAAGCCTTGATTCATTTATCCTTTTCAACTATGAAACATTCACTGAACAAGTGACCTTAACTGAATTAATGGCAGATAGAGAGGAGGAGGAAGACAACACAGAAGTGTCGAAACAGTTTTCTAAATCCGAAAATCATAGCAAACAAAACATAGGTATAGAGCTACAAATCATTCATACATTGCTTTTAAACCTTGAGAGTCAGCAAAGTAGTCCTCAACACAACGAAAAACCTGAGGAATTAAAATAAAGTGCTGATCTTCAAAAGCAGTCCGAAAGCACACTAGTTGAAGAGGATGGTAACCAAACTGATGAACCTGAAGCTAGTCCTCTTTGGAGTATGAACTTTGATGGGTCTTGCATTAGGAAAAATGCTGGTGCAGGCGTCTGGATACGTAACAATGAGAGAAACCACACGGCAGGCCATTCCTACAGATTAAATTTTCAGTGTTTGAATAAGATAGCGGAATACAAATCCCTTATTTTAGGCTTATACTTGTTGAAAAAATTAGGAGCCAAGAGAATAAAAGTGCATGGGGATTCAGAGTTAATTATCAGGCAAGTAAATGGGGAAAAAGTGTTAAAGTGGGACTCAAGGAGAGAAGACAAGGGCAAGCATGGGAAATTTGATAACTTATGGCTTGGCTCGTATCTCATTCATTCTACTGCTAGTAACAATGCTTATTTCTTGCAGGAAATGAATGGAGCTGAACTGTTTGGGGGCCCTGTCAATGGTAGGATGCTCAAACATTATTTCTCTTGATCCTATCATGTTCGGAAGCCTTTTTATCTTTTTTTATCATTATAAATATTTCATCCATCATTTCATTCAAAGTTAGAAAAATAAAAAATACAAAAACAATGAAAAGAGAAAAGAGGGAAGATTGTAAAAACAAGAAAGGTACAGCCCCATACCAAAAAAGAGAAACAAAATCTGAAAGTGTGCAAGCTCAAATGCCACTCCTAAAAAACATACTCCTAGTTAGTCATATAGCCTAATCATGACTAATTATTTTTAAATTGACTGCTGATAGGTTAGTGAATTCGATTTGCCAAACAACTTAATCTTGGCTTATCAATTAGGTAGATTAGGATAGAAAATAAAGGTCCAAACAAGCTCAAAATCCGAACCTTAGTTTTCAAAAGAATAATGGCTCTAATCTGTTTAAATCTTGAGTGAAAAATAGAAGCAAACTGGTTCTAATATGCCCAAAACTCAACTAGAAAATAATGTAAGACAACTCAAACAATGCCTAAAAACAGAGCCGAAGAAAAGAGAAGGCCATGCTTAGAACTTTCAGATCTTAAGCCTTCACCATTTTGATTTAATTTTCTGCAAAATAATTATATGTGTGTAGCTTGTTTTTATGCCATAGATCCGCAACAAGTTAGACTATTCAATCCTAACTTGTATGCTTTTAAATTTCTGTTTTAGAAATTATTGAATAAAAATATGTTAGACAGTTTAATCCTAACAGATAGTAGATTAGGTAGAGAAGCTTATGAACTCAACTGTTTAATCTGAGTTCATGGAGAAATAAGAAGTAGACTTAGATTAGTTTTTTTCTTTCAAAAGAATAAATTGTTTGTAAAAGAGTTTGCCAATCCAAATGCACTCTCAAAGAATAAAAAATGTTAGATCAGTAAGATTGGGTAGGTAGAAAGCTTGTTTTGATAGAGTTCCATTGTTTTTTCATGGCTGCTAACATTATCAGAAAAGAAAAAGATCATCCAAGTGAAGAAAGTTGCAGCCCAATGGATCAGGCATTGATCAGCTCCCAGAGAATACAAGTCTGAAATTCTTGATGCCTTCAAGAAGGCACCATCCCCATGTGGAGCCACTGTTAGCCACCTGTAAAATTTTTCATATCAAATGGTGGCTAAATAATTTTTAACGCCTTCAAGAAACAAGTTTTATTGCCAAATTGTTAATTCTTGAAGTCTTGTGAAGATGAATTATTCTTGAGTTAATCTTCACTGCTGTTTCCCTCTCAATTCTGAAAAATACGCTGTTTTCCTGAAGAAAAGACTGCTGCAAAAAACTCCAATTTTCCCTCATTTTACCCCTTCTTCCACTCAAAATTAACTTCCTTTTTATCCCCTTTTTCCTCATAAAATTCCTCTATTTTTCCTCATTTCCCTTCTTCCCTTCATAAAAACCCCTTTGATAAGGTTTAAAACTCCTTTTTTGCCTTATTGGAAGCTTTCAAAATCCTTAAAAATCCTTGAAAAATCATAAAAATGAGCCTTTTGTGCTAAGGCCTTAAGCCCTTTTGGCCCTAGCCCCCAAACCACTTCCCCACCATGCAACCTAGCGCTGGAACCAAGTGCTAAGTCTCAAAGCGCTAATCACAATTGGAACTTTCGACGAGCGCATGTATTTTTGTTACATAAAACTTTCGATGCGATTGGCTCCTTTTGTATATAATCCCCAATCCCTTCGCTTTCCTTCATATAACCCGAAAGCCTCGCAATCGGGCGCTAAACACCATAAATAAACCCTTCCTGAAACAAACTTTCCTTTGTATTTTGTTAAAAACCCACTTTCCTATGTTTTTATTAAAACCCGCCGGTTCATTGTTTTAAACGAAAGCCAACCGCTGATCTAAAAACCGATCGATGATCAATAAAATCTCACATCAGAGTTTTTTCATCGGGCGCATTTGAAAGGCCCTCTCCTTTGTTCCGATTCCGATGAGCCCCTTTTGTATATATCCCTCGATCCCTTGCTTCCTTTGAAGAACCAAGAGCCCCGCAATCGGGCGCTAAAAATTATATAAAACCTGTCCCCGATGCAAAATTTCCTTTGTATTTTATTTAAAACCCCATTTTTCATATTATAACGTAACCCGACAGTTCACGGTCTAAACCATTCTTAACCGTTGATTTAAGACCGATCAATGGCCATTGGGATCTCACATCGGAGATTTCATTGGATGCCTTTGAATATTTTATTTCCCCCTCTCGATTGGCGATCTTCCGATGGATTTCCAACTGTCGATATATTCCGCCATTCCCAGATTCGACGGTCCCCATTTTTCTTTTCCATAAGCCCATCCCTCCGCTTTTTGACCTCCGATTCATTCCTAACCATCGATCTGATCCTCAGATCAACGACCCTTGTTCAATCGCATCGGCGCTTTAATCCTTTTTCCCCCGCCGATCGCAATCTTCCAATTGCATCTGGGCTGTCCATTCTTCTAAATCTGACGGTCCAGATCAATCCTCACACCCTTGGTTAATTTCATGAACCCTGCTGTGTAATGCTTTTCAGCGAATCTCTGCCGTTGATCTCTGTAGATCAACGACCCACAATGACCTGATCTCCGCCGACCCCTCACCTTATATTTTATTGCATTGGTCCCAAGATTGAATCTGAGCCATTCATTCCTTGATCCGATAGTCTAGATTCAGCCCGATAGGCCCAACTCCTTTGGGTCCTACCTTCCCCCAGATCAAATCTCTACCATTCGTTCCTATGATCTGACAGTCCAGATCAATACCACTTTGGCTCTGCCCCACCTTCTTCCACTCGCGCAACTTCTTTCATCGTGCTCTCACCTCCACCGTTGGATCTACCCATTTTATATGTAATGGCCAAGACTCCATATCGCTTGATTTTGAAGCCCGCAAGTTAATTCTCCAAAGTTACGCGATATGGGTGGTTTTGGAAGGCCACATGTCAGCTAGTAATGCATATCGCATTCAAAAAGTTAAAACCACTTTCCTTCCTTTTTGTCGCGTGAAAACAGTGGTTTCTATAGCCGAAACCACTTTACCCCATTTGTATTACATTCCATCGCGTTTAATCTCTGCCGTTGATCTCTGCAGATCAACGGTCCTAGTTTAATCTTGCACGCAGTTCATCGCCCTCCACCCAACCTCTAAGGGACTTCTTAAAACATTCTCAGCCGTCGATCTTTGTGGCCGATCTCATCTGACGACCCAGGTTATTTCCGAAACCCCAACTTTCGTTTTTAACGCATTTTTCCATCCGCCGAAGGTTTTCACCCTTTTTCTTTGTATTTTCTACCTCTTCGCTATAATATGGCCCCCTTCACATTATATTTTCCAAATCCATTTCGACTGTTGATCTCCGTGGATCAACGACCCTAGCTTAATCTCCCCACCGTTTAAGTCAACCGCCTCTCCTTTTAACCTTTGCGCGCAATGTCCACCGTTGGATGCTTTCATCCAACGGCCACAATCTGACCAAAACATTTGAAGCAGTTTTAACCTCCCCCGTAGGATTTTTTCTTATTTTTCCTTGATTGTGCAGGTTTTAATGGTTTTTCAAATGTTTTAAAGGAAAATTGAAGGTCGGGGATGATGATCCCTCAGGCCATCATTCATCAAGGAGATCATTCTGCAGGGTTCTGAATTATGTTTTGTCAGTGCCTCATGAGCACTGACACCATTATAAAAGCCCCTGTAACGCCTGCACATCAACAAGACACAACAAAGCTAAATTAAACAAAGAGTATCAGTTGGATAGCATGAAATCAAAGCAAAAAAATGTTTGAAGATTGTTAAACATAGTTTTGAAGGATTACGCCAATAAATCAACCATCTAAAGCATAATCCATTCAATTAAACACATTTTGAAGAACAGAAGACATAATTTAGGCCTAATTAAGCATAACGCACAGAATTAAAGCAAATTAACAATGTTTAAAGAAAAGCAATAATATCTATCAGTCCGAGTAGTCTCCACTACCACATCAGAGGCTAATTGAATCCTCTCAGCTACCAAAAGCCATCTGTAGCCTCAAAGCATTCAAAAGAGGCATAGTTATAACTAGAGCAGAAGATATTTGCCCCAATACAGCCGAACAGTTAATTCAATCAAAGAACTTATTGTAAACTGTCAGCAGATTTATTACAAGGATAACAAAGAGCCTTAACAAAATCTTTTTAGCGAGCTTAATACTTAATGTAAACCAATTGATACAGAGGTTGTATCTGTAATCTTCTCCATTGAGCCCCTCAAAGGCCGAGAAGCATAAACTGTATTAATTGAGTCTGTAGATCTTTTCTCTCATTCCACCTCCTCATTTTTCTATAAAATATTCTTGAGGAGCTCATTGTAAAGGGTTGGTTCGAGAATGTTGATATATACTTGTGCTCGAAATTTTCTACATGTAAATAATGTTCAGAGGCTCTTGAAACTCTGTTTGTGATCAAATAAGTTAGGCTGAGAAGAGAAGATGATTGCTGAAATGAAACATTGGACTTGAAGAATGTAACTGGATTGACATCAATATAGAAGATGATTCTTGGGATCCTGGTCTATATCACTGGTGAAGTGCTTATTTCTATGTTATTGTTTTCCTTTCATGTATGCCATTTTGTCCACTTATTATCTGATAAAGAAAAACAAGCATATAGTTAGGATTTACTGTTTATAGTACCCTTCTCTGACTGATAAGCTTTATCTCAATGTTTTCCTCCAAATTGTGTGTTTAAGAAGGTCTTATGCAAAATGTAAAAATTATCAAGGAATGTTGGTTTTCCCCTGTCTTGATGTGCGAAGCTTGAAAGGAAGTTCTTGAATGTTATTTTCATTATGTGCTTAGTAGAGTTAGACTATGAAAGTTTATGATTTGCCCTGTCTTCTAGTTCTTTCTTCAAAGGTAATTCTGAAAGTTTCCCTAAGAGTAAGCTGAAAGCAGTTTAGATTTAAAAGTATCTTATCTGATCTTAGGCTGCACTTTGTTTTTCTTATTTGTTTTCATCCCTTTTGAAAGTAATTATGTGGATTATTGGATTGTTTGTCTGATGAGTTAGCTTTAATACAAGCTTGTCTAAAGAAGTCTATGGTTAGCCTTGTCCTTTGGCTGGTTTTAAACGGTTACTTAAAAGGCTTTTATTGTTTGGAAAGACTGATAAATCCTAGTTGAAATTATTGTCTTTTTCCACCCTTTCAACACTTTTATTGTCCAATTCCATCATTTTATCTAAGAGATCTTGTGATATAGATGACTTGCCCCTTGGACCACTCTTGAAATTGTTGAAAAATTAAACCCTTTTATGACTCCATAGCCCAATGGACTAAAAACCAGCGTCATATCTATCCTATCAGCCAAACCTTGTTTTGATTGCTTGCAACTTCACACCTTTGAAACTCTTTCATTTCAGGACTTTCCACTCAATTAAAAATCATGCTCAACCATCCAAAACCAAACAAAAACCCTCGTTCTTAATAACTAGCTTAATATCATACCCAAAAGCTTTAAATATAAATCAATCTTTGCACTTATAGAGAGATCCCTCTCTGGATTCAAGAGGGCTAGATCCTAGAATCCCAAAGTGGTTCAAGTGTTCTCTCTGCAGTTTGTATTTTTCAATCTTGAAAATTACAGGGAGCTAACAAGGGGGAAAAAAATCTTGATTTTAGCAATTTCACTTTCCAAATCGAAAGGAAACTGATTCTTTGAAAGGTTCAAATATGTCTTGTTAGTCACTAACTTATCAACAAAATTAGCTCGCTGGTTTTTACTATGTATATCAGTTAAAACTATTTTTACAGTGGCACTGGCTTAAGTGCTAGTGCTGTTAGGGTAAACAGTTTGTTTAGCAGTGGTTTGAGTGCTCTTCCCCTTGTTTTTTCCAGAACTCTCAGTTGCTGTTTTTTTATTTTTTAGCAGTCTTTCTAACCACCTTTTTAGATCTGTTTTTAACAGTAGTTTCAGAGGTTTTTGTTTGGGGAGTTTCTTGGTTCTTTTTGCTCCTGAGGTCATATCATTTATGGACCTCCATGAGGGAATTCTCAAAGCCTTACCTATAGTCTTCAGATTCTAAGCCTTCATTATCATCATATGTATATGTGGCTTGGTCATCCTTTGTGAAAAAGGTAGGGTCTTTGTTACTTGCTTCTAGCATGTTTATAACAGTTCCCTCTGTCTCTTCTATCATTCCCTCATCTTCATCAACATAATTTTCTTGGAATGGAGGTCTGATTTGTTGATCAGTATCTCTTCGTCTAATCTGATTGGGGCCTTTCTTAAAGTTCTGGTTCTTATTTTGAGACTAGTTCTATTCTGAGCATTTGTTTGGACAACCAACTTCTCCATCATTCTTTCCAAACTATCCATGTTCTTGGCTAGATGGTCTAATTTTGGGTCAGAAGTGGAAGGTGTAGTGTCTTCCCTATATGTTACTTTCTTTTCAGCCCTCATCCTAACTCTCTTCTCAATCAGATTTTCTTCCACACTAAGAGCTCCCTTCTGCATGTCTTCTAAAGTCAAGGGATCCCTTTCTCTCAGCTAATAGGCCATTTCGGGATCAAATCCTTCAGGGAGTTTGGCCAAAGCTGAGCCTTGTGGAGGTTTCAACTCTGGAGGTAGTGCGTTATAAACACTATTGAATCTAGTGCAGTAATTCTGAACACTTTCCCCAATGTTTCTCTTGAGGTTGTTGTAATATAACAGTATTTGAAGAGAGTTCTTCCTAGTTTCCCATTTGTTTATGAATGTTTGGTGTAAAGAAGGGAGATCATTAATATTGTTAGGAGTTAAACCTTTAAACCATTTCTTGGCTTTTCCTCCTAAACTTTGGGCAAAAATCCTCATTTTGATGGTCTCATCTTCTATTTCCATATAATCAAAGGCATCATTCATTTTATCCACATGCCGTTGAGCACTAGTGGATTCACTTCTGGTGAAATGGGGAATTTTGGACTGATATTCATTAGGTAAAGGAACCAAAGGTTGTGGTAACACTAGGGGAGCATACCATCCTGCCATGATAGGATTTTGTGGGAGGAATGGAGTGGTTTGAACAATGGGTATATGGATGACAGAAGTGCTTGGTCCAGCAAGAGACTGTTGAAAAGATTTGGGGTGAGAGAAACCAAAGTTGTGAATGAAATGGAGATCGGGATGTGTGGATGGTGGGGTTTCTCCGCTGCCAATATGATGGCCACTATGTTGTGGTGAACTAGGATGCTCAAAGTATGTCTGATATATAGAATTAAGTGATTTATTTCTTGGTCAATTACTTGGAAAGTCTAAGTCAACTTGGGTCTCTTGAAGATTTGAAAGGTTTTCAGGGACATAATTAGCTCTATGAATGTGTCTGACAATAGCTGGATCCCTAGATACAGGAGACTTCCTAAGAATTATTTTTGGATTATCAACTATTTCAGGGGGATTTGGGTCAGGATAAGCTCTGGTATGGATTCTTCTTGAAGCCAGTATGTTAGGATTTAGACCCAAAGAAAAGAAAGTTAGCCAGATATGACAATCTTTAAAGGCAAACTAGTCTTTAACATAGAAAACTTAATCCTCAAAGTTTCCTGATCATGAGTGAGCACAAAGTTTGAATGGTAGTGTGGGCTGCCCTAGTGGAGTCTTTGTGAAACCAGGAGTAATCAACAGGCCTACTAATCACCAGTGGAGTCTTTTGGTATTTTAGGAGTTGTGGAGTCGCCAAGTGGATAAAAAGTTTTAAGATGAGGTGCTGTCCACCATCAGTAATTAACTACCAATCTAAGGCTGCTGTGGTCTTCTGGGGTCTTAAGGATGTCTAATATTTCAATTTATTCAGAATTCCCCAGTGGATTCGCCATTATGTTGGGGTCCTGTGATTTAGCAGATTGGCATACTAAATGACAAGGCAACATCAGAACCGCTTTTGAATCCTAGGATCTAGCCTTCATGGATTTAGAGAGGGATCTCTCTATATATGTTTCAAAAGGATATATCTTTAAGGCTTGTAATATGATATTAGGCTAGTTATGAATACAAGGTATTGTTTTGTTTGTTTTTGGTTGGGAATCATTAAATGAGAAGGTCATGTGAAGTGAAGGAGGAAATAAGTGGAAGGATGTTTCAACATGGGAAGATAGGTCAAAAAACAATGCTAAACTATTAGGCTATGGAGTCATAAAAGAGTTTACTTGCGCAACAAATATTCAAGGGTTTTCAAAGGGAAAGTCATCTATATCAAAAGTTCTTTTAAGTTGAGTTTGTGAAATGGAAAATTAAGGGATGTGGTGAAAGGAGCAAACATGTAAGTAAACAAAGGGCATCCTAAGATCAGGGAAGGGCTTTTAACCTATCCTACTTTTGACATACTCTCAAAGGAAAACATTTAAGATATCATAAAAATAATCCTAAGATCAAGTAAGGACTTTTAACCCATCTTGCTTTCGGAATACTTTTAAGGGAAATCTTCAAAAAATCTATTTAGGACTAAACAAGGGACAGGGCTAACCTTAAACTTCCTTGATTAAGACTCTACTTAGCATGTGGTGAAAATAACATTCAAGAACAACATCTCAAGTTCTACTCAGCAAAAACATGGGCTCACCAACATCTTTGACTAGTTATACTCTATTGAAATCATTCCCAAATACACATTTAGAGGAAAACATAAAGATAAAGCTTTCAGTGAGAATTAGGGTACTTTTTGAAGTAAATCCTATTCTATATTTGCTGCTCTTTATCAGAGAATATGAACAGAGTGGAAAACATAAGGAGAATACAATTACAGTAAGAAAAACATCACCAATCATATAGACCAGGATCCAGTGAATCTGCTTGTGTATTGATGTGAAAAACTAGTTACAAACTTTGAGTCCAATAAATTTTATAGTCCAAATTCTTCTCTTCCCAGCCTACTATATTAAAACTATTCAATACTCTTACTCAATAACAGTTCAAAAATTAAAAATTTTCCAACCTTTTACAATGAGTCTTCTGTGAATACATATAGGTGAGAGAGGAAGAGTGCTGGCAGAAATGGTGATAAATATTAATTAAGACAGAGTGGGAGAGCTATTCACATGCCCATTATTCTTATTAACCATAGCAATAAATTTTGTACCACTTCAGCTGTTTTTAGTTGAATCAGAAACCAAACAGCAGGCTGGTAATAATTCTGAGGCATGTTTTTTGAAGCTAACTTTGGCCTAAAGTACTTTGTTTGACCTCCGTGACAAGCAAATTGTCATTTTGGATTTTGTAGCCTGCGACTATGTAATAACTGTGCTGACAATTTTAAAGAGTTTCTGCCATCAGGATGGCTGTCACAGTGCCTTAGAAAGGAAAATTAGACCTTAGGTGTCCTTTTGATATTCGGAGGAGTAATAGCTTCTGTAGATGTGGTGTTTGGGACTTTCCTTCTGCTGATTTGTCTGTCGGTGATGCTGTAAACACTGATTCAGTCTTTGATCTATGCGTTAGGTTCTATTATGCCTTTTCGAATCATCTTCTGTCCTCTTACTGTGTCCTTATCTTTAATCTGCTGGTTAAGGGTTTAATCTTGGCACTTTATTCCTTAACCATTATCTTTCATTGATCTCCTTTGTTTTGATGTACAGGTGGCTTCGGCGCGTTGGAAGGTTTGATTCATAATCAACATCCATACAAAATTTGATTAAACTTTGAAATTCAACCCCTTGGCCCCTTTTCCACTGTTTCCTTGGCCGTGGGAGACTTGTGGATTAATCCACCATTAAACCTGCACACGACGACAAACTGGTTATGAAATCCTACATTTTTTGGGTTTAACTGCTTCAGAAGGCTCGGCGAGGGGTTATGGAGTAGTGAGGAGGTAAGGTGAATGCAGCGGGGAAGATTTCATGGCACAAACCATGAAAACCAGGGCTCAAACTGAGTTTGGCACGAAGAACGAGAAAAGCAGTTTTGTAGAGAACCAGAGTGGTTTTCGCATGGGACATGGGCGGTATGTGGTATTTGGCCAAATGAATGTGACACAGGTGGATGGGTGACATGTGTCCCTTGAAAACTACCCATTTCGCGTTCAAAGTGCACAGAGGGGAATGGGAGAAAAATGGACGCGAAACGAGATTTGGGCCGTTAGATCTGGGGAGTGCAGATCTACGGTTGGGAATGAACGCGGAGGGATAAGAGTAACACAGCGGGAGGAGATGGTGGGGCCGGGATGATGTGTGCTCCGAGAGAAAACTACCTTTTTTGCGTTGAAAATGGTTTTTTGACAACCACGGAGAAACGGGTGCAAAGATCACCGGGGACCATTAGATCTGAGAGGGGGAACCAAATCAACGGTGGAGATTTGAAGGAAACACGGTGGGAAATCTTGGCGTGGTCAGGTGGGACCAGCGGGGATATATGGAAAATGAAGAAAATACATAGAAGGGGGGCTTTTATAAAGTTAATTTATGCGTTGATAGTGTTCGCGGGTGAACGAAGGGGAATCGATGCGGGCCATCAGATCTGCGAGATGGATGGTCAGGATCGATCTTTGGCGGATCGGTGATCGGAGGAGCAGAGGGTCTGGGGATAGAGGCATGTGAATTTTTCAATGGCCGATGGCCGATGGGAGAGGTAATTGCGGGGAACGGAGGACTGTCGGATTAGGATAATGATCGGATGGTGGAGATTTACTTGGCAGATCGCTCATCGGCGGTGAAGAGGGTCAGGGGCCAAGGGAAGTAGAAATTCCGATGAGCGAGGAGCGATGCGATGGGGAGAGCTAATGCCATGCGAGATAGCACAGACCGTCAGATCTTAGGGGAAAAGGACGGTCGAGAT
Organism: Pinus albicaulis; assembly: GCA_034641835.2. Taxonomy (NCBI): domain Eukaryota; kingdom Viridiplantae; phylum Streptophyta; class Pinopsida; order Pinales; family Pinaceae; genus Pinus; species Pinus albicaulis. The sequence goes on from CM076579.1 coordinate 1,440,617,671, forward strand.
ATCTTTAGTGGGGATTTCATCGGAGGGGGAGATCATCGGAGGATCGCATCGGCAGAGAAGAAAGGGAAAGGGACGTGGGACCGGTAGAAATATGATTTGCGATGAGGCGATCCGCCGCTAGCCTTTGGATTTGCGATATCGACGGTGGAGATTAACTCAGGCGTGAAACCATCGCATAAGGGAAAAAGGAAGAAACAAAGGAAAAAGGGGGCGGAGTGAGGGCTGATAGCGCGAAAGGGGATAAAGCTCATAGCCAACGGTCGCGGGTCCTAGTCACATGAGAGAATGGGCTGAGAACTTAAGCCCTGGGGGCTTAAATCTGTTTTCATGAAAATAATTGGATTTAAAGGCTGAAAAGGGGTTTTTTGAGGTTTTTTCAGGTTCCGATAGAGTAAACAGAGGGGTTTCTAAACCAATTAAAAAGGGATTTTTATGGTTTTAGAGGGAATCTTGGAGGAAGTAAGGGATAAATTAAGGGAAAGGGGGATTTTTAGGAGGGAAATAATGGAGAAGAGGCTTTTTGAAATAGTCCTTGTAAATCAACAAGTTTCTTTAAGGATTTTGAGTGCAGAGATAAAAAAGGTGAATTTTGAAGGATAAGGAACACAGTAGAGGCTTCAAGAAATCTCAGATTTTGCATGAAACTTGCTTCTTGAAGCCTAAGGATATTTCTTAGCCATCATAGTGTATGAAAATTTATAGATGGCTAACAGGTGCTCCCCATCCTCTAGATATTCGGGCTCAATCTTTTGGATCTTAGTGGTGGAAATGGTGGCACTGACTGCCAAATAAATAATATGTTTCCATTTTTCATTTCCATTTTAGGGTTCTGACATAGAGTTTAAACATGCACCTGATTCAGAAGCCTTTAGCTCGACCATAATTGACTTCTTGGAACGACACTCACTCACATTGTGAGTGGGGCTCTTATGGAACTCACACCATTTTTCTGTGTCCTTCTTTGTATTCGTGGTGTTGTTCTTTGCTTGCGGCTTCAATGAGTTATCCTAGGTCACCTCACCATGGATTTATCCTTTGTTTTGAGGGTTTGGGGTGCCTTTCCATTGCTTTGGATTTAAAGATCCGAAGTGTCACTTCTTTTGTTTAAATTTCTGCTTGATCTTGACAACGTATCGATAGGCGACGTCGAGCGAGGAGATGTCTAGGAACTCCATCTCGTACTGGATGTAATTGTGTAGACAACCGTGGTAATTAAGTACCAAATTCCCCTTAGAATCCTTGATACCTAACTTCATGCGAAGGGTATGAAAAATATTTGTGAACTCCGACATGTCTTGGTCCCTTCCCTGCTACAGCATGGTTCACTTTATGTATTTATCTTCATAGCTACCGATAGGGTAATATTTATCCTTGATGGCATCTTGGAAAGAATTCCAAATTTTTGTGGTTGAAAATAGTGAGGGTTCCCTCTTATCCCTCTTCTCACAGTAGGTTTCCAACTAGTCCTTGACATGGGGGGAAACTTTGAGGAGTGTAAAATTAATATTTTCCCAATTGGAAAAATCATCAACCAGAAAATATCTTTCGAATAGATTTAACCATTTATCTCATCTAGCCTTCAAATATGGGGATGCCAAATTTGACTTGTACCTTAAAGGGAGTGGCGCCTATAGAGTAGCTGCCAGATGAAGATGCGTCGCCTGTGGGTAGTCATTGAAGGATCTAGGAAAAGTTTTCCATCATCACGTTCCTTCATCGCTCGAGGGGTTCTTCAAGAAATATTTTGAAAGGATATCCTGCTCCCTCATCTTTATTTTCTTCTTCCATGGGAGGTCATTGGAGTTTTCAAGGATGGTCTTGCAAAGGTTCAACTAAGTCGAGCCCGAGCTCCTTATACCCAGATCTCATTGAGGACATGCAAAGAAAAACAGAGAAAGAGCAGACTGCTATGATACCACAGATCTAGATTTATACAAGAACATAACAGAACACATATATAAATGTAAACACAAATATGCAATAGAAATAAAACTTCAAATCATTATTATCAAAGAACTCAAATATGTATTTAGAATTATTTCGGTAATAATCACATGAAATAGAACGTTGTCGACGCGTTTCGAACCAACCAGTGTGGTTCATCATTAGGACTAGGTGAGAGATCAAATCCAGATGTTGAGTTTAAATAGATGTAGAAATGACTCAACTAGCCGTTACAATAATGACTAGTTTGACTCTGAAAATTAAATTAAATTAGTAACAATTAGTTTTCAGATAAAAAAATTAATTTATTAATTTATTAATAATTAAATATATCTATATATATTTATTTTATTTGATTGTAATATATATATATATATATAAATTTTTTTTTTTTTCCTTTCTTTTATGGGAGAAGGACAAAGGAAAAACTAAAATGGCCATAAAAAATCACAGACCAAGCCTAAACAAATAAGGAAAAAGAAGAGGGGCAGAAACAAAAGACACTTAAGAATATAAGGCAGGGATCCAACACCTACTGATATTCCAACCATCATCTCTATTGAGATTAATGGGTATTTTTTTCAATCTCTAAGGCCTCCCTTAACTTACGATGATGGAAATGGTCAATCCTAGCAATGAAATTAGCTTCTTCGATGAAAATATGATGATAGTATTTTCTGCATGCTCATCTAAGGTAGAGGAGCAAGATCTTAGCAGCATGTTCACAAATCCTTTGATTTATAGACCGACCATTTTCACCAATGTAACGTGTCCCACATGAACAAGGATTAATGTAGACACCTTTCCCATCCCTAGGGTATACCTGATCTTTAACCAATTTGAGAGAGCTGCGAATCATGTTAAGGGGCTTGAAATACGAAGAAACCCTATGTTTCTTAAGGATCTTAGCAATCCTATCAATGGTACCCTGAATGAAAGGAAGTCACACACTATAGGACCATTCACTAGGCTCTATTTTATTTTTAACTAAAGGACCTTTTTCTACTTTAAGGAAATATTTAAGGCCTTGCGACTTAATATAACCATTTTTACAAAAGACATTCAAGAGATTGGTCTTTTCTCCATCGAGGTGAGACTCATCAGAGATTCTCAACGCCTTAGTGGCTAAGGTGTTGAGGACACCTAATTTCTAAGCAGGTAAATGATGAGAACTAGCGTGAAGATATTGCTTTGTATGAGTTTTCTTTCGAAAAACTTGATGGGAGAAAGAACCATTATCCTTTTTTAAAATAAGAACATCAAGGAAAGGAAGGCTACCATCCACTTCATACTCCATGGTGAATTTTATGGAGCGCCATTGACTATTAAGATGAAGGAAAAAGAGATCCAAATTTTCCTTTCCATGAGGCCAGACGAGACAAGTATCATCTACAAACCTTTTCCAAAGCTTTGGATGGAAAAGAGCAGAGGAAAGAGCCTTGGATTCAAAGTCCTCCATAAACAGATTAGCAACAATTGGGGATAGGGGAGAACCGATGGCAACACCACATTTTTTCTCATAGTATTTCCCTTCAAAACTAAAGAAAGTATAGGTTAAACATATTCCGACTAAATGGGCAGTATCTGGATCAGTAAGGCGATTAATGACGTCAATGGCCTCATTAATGGGGATATTGGTGTAAAGAGAAACAACATAAAAAATGACAAGCCTATCCTCAAGATCCATTCTAATGTACGTTAACTCTTTAACGAAAGAGGATGAATATTTAACAAAGGAGTCGGTACGACCTACAAGAGGCTTAAGCTTATGGGATAAATACTTGGTGAGAAGATAAGTTGGACTGCCTATGGTATTAACAATGGGCCAAAGGGGGGCACCATCCTTATGGATTTTTCGAAGACCATAGATCCTTGGATGATGGTCTTTCTCCCATAAAGTTTTTCAAAATAAAACTGATATGAAGCAATATCTTCACGCTAGTTCTCATCATTTCCCTGCTCAAAAATTAGGCGTCCTCAACACCTTAGCCACTAGGGCATTTTGAATATTTGATGAGTCTCACCTTGAAGGAGAAAAGACACATCTCCTGAATGTATTTTGTAAAAATGGTTATAGTAAGTCACAGGGCCTTAAATCTTTCCTTAAAGTAGAAAAAGGTCCTTTAGTTAAAAATAAAAAAGATCCTAGTGAATGGTCCTGCAGTGTGCGCCTTCCATTCATTCAGGTTACCACTGATAGGATTGTTAAGATCCTTAAGAAACATAGGGTTTCTTCATATTTCAAGCCCCTTAACACGATTCACAACTCTCTCAAATCTGTTAAAGATCTGGTAGAACCTATGGATGGGAACAATGTCTACATTATTCCTTGTTCATGTGGGACACCTTACATTGGTGAAACTAGTTGGTTTATAAATCAAAGGATTTGCGAACATGCTGCTGACATTAAGCATGGAAGATCCCGCTCCTCCGCCTTAGCTGAGCATGTAGAAAAGAATAATCACCATATTTTCTAGGATTGACATTAGAGAGGCCTTAAAGATTTTGAAGGATTTAAGGTCATTGCTAGGATTGACCATTTCCATCATCGTAAGTTAAGGGAGGCCTTAGAGATTGAAAAAAGACCCGCTAATCTCAATAAAAATGATGACTGGAATATCAACATGTGTTGGATCCTTGCCTTATATTCTTAAGTGTCTTTTGTTTCCACCCCTCTTCTTTTGCCTTATTTATTTAGGCTTGGTCTGTGATTTTTGATGGTCATTTTCATTTTTTTTTGTCCTTGTCCCATAAAAAAAATTAAAAATAAATAAATAAATAGAAATAATAATAAATAAATAAAATTATAATAAATAAATATATATATAAAATAAAATAAAATAAAATAAATATACATAGATATATTTAAATATTAATAAATTAATAAATAAATTAATAAATAAATAAATAAATTAGTTTTTTAATCTAAAAACTAGTCATTACTAATTGAATTTATTTTTCAGAGTCAAACTAGTCGTTATCGCAATGGCTAGTTGAGTCATTTCTACATCTATTTAAACTCAACGTCTGGATTGATCTCTCACCTAGTCTTGATGATGAACCACACTGGTTGGTTCGAAACACATCGAAAATGTTCTATTTCATGTGATTATTACCGAAATAATTCTAAATATGTATGATAGATCACAGAAGCCAAAATTCTAACAATAACTAAAATATTCTTAGACACATAATGGAAATAAACTAGCTCGAGCGATGGTAGCTTATCTGTGATAAGAGATGTGGCAGATACATGCCTTCGAACTGTGTTACAATGAGGCTCAAGGAACTTCTTTATTATTGAACAATAAAGAGAAACCTTAAATAACCAAAACTGTAACCCTAGGAGATGGAACGCCAAAATTTTGTGGGCGTAGTTGAGGTTAGTTGGGCAAGCCAACTTCCCGGGGTCGTAACTTGGTCATATGATCTCCGTTTGGTGTGTACGATACCTTTTTGGAAAGTTTCTATGAGTACTACAAGATTTGTGGTAGGACCCTACCTATGGCTATGGGCCTGCCGGGGACCTAAAAAAACGCAATTTAGGGGGTCAAAATAACTTCAGAAGTTCAGGACCCGAAAAACTGATAAAAATAGTAAATGCTGTTATAATAAAGGAAACTAATGAAACTGACTAGAGATCTAGGTGGAATAGGTAGGTGGACACCAATATCCACCTAGATCAATCCTTGTATGCATTCTGAGCTAGATATAATTTGATCATATATAGCTGGGACAAAGACACCTTCATGGATTAAGATGATGTTGCTATATGAGACAATCTAAGGCTTGCGGTTATTACCTCCTTATGTGAGAGGGAAAAAATATGAATATGGCATTATTTTTATTTATGTTATATATTTTTCTCTGACACTTGATGTCATATATGATCATGAAAACAAATAACTGATGCTCTTGGTAATGCATGAGGCAGTGTGATTGAACTCTTCAGTGAGCTATTTGAGTCGATACTAGATACAAGCACATTGATATATTTTTGATCTTGAGATAGAAACATGGATTGATGGATGTGACCCTCCTAGGTAAGGGTCACATCTGATTGAGGACACTGAGCTAGCTCTTCCCCCTTGTCTGAGCTCCCAGGGTGAGGAATTGAGCCAAAGGGCTCGTGGGGTTGAAGGAAATTTGGGTAATAGGTGTGTATGATCCCTACTAATCGGGTATCTCCCCTATTGTCACCCATAGGATGTGCATGATCCTTATATGTTTTGACAAGTTGGGTATCTACCCCTATCTTGGTCTAGAAAATTATACCCCAGTTGGCATCATACCCACAAGCTGAGCTTATTGGGATTTTCCCTCCTCCTTTGGCCAATAGGTTGAGGAGGCTCGGGGGTGTGTGATCCTTACCTTTGGTAAATAGGGTATCTCACCCAACTCAGATTATGATGCAGGTGTTCTACCACTGTCTCTTGAGGCTCATGTTGGAAAGATCAACAAATAATAGGATAGGCATGATCCTTAACATTTATGGTAAGTATTATCCCTCCTATTATCACCAAGAAGTAGGAAGGTGTGATCCTTAACTCATAAGGTAAGTTGCATACCTCCTATTGTCAGTAGATTTCGGTTGGTAGCATTGGCTCCTCGATGACAAGGTTTCTAGGTAGTAGCATTGGGATCCCCGCTTGCAGATGTTCTGGGTTAAGATGGGCTCTTCGATGTGGTTCCAGGTTGAGCATGGCTCCATGATTTTGTTTAGGATTGAGCTTAACTCTCCTATGTTTTTTTGGGTTTAGATAGGCTCCCTTATGATGTCATCTCATTGTTTTTCAGATTTATGATATTTTAATAGATGGAGATAAGCGAGATGAGTTGAGACAAAATGTGACTTGATGATGATGATGATTCTATTTTAGATGACCATGTTGATTATTGGATATAAGATGGAACTAAAATGATCCCCTATCATGATTATATGGGTTAAGATAGACTCCCATTTTATATGGATTGAGTTTATTCTTCTTATTCTTTATATCAAGATTGTTTAGCTGATGATCAAAGGATGAGATAAAAAAATATTGGTCCTATTGATGATATTGATGTCTGTCTTCCATATGTACAGTCGAGATATGTCATGATGCATCTATGATGAGATGAGGCCCATGATGTAGATGAAAATTTCTCCCTCACTGAGAGTGAGTGTTAAAATTTGGCACCGTCGAGACCAATTTCCCCTAAAGGAAACCCTAAGCCCCATATGAAGCCCATTTCAACAAAGGAAGAATTATAAAAATTAAATAATTTGGGAAAAAAATTCAAATTTGGAATTTGAAATATTTCCCTCCGATATTTCAAAGTCAAATCAACCTTGGAAGTGTCGATTTGGTCCATGTAAATTTTTATAAATAGAAATGTCGATCCATCCCTTAAACAATAGCTCTATCTCTCATATCTTCTAACAATAGAAAAAGGTCAGGGTCTCATGCTTTCTGAATTGGTGCAAAATATCTAAGGTTATGCGAAGATATGAGAGTCATAAATAGATGCTCTCATACTATTGCATCTATGGGTTGTGCAATTTTCATATTTGTGGCTCAATTTCTCTCTCTCTCACAGTGGCTCAAATATTATCACAATGAAATCATATGCATCTTGGCTTGTGGTTTTTTTGCATATTTGTTGATCGTGCTCCATGGTATACACTTTAGTTTACTTCATTTATATGTACATATATATTTAAGGCCCATGACTCATTCAACACACAGTGGCTCAGTAGCTAACGTCTGAATCATACATCAGTGACTCAAAGAAACTTGTTCACCATGCACAATGGCTCAAAATGTCTCGCCCAACGCATAGGTGGTCTTACATTCCTTACATTCCACATACATCATTTGTTGTAAATTATCTGAGTCAGTTCATAGTTGTACCGAAGAGGGTACATTAGACGACAAAGAATCATATGTTGCATTATTTATGAGGTATAATTGAGTATGGGATCAAATACACTCGAGGCGATGGTGTCAGGTTGATGGGCTATATTGATGTAGACTAGGCAGACAATACAATGGACAAAAAGAGAACTTCAAGGTGTTGCTTCAACATGGGATTGGGAGTTGTCTCTTTTTACAATAGAAATTAAAGGTATATGGCAATGAGCTCTATAGAATCCAAGTGTATAACAATGAGCATGGCGAAATGTGAGGCCATTTAGCTTAAAAAGTTGTTAGTAGTCTTGTTTGGTCATAAGGTGCAGACGACTGTGATTCATTACAAAAATCAGAGTTGCATTATTTTCTATGAGAATATTGTATTTCATGGGATATCAAAGCATATAGAATTTATATATCACTTCATCATGGAATACGGAAAGAGCAGGGCAGTGAAACTATGATATGTGCCTCCAAATCAACAAGTAGCAAACATCTTGACGAAGGCCTCAGGGAAGGCAAGATTTATCTTCTTCAGAGATAAGTTGGGTGTTATGAAAACCACCTTCTTCACTAAGAGGGAGTGTTATATTTTGTATCTCTGACAACTGTTATAGTCTCAAGAGGTTTCATTGAGGCTAAGAGCATAAGAGAATAAAATATCTCCAAGGTTAGGAAACTTTTCAAAGGGAAAATATCTTAATTATATTATTAACCAATTTTTAATAATTTTCCTAAGTATAACTTAGGAAAATAGGTTAATTAATCAATATTAATTGAGACAAGTTGATTTCTCACTAGTGATTTCTAAAAAAAGTACTAATAGAGTCAATATGACCTTAGCCATCGATCGAGATTACATCTTGGCGATTGAATTCTCAATGAGAAATTATAAGAAGAAATCGATGGACATCTTAAATATCAGTGAATTGAGGTGAAAATATAGCATGGGGTTTGACATTAGCAAGGGTTTCAAGAACTATTGAGGGAGAAACATTTTCAGGAGTGTTTCTTCATCAATTATTCTCCCAAATTCTGATATCATAAGGGAGATTATTTTCTAGAATTTTTTGTTGAACGAGGGCTGAGATTTTCAAAGGGTTGTGAAGGTTTTTCTAAAGGGTCGTATTCATCCAGATAGGCCACACATGTGGGGTTTAGAGGGCGTTTGGAGGACTAAAAAATTCCAGAAGGACCCAAGAGGAAGGGCCGAGCAAATTTTTGGAGGAGTTTGAGTTTTCCAAGTGGTCGCGAGGCCATATCTTCCATCACTAGGCTGCATATGCGGGGTTGTATGGATTTTTCTATCAGGTCATGGTGCTTTTCAGTAGGATAAATTTCTCAGAGAGGGTCATGTTATCTTACAGAGGGAGGCCGATTTCCTTAACGATATTTTTATTTTCTAGTAGTTGGAGAATAATATTTTATCGGAGCTTCACCATTATACAACAAGTATTTTTAATATTTATCAATTACAGATGTGTTGAAGAAATAATAAAACCCTCATCTACATAATAGGTTTTCCCCGCATTTGGGTTTTTCCAAGGAAATTTGTCCAAAAATATTGGTGTTCGTTTTTATGTGTGTGTTTCTCACAAATCCTGTGAGTTTCTAATTGGTGAATACTGTAGTAGTGTTTTTAGTCAGTTTTTGTATAGTAATTTTTTTTTTTGTTGAGACAAATAATCTTTAAAAGGATAGGTTGGATAATTAGCAGATAACTAGATTAAGTTTTAGATCAAAGCTAGACCTGGAATTCTCACAATATGAGCTTATCTTCATGAGTGAGATAGACTTTATATATCTTGTTGGATACAAGATTGTTGCAAAATAATCTGTTAATATCTGTCTCTTTTGTGCCAGTTTGTTGAAAGCATGTTGGTTATCTATCAAAAGTAGATATGTGTAAATTTATATTGAGTGTTTGTTTGATTTCTTCTCAAATTTCATACTACAGAAGAAGAGTTGTATATAAATGACTTGAAATGTTAAATCTTATAACTTTAATTGTAGAATATCTAGCATTATAAACCAATTCTGATTATGCATCCTTAAATAACTTTACAATTTCGGGGGAGTGGGGTGAAAATGAAAATACATGAAATGATATTTTTAATATTTATAATTAAATTTATGTTGTTGCTACATTTTAATTATTATATATGTTTTATAAGAGGGATATATATGTTTCGATCTTTGACTTAGACTCAACAACAAGGCTCCAACTCATAATAACAAAGTTCACCATGTAACTTGTCATAATTAAATTTTGGTGGGGAGAATAACAATCATTCCTCCCAACTACCTAAGATAAAACTAACTCACAATCATCATATATTTATTTAATTTAATTCACAAATAGTTAAAAGTTATAAAAATAGTATACAATAAATTTGTTAAATAATTAAAAATATTAATTACTTATTAAGTTTAAATATTGTTTATTATTTAAAAATAATAATAATTTATTACTTATTTATTACTATTAGTGCTTTGATTTAGTATTTGTTTATTGTATTCCATTTTGATCTTGAACCATTGGTGCTCTAGTAGTCTTGGAGCATTGATGCTCCACATTGATTTAAGTACACTAGCGTTCTACATTGGACCAACCACATCAATACTCCACAATGATTTAGGAATATTAGTGCTCCAGTGCTCCACATTGGTTAAGGAGCACCGATGCTCCAAATTGGTAAAAACATCCACAAAAACTATTAAAACTTCTACAACCATTGGCAAAATGTTTTGTGAATATTTTCCCAATATTGTCATTATTTTTTTCTTTCTATGTGGTTTACAGACCCTGGAATCAATGATCGTTATGTGCAAAGAATATTTGCACCAGGTAGATCCACTCAAAGGGATCACTTTTTGCTGACTCTACCACAAGCATGACCTTGAGAGTGTCAAGATGATTGAACCCATGACCTCTAAATATCAAAGGTACTTTAATGACGGGGACTCGACCAATTGAGCTAACTTTGTTAAGCATTTCCTTATGGTGGATATTATGGATGAAGAAAGTAAAGAGAGGCTCACCAGGGAGGCCAAGCAGACAAGCACCCACATAAAAAGTACCACAAATGAGGAGAGGCCAAACAAGCACACATGTTCATCCCACAACAAATCAAAAATTTTGTTAGCGAGAGAGTTACTATTTCTATGGACATCCCCATTGGTATAGGATCTTTGTAAGTTGAGAATTTTAATTTTTAGTGGACAATACCTCGCAAGAAATGTAGGATAACACACAAAAATAGAGAATAATTTTAAGTCATAGAGTCTATTCCAAGATGCCAAACATTACATATCCAACTATTATTTATTTGGTTTACTATTCATTTTGTATTATTTACACACATGCACCCCCACAACCTGTCCCATATAGAAGAGGAACCCAAGTAAAAGGGGTGGGGGGCGGGAGGGGGGGGGGGGGGGAGATTTTGATCACTAACGTTATGAGTGAACTATTCCATCTCCAAACTCTTGGCTAATAGATATGGATTAACATGGTTTGTTAATATATTTTTAATTGTTTGGTTTAAGAAAGTTGATTTAAGTCTAACTTTTATGAAGAAAATTAGTATTTTAAATTACATATATAACCCTCATAACTCATATGATTTCAATGCTAATAAGTTATATGGATTGTGTTTTAATAATACCTATATTTATGATAATATTTTTGGTCTTCATCTAAATAATAACCGTGCTTTGTATGCTAATAAATGATATGGTCCCCATGATATTTATTCCTACAACTCTTATGATCTTATGTTAATAATATTTAAAAATTATATGGTCCTCATGCTAATAAATAATATGGTCATCACATTAATAACTCATACATTCCATTTTCCATTAACCCTCATAACCTCTATGGTCTTGTGCCAATAACTCCTAAATACCAAATAAATTTATCGACTTTGTGTCAATAACCTTTTAACACACATAATTCATGTGATACTCATGATAATAGTGTGTATGCTCATCATGCTAATATCCCATATAATATAAATAAGGCATATGACCTGTTATCACTCTAATAATTCCGAAAGTTGTGAGATTTTGATTTATAGTTTAAAGAATATTAGAGGTAACCACAGACCTACTTTTAAGCTTTAGGATCTAGCCTTTTTAAGTCTTAGATATGGCTCTCTCTATAAGATTTAACTTTCTTTTAATATCTAATTTTAGGCTAGTTGTATAGGGAAAATTGGTTTTGGGGTTTTGATTTGTTTTGGTGGGAAAATAACTTAATGTGATGGATAGTTGTAGATCTGTAATCCATTGGGCAGATGGAGTCAATGTGTCAAGTAGAAAGATCAGGATCAAGGTCTAAAGTCAATTTTTCACAGGGCAAGATAGCAGAGTCACTAAAGATCTTCAAAGGCTGATTGGTGAAGTGGCTTTAATCAGGATAAAGAGCAGTTAAGAATTCTTTGATCCGGATAAGGAATGAAAAAGGTAGGGGTCAATCGAAATTAGGGAGCAATTAAGGGTTCCCTAGTCTAGATATCAACATAAAACATTTAAATGAAAACCAATCAATAACATAGTGCTTTTAACAAATTATGATATAACAATTCCTGATTTCACATCAAAATTTAGAACACATTTATGAATGGATGAAAGACATAAGAAAATTGACAAAAAACATGAGAAAATACTTTGCTGTAGTGGCCCAACACATGAATCCTGTAATATGATGCTTTATTTCCTGTGATCTAGTCTGCTGACTTGAAATTGATACAGAAAAACCTTCAGGTTCATAAAATATGACTACAAAATTTTTCAGCAATTAATCCACACTCAATACTTCAAATGATGAAGTATTTATACAAATTCTAAACTAGAATATCTTGAAAAAATATCAAGATTGGTTTAGAAATATCTCAAAATGTATTACATAAATAGAACTTAAATAAAGGACACTCAAAACTAATGAATCTATTTGGCACTATATTTATGGATTGATGGTGACAAATAAGAGAAATTCGAATTTGATAGCAACACTTAGTTGATGATGAGGCTTCCAAGTCACTAAATGTCTCATTCCTTTGTGCATTTTGCTCCAGAAATTCTACAAAATTGGGGTCTAGTGATACCTTTGTATATCTCAATACGAGATAGTTATGTAAAAATTGAAATTTTTTATTGTAGATAAATATGTTATTGAGATAAACCTCTCTCAGTTTCCTAAAATTCCACTCTAGTTATTCACAATAAGCTCTGCAAAAAGATGTGTAAAACAAAACTTTGCACAGTCCGAAAAATAGGCTGTGAATATGTGCATTTATCTATAATTCTGTAATACCTGTGTAAAAAGTGAGATAGGTTTTTGTATATTTGCCTCTTAGGAACGTAAATCTCCTCCAGTTTTTCAAGATTCATCTTGTATTGGCCACAATAGTTTCTGCAAAACTATGGTGTAAATAGGAAATTTCTGAAAAATGCCCCTTCTTGCTCTGTTTTCATCTTTTAACCTTACTGTTCTTTTAACTATTTTTAGTTTTACTTTGGATAAACTTCATTGTTGCTGGTGAAAGTGTTTTCATCTCCGTTTAACCATTACTGTCTCTGTGTTTAATTTTACTGTTTTACCTTGACTACTTTGTTTTTTCTGATTTGACTTTCACTCTGACTTTCATCTGATACACTTTAACTCTGATGCTTTTTGATTGTTCTGTTTTCACTATCACTATGAATTGTTATTTCACTTTTACCATTTACTGTGCCAATTTATCTCTCTCTGCATAAATGAATTATTTCTATTTTGATGCCTGGAATCTTTTGTTAAGGAATATCATTTAAAATCCATTTCTTTGTAAGTTTTTTAGGAGTAAACGACTTTAACTAGTATTAAACTGTTTATCCCAATTCTCCTTTTGCTACTAACCTGCAAAACAAAACATTAATTAATGAGATAGAGGTATGCAAGGAGGGATTATGGCTTTGATGATGGGAAAATACTGTAAAAAAATGGTTTGAATTGCAACGGGGTTTCTGGGGTTGTAGAAATCTTTCAGAAGCTCCTGCAGGTCTTTATAGCACTTGGATGTCTTCGACAATGTTTGTAGCAGTCGAATTGGGTGAATTATGTTCGATTTAAGATTTAAAACTGAGTCGACAACGTTCTTTTTGGTAAAAATTCTCTTTCTGTGCAAATGGTAATAGAAAAGAGTGAAAACAGTGCAAATGGGCGGTTTGTATGCATTTTTATTAAACGGTGAATGCATTGAATGGTGGTTACATCACATAGGATAAGTGGTTTGGGCGCGGGAGAAGGAAATATCGCCAGGCAGTTTTCGCATTGTTGAAAGGTGGTAAGCAGAATTGGATATGAGGATGCGATTAAATGAGAATTAGACACCTCACGAAGAGAGAAACTCCGAAAACTGCCTATTTCACAAGGGTAAGGGTTGATTAAGGATCACGATTTTGGATGTGCGAAATTCATTATCAGCCGTTAGATCCGGGTCATGGAGATCGATGGTGCAGGTTTGTGCAATGGAGTTGCAAGGTCCAAAGGCATGGGGCCCGAGTTTTTTTAATGGTGCTGGAGGTTTATTATGTATTAAGTTAAGGTTTAATACATAGTCGGGTGTATAATGATAGGCTAAAGGTTAATGTTTTAATCAATGGGGGTGGGTGTATGTAATATAAAATGTCGGGGGTAGTGGGACTAGTATTTATCATATGTGCGGAATAGAACTATAAGTTATAATTACAATTTGGGTTGGGAATTAAAATAAAAAGTGGAATTAATATAATACGGGCTAAGGGGTATATAGTGGAGCTAATACATTAGGTTAGGAGTTAATATGAAATGAATTTGCGAAACGTAAAAAATACACTAAGTAAAGTGTAACCTATGTCTTTGGGCGGGATTTTCATAGTGGTGGACCCATCTTTAACATTTCACACTTATACTTAGGATAACAACATTTTTGTGGGTTTTTGGGTATTTTTGTATAGAAAAAGGGAATTAGTCGCAGGGGTTTTAATTTTCCTAGGTAAAATGTGTTTTAAACTTAGGAAAAGGTGATTTTGCAAAGGAAAATGAATGATGTAAAGAGGAAAAGGGCTTTTTTATGAAGGAGAAGGGTTTTTATGAGGGGAATTCTAATACCTTAATGCCAATCAATAATTAAGTTGTGGGTCCGGTCCCAACAAAAGTCAAATAAATGCTTTGAGCCTTTATGATTGAAGGATTTAGTACTGGAACGCATTGTGGTGAGGGAAATTAGTAATATGCCAAATGATGTTTATCCATGCCTTGTAAAACTGCTTGTACCAACCCATCTGCTACCCTAACATTTTTTCTTCATTTACATGGGTGCATTTGAGCTTGCAAACCCTTATTCATTTTTCTTTTAAAACAGGAAACTGTCTATTTCTAACTTTATTTCATCCAAGGGCTTAGATAAAACTGTTGAGCTCCTTATTATTCTCTATTTTAACTCTTGATCTTCCAAGGTTAAACTGTTTGGCTAGATCTTTATTCTCTATCTATCAACATAAAATTTAAAACATGAGAAGTTAAGATTAAGCTATTTAACTCATCATGGATTATGGCATTTTGAACAAGCTGCACATAATCATTTATTTTGCAATAAAAGTAAATAGTAGTGGCATTTGGATTTGCATCACTTTCATGTTTTATTTTTATCTCTTTTTTCTTTGGGGTCCATTTTTTATTCTTTTTTGATATTTTTTCTTTCAAGTCCTTTGATTTTTCTTTTAGGACTTTTACCCTCTTTACAATTTTTATTTTTAATATGGGAAAACAAATTCATAGAAAACAAAGTATGTACATATTACAAGACTAATCAAAGTCAATTCAAAATTATGAATCCTATTATTATAGGACCCTAATAGTGGCTCCACATGGGGATGGAATTTCCTGGTGAATTGTCAAGAACTTTGAGACTGGTAGCCTTTGAATTCTAACTAAGCTAGTTTTGTAAATGTTGTCTGAGCTTTGCAATTATTCATACTTATGATATTTTACCTTTCAAAGCTTAGGGCATTCTCTCCAGGCTTCAGCTTTGTTAGGAAAAACATCCAATTCGATCTAAAATCTTCAATGTTTTGTACAATGAATAAAGTAAAAAAATTTAACTATTTGTTATTTCTGAAGAGTAATATTGCTTCAACATTCTGCCATTGACAGGTCCATCTAGCAGATCTGATCCATCCATCTCTTTCAAAAAGAAATCATTGTTACCTCTGTAGCCATAAATAACATAAGGTCCTTTCCATAGAAAATAAAATTTCCCATGTTTACCTTTCTCTTCTCTCCTTGAATCCCACTTTAGAACGTTGTCTCCAATATAGAAATCATCTTCTTTAATTTTCTTATCAAAAATTTTCTTAGTATTATCTTGGATAACTTGAGACTTAAGATAAACCTCTTCTCTTGTTTGCTGCAAGTGAATGGTTTGGTTAATCCTTCTTTGAATGTCATTGGTCTCAACTTGCAATTCTTGGATTATCTTCATAACTGGTACTCCTAACGAAGATGGAAAAACAACATCCATTCCATAAACAAGTTGGTAAGGGGATGTACCAATATATTTCTTAGTGGTAAGTCTATTTGCCCATAAGGCATTAACTAACCTCTTGTTCCAAGTTTTCTTGTTATCTTCTAGTAATTTCTTGATGATGTTTACAAGGCTTTTATTGGAGGATTAAAAAAGGCCATTACCTTGAGGGGAATATGCAGTATAATGGCCAAGGGTAATGTGGTATTTATGGCAGAAGTCAATCATCTTTTTGGATTTGAATGCAGCTACATTGTCAGTGATAATCTTTTGGGGGCATCCGAATCTTTAAAGTATGTTTTTTTTCTAAAAAGGAGATTATGACAGTGTCAGTGGCTTGCCTAGAGGGTATGGCTTCTATCCACTTAGTGAAATAGTTAGTGGCTGTCAGAATCCACTTATGTTGGGCTGAGGATGGAGGGTGAATTTCACCAATGAAGTCAAGACCCCATTGTTGAAAAGAGATTTTCGTTGAGATGGGTCTTAAGGGCAGAGGTAACAAATTTTTCTTTCCTTCAAATATTTGGCACTTGTGACAGGAGGTCACATACTTTTTTACATCTGCAAACAAAGTAGGCGAGTAAAAACCAGCTCTCAGTATTTTGACTGCAACAGTTTTCTAGTAGAGATGTCCTCCACAGTCACCTACATGAAATTCTTCCAAAACTTTGTCAGCGTATTCTTTAAGCAAACAATTCAATAAAATTCCACCATGATCTTTCCAAAAAAGTACATTGTCTATGATACAAAATATTATTGCCTTTAATTTTAGAAATCTAGCTTATGTTCTTGATAATCTAGGAGGAGCTTGTAAATTTAGTAATACAAATATAATATCTGCATACCATGGTGAGTATGAAAAGGCTTCACTGATATCTGGAGTCGCCATATTTTCATGATCATCTATTAATGCAATAAAATTAATGTCTAAAGCATGACAACTGATTTAGCCATGAGTTTGGCTAAACATTGACCTTTTATTAGTTTGGTGGGATTGATTTCTATATCATATTCCAAAATTGTGGCAATCCACTTGCCTCTTTTACCATCCGGGCCATTCTGTGTTAGAATGTCCTTTACAACTGCATTTGGAACATAAGAAATGATATGTGAATAAAGAATATACACTCTAAAGTCTTTGATGGCCTTTAATAAAGCTAGGGCCTACTTTTGTGGCATCTCGAAGTGATTCTCTAAAGAAATCAATAGGCGGCTCATAGCCCTGGTCATTTTTCTACAGTGAAACTGCAGCAATTGTGTGTTCTGAAGAAAAGGAGAAAATAATGAAATCCTTCTTAAAATCAGGACTTATAAGGATTGGTGTTTTTGTTAAGGCTTGTTTAATTGATTGCTTGGCCTCAACAATCCATTTAAGTACTGAGTCTTTTTTCAACATATTGTTAAGTTCTCTAATTATTTGAACTAGATTTGAGATGAATCTTATAAGGAAGTTAATTTTACCTAGAAAAGCTTGTAATTCCTTAATGTTCCTAGGAGGAATAATGTTTAGAATTGCCTCTATTCTGGCGAGGTCTATCCTAATTCCCTCTTTAGATATAATGTTTCCTATTAATTTACCTTCTTCTAATCCAAATAATGTTTTCTTAGGATTTAGAGAGATGCCACATTTTCTTCATTTAAGAAAGACTTGTCTGAGATGGTCTAAATTTTCATTATCAGTCTTTGAAAATACAGTAATGACATCCAAATAAATCACTAGGAATTCATGAATTTCCTTTGCAAAGGCTATATTCATAGCTCTTTGAAAAGTGGCTCCTACATTCATTAACCCAAAAGCCATTTTTACATACATAAAAGTGCCCCATGGAGTAGTAAAAGCAGTTTTGGCTTGGTCTTCTGGCTGGACTAGAAACTGGTTATATCCAGAGAATCCATTTAATAATAAAATTTTGGAAGAACCAACCACCCTCTGTAAAATGTGATCCATCTTTGGTAGAGGGTAATTGTCCTTTAAGGACACCTTATTTAAATTTCTAAAGTCAACACATAATCTAATTTCTCCTGTCTTTTTTCTAGTGGGAAATAGATTAGAAACCTAATCGGAATATCTGATTGGTGCAATTATTTGGGCATCATACATTATTTTTACCTCTTTCTCAATTGAAGGCATCAAAACAAGATTGATCCTTTTTAACTTCTATTTAAAAGGTTTTTGGTCTTCTTTTATAGGTATCTTATGCTAGTGTCATAGTGTTGGGCCAGAATTGTAATCTACAGATAAATTACGCTTCCCTAGACAGGTGCTAGTCTAGAACAACAGGAGAAAGACTATATGACTATTTGTCCTAACTCAGAACATATATACAAAGAGGATTGGAGGCTTAATTATTCACTCGCTTCCAAATGGCTCCTTCTGTCGCTTCTGTTGTAGCTTCAAATTCGAGCGGTTTGTGAGCTGAATGCTTCCTACAAGAAAGAACACTCAAACAACAGAAGATGCAATAATATAGATATCTATTCAAGCTAGTTAGCTAAATCAGTAAAGCATAAACCACATACATCAACCAAGATCTTACAATATGGAAAATCAAAGCTAATACAGATGCATGTAGGGAAAAATAAGAAGTACTCTTTATTGATGATAGAAGGAGAGGTTACAACCTAGTGACTGATTTGAAGTGACCTTCCAGCAACGTTCCCAAGCCTCATCACGATATGAATCTCTCCAGCTGCAGCTTCAAAAATATAGCTCTCAATTGAAAATTCTCCATCATTTCTCTACTCAAATTCTTCCTTCTCAAACACTTAGATCTGTGTTCAATTTATAGATGAAATGTAGGTTGTTTTGCAATCAATAACTTTCCAAAAATAGGCAAGACATGTTTCCATTCATGTAGATGTCAAATGGACACTTGGATCCAAATCTTGACACATGTGAACTCTTCTAGAAGGCACTGTCCAAGTGGAGATTCTGGAACAATGAGAATTTCGCTCCCAGTGTGACCAACGGCGCACTTGTGAATTTCAGGAAGTGCTTTGCAGAGCAGCCTTGCATGGGGCTACCTGCATACACAACACACTTAGGCCCCTTAGAGCCTACGTTGGTGAGCTCTCATATGCTATATAATAAGCTTCAAACCATGGAAACCTTTACTTGATGAAATTATTGCTTGATTTGTCTTGTTTCTTGTATTAGGGCATATAGCAACTGAAATGATAGGGAATGATAGACCCTTTATCATTGGTCCTGGAGATGATGCCCAGTTAACCTTGTCATTGGGAATGGTGCCCAAATTGACCTATAACAATTGCCCCCTAAAGCATGAGATCCAAATAATAAGAACATTTGATTGAGATGCTTTACACTGTAATGAGTCTAGAAACGAAGTGGAGTGGTCACCTGCATCAATCTTAGAATACATTACAACATGATATATCCTCTTTTGATCATAATTGCTGAGGGTAGGCATTCCCATGTTTAGCACATAAAACAATCTAATAACATGTACATAATTCAGAAAGTCGTCTACATTAGAATGTTTCCCGGATGTAGACATGCCTATAGATATAGGCCCATGTTCTGATGACAATCTGTATGTAAGGTCACCGTACAGATGATGTGTACAAAAATCCTGAAATCGTAGCCTGGATGGATGAAACTAGATCCTGGGTCTTCTTATCTCGTTCACTTGATCATTCAGGTACAAGTCTAGCCATGCGAATATATGATTTGTTGTCGAACATAGAAAGACATCGTTTGATTACCAGCCAATGGGGTGAGCTGTTAAAAAATGTGAGAGAACCACCATTAATGTCAATGGCCCTCAAGGTACTGTAGTACATTTCGTAAGGCGTGAATAGATGATTTGATGTCAAATGCAAAACAAAATCTTTCGGTCAAAGGTCCGGAAGAGAGGATCTTGTCGATGCTGTAACAAGCCTCATGGCACTGGAATTTGATGTTTCTAAGTGAACTTCCTGGATATTGATTTTTCGTCGACAGGAAGTCACCTTATTGCAAAACAGGAGTTACTAATTTCAGAGACAAGGGTATGACTTGATATAGCAATTTTCAGGGATGACGGTCATGAAAATGAAGGTTTACGAGTATTGCAGATGGATGTGTTTTTAATCACTGGATGACTTCTCTTGAACATATTGGCGACACTATGATGAGTTGGTAGCATTGACCCAAAACCGAAGTAAAGGTATGATGAACCATAGGTGTGAATGAACCGTCAAAATGATTACCCAACCCAAACAATCATGGACATGGAGTGAAAGAAGTGTCATGTTCAAGAGTGACTTGCTACCAAAAAGAAACTTTGCTTACTTTTCCCAAATTTTCCCCGGTCATTTGTTGACCAGTACCTCTTTATTTTTTAACAAGGTTGAGGAGGATAACATTTGCTTGATCTATAATTTAACCCTTCGGGCGAATAAAGTATCGCTATTTAATAATTTAACGAGTCTAGTGATGAATGAAACTCGATTCTTGCCATGATCGACAAGCTCATCGCTATTTTATGTTTTAATGAGCTTAACGACAATGATAGCTTGGTCCTTTTTCATATTTAGAGAGTCTGAAAAAGAGGACGAAAGAGAACTCCAAAAGTAATTTTTCGTAAATTTGTCACTCAGATTCGAAAAGGTGTAAAATAATATTTGAGAGAACCTCTTTGGTCATGTTTAACCAAGGTATTCGTTTTCGTAAATATTCCATCTCAGTCCGAAAAAGGGTTAAACTTATACTGAGTAGATATCAATTCATTTACTTTAACGAGCTCGAAAAGACAAGTGCTCGGCAATCTTTTCACATTATCAGAGTCTGAAATGAGCTGAAAGAAGACTCCAGGGGTTCCTTTTTCACTATTATCGAAGCTCAAAAAAGAGATAAAAGTGCACTTCAAATCCTTTTTCCTTTTAATAAAGCTCGAAAAATAAGGAGAAAAAGTATGCTTTGTGGTCAAGTCATTCTTTGAATAAATCTGCACGACTAATCTGTTCATCAGTTGTATTTCCTATTCAAAACAACATCAAATGGATTAAAAATACCTGTTTCATGATAAAAACATAATAAAAATATAGTCATAGCAGTAAATTTAACTTGCAAACACTTAAATGACTATAAAAGGTAGTTTCACTATTCATTTTTACCATTCCATAGTTACCATTTGCATTTTGGAGCTTTGAACCTGATTTTTCCCCCGAACTTCAGTCATTGATTGTGGTCGTTTCTGTGGATGGATTTCGTTGTCGTTTGATCCAGGTTAGTGCCATGAACCTCCTCTTTCCTTCAGTATTCATTTTATCTCCATTCTTTGCGAATTTTTAAGGTTTTGAGGCCCCTAGGGTAAATTCTGCCCAAAATAAGGGTAACACATCCCTAAATGTCAAAACCTGCATTGCATAGTAGGTACAGTGAAGGGTACCTAGATGTGCAATGCACTGTCTTAGCCCAGGGAGTGCGTTGGGCGCAGTTCAAGTTTTTGGTTTTCATGCTGTGTCCAAAATTTGCCTAATTTTTTGCAATGATTGGAATCTAATGGATCTTATGGTTGATTTTTAGGTTTTCATTGGATTATAATGAAGATTACATGGAGGGAAAGATAACATGAAGAAAAATATATGATTGCCTTGAATGATTCGGGTACTGTAAGAGACTTAAGAGATTGTGGACTACTTAAGTACTTCAAATTGTCGAGAATGAGGCAACAAATAGAACTCTTAGAGTTCTTAGTTCGAGTATGGGATCCGACGATGGATGCATTTCACATTAAGAACAAAGTGGTTCCCATAATAGTTGAGGATGTGGATTTTCTCACAGGTTTGTCAAGGAGAGGTTTGTCCATTTCTCTCACAGGGTCTACCATTGCAGGAGAGACAGTGAGGGATTGTGTTATGCAGTATTGCTATCCAGGGTCAGAACCAAGCAAAGATGGAAAAATAAACATCTGGGATGTCAGGGATTTGCCTTTGAGAACCATCATTTTCATGATCGTTGAACTTGCTGGCACCGTTACACTACATGTAGCGAACCGATCGTATATGCAGTATGCACTAGAGTGCTTAGAGCTAACAATATTAAAATGGTTTGAAGCTGTTCTATCTCAGATAAAGGAACGACTGAATAAATCAAAGGGAGGAAGGAAGAAAAATTTCAGTTATGGTTCAATCCTTATCTCCTTCGCTTTGGAATGGATTCCACTGATGCAGCCACAACATGTAACATTGGATATATCTAGTCCTAGAGATCCTCGAATGCAGAGATGGGTATAACTTATGGGTCGGCATGCAGGCCAATCGACCTTTGTGTTCTCGACTGCATTCTTCGCTTGGTTCTGGCGACATATCATCACCATCGATGAGTATGCATACGCAAGCATCAACTTCTGAGGAGATCCAGATCTAGTATTACCAGAAGGCGCTCAGTGGGGTGCAATAGGTAAGAATTATTCGGCCATTTTTTTTTATTTTTCTAAGGTTTATACAATGTTTTTGTGTTTTTATTTCTTTCCAAGACTAAACTAAATGTTTGATGTAATGCAGATATTGGTCATGTTCAACCAGTAGAGGAACCAGAGTGTGAAGTAGATGCGCCAGCAGAGAGGGCTGTCAGGAGAGCAGTCCTTCAGGACCTTGATATGGCTGAGCTTCAATAGCACATCAAAGGGTTGACCTTCAGATTCCGGATTTCTGGATCGAAGAGCTTCCCATGCGATTGTAGTGACACACTATTGGGGTTCCTAACCGTTGGATGTGGTTACTCTGCAGGATAACTAGATCTATAGCATGTTACCATGAGTACCACTAGTTTACTTGTGACATTTTGCATACATTTTGAGGTTAGATGACCTATGTGTCTTGGGCACAAATTTTGTAAAAAACCTATAACTATCTATCTATGTGTTTTCAGAGTTTTTCCTATGTTTAATGCGCAATCCTTTAAATGATGTGAATGTTTTCTTTACCTATGTTTCAAATGTCCATCTAAAACTTGATTAGCTAATGAATCAGTTAAAGTGTTCAGATTTCTGGAAATGTGTTGATATTTAATGAAATCAAAATGTCTTTCCAAAAGTCGAACTCTTAGGAACAATCTAAGAAGTGTCAGATTTCTAACAGTATAAATACTAGTAAGTTGTAGTACCAAAAGTTGTGAGTTTAACCTTATGATTATGCGGTTAATACCAAATGAAATGGCATCAGAGAGAAGTTCGATCAATGCGCTATACTCAGCGATATTATTTGTCGATCTACCAATACAAATCCCTTGAAAACTCACTAACTTGCCGTTCGGAGCAAAAATGGCCCATGCTGCAGAGGATAGATTTTGCATACTACGTCTAGCACCATTAGCATATCCAACAAATGGTTTCGAAGATTCAGTCATCTGCGATGAAATGTAAAGTGGATTACTAACGTCAAGAAAAATCTAAAAACAAATTAAGATAGTGAATGCAAATCAACAATATATAAACAATATAATACAAAAAATTACTACGCTCATGATTAAGCATAGTAACGTTTCAAATACAACCCATTTCGAGGCTGTGCCAATGGAATCCCATCGTAATCAACTAACTCGTAGGCACCCTTAGCAAGAAATATTTTGAAAATATAGGGGCCATGCCATAATGGTTTGAATTTCCCTGTACCTATAACATCATCTTCCTAATCATAAAGAAGGACCAAGTCACCCTTTGAGTAGATGCGAGGCTAGACATTTTTGTCGTATTGCGCCTTTATACGTCTCTTATGCACTTCGTTGGCCAGTTGGGCTTCACGACACGTTTCATCTAGATGGATGAGATTAAGGAGACATGCTTCTTCTTTTGAGGTGTTAGGTAACAAGTCTATCATGAGTTTTAACGACGATATTTCAGATTGGATTGTTAAGATAGCTTCCAGACCATACACCAATTGAAAAGGAGTAAATCCGGTCGCGTTTCTCACCGAGGTTCAATACGCCCACAAGGCGGAGTACAGGATCAAGTGCCAGTTCCTTTTACAGACTCCTATCATTTGTTGAAGAATTCGTTTAAGAATTTTGTTAATAGCCTCAACTTGTCCATTTGATTGTGGATAATAAGGAGTAGAATTATCATGTGACAATCCTAACTTGGCAGTCAATTCAGACATCATATGGTTGTGAAAATGCTTCCCATGATCCGTAACTATAGCCTGTGGGACCCCAAACTGTGCAATAACATGGTTGAAGAAAAACAATGCAGTTGTTTGTCCTGTGTTGTTGAATATAAGCATCGTTTCAGCCCATTTGGTAAAATAGTCGACTGCGACAATAATATAATCATGCCCCCTGGACGAAGGATAGTTATAGGTCATGAAGTCAATACCCCATTTCGTAAATGGTCCAGTAGAGACAAAAAGATGCATTGGCACTGGCGGTTTGTGGATTTTACGGTGAAAAATCTGGCATGAATGACAACTTCTGACTGCAAGGATGCAATCTCAAAAAATAGTAGGCCAAAAGTAATTGGCACAGAGTATTTTCTGTGTGGTAGCATATCAAGATAAAATTCCAGCACAAGCCCCAACATGGCAATCATTTAACACTTTTTCGGCCTCCTTATGAGTGAGGCACCTCCTTAAAATGGTATCAACACCACGACGATAAAGTGTATCGCTGACGATCAGATAATCTTTGGCTTGGTATCGAATACGTCACTGATCAGAGTGAGAGGTATTAGGTCAAAAAGTTTGGGTTTGGAGATAAATGATGAAATCTCCATACCAAGGATCAGATGATCTGATCAAAAACAGAGATTCGTCTGGAATAGATGGTTCCGACGTAGTAGCAGTACTATCATAGGGAAGGTCACAGAGAAGCTCAGCCAAAACTAAAGACTTATTTGACTTGGATTTGATGAATTCCAAATCAAATTCCTGCAAAATGACAATGCATTGTGAATATCCCCCCCCCCCCCCCCACAAAAATTGACATGATAATATGTAAGTCATGGGGTTGCAATCCGAAACTATTGTTGTTTTTCAGAGCAGGATATAATGGTGAAATCTTTGGACAAATTGAACAACTTCCAAGGAAAGCTTTTCCACGTACGAGTACTTAACTTCCGTATCATTGAGATTACGACTCAAATAATAGATCGGATGTTCAATTCCATCTTCTACTTGGACCAAAACCATAGCGATGGTCATTTTAGCCATGACAATATATAGGAAATAATCATTTTGATAATTAGGAAGATACATTAATGACGCTCAAACAAGATGGTCCTTGACAACATCAAAAGAAGCTTGCGCAACTTGGTCCCAATGGAAGAGAGCTCCCTTTTTCAATAGTTGAGTAAATCCTTTAGCCATTTCGGCGTAAATTGGAATGAACCTTCTCAGGAAGTTAGCCTTTCCTTGAAGTTTATGTATTTGAAGTAAGTTTGATGGTGTAGGCAAATCAAGAATGGCCTGTACCTTCAATGGGTCTATTCAAATTTCTTATTTTGAGACTATGAATCTGAGCAATCGACCAAAACCAACACAAAACACACATTTGTGTGGATTGAGGCGTATATTGTAGTGTCAGCAGCGTAATAAAATGGCTCTCAAATGCATCGGGTGATCAATCCGATTTTGTGAATGCATTGGTAAATCATCTAGATATGGTTGAAAAATGTGCTTGATGTCGTTGAAAGCATAATCCATTGCTCTCTGAAAAGTTTCCCTAGCGTTCTCTAAGCCAAACAAAATTTTCCTATATGCGAATGTGCCCCAGGGACAGATGAATGCTGTCTTATGTTGGTCATCTGGGCGGATATTGATTTGATTGTAGCCGGAAAATCCATCCATGAACGAAAAAATTTCGCATCCAGCACAATCGTCAATAATCTAGTCAATAAAGGGAGTAGGATAGTTGTCTTTTGGACAAGCCTGATTGACATCCTGATAATTGATGCACACTATAATGGTTCCTTGTTTTTTCATAATAGGAACGATATTGGAAACCCACTCAGTTAGTGGAACATGGTAAATGAAACTAGCACGCAAAAGTTTTTCAACTTCTGCTTTGATGGCAGAGGATTTCTTTGGATGAATAGGACGAAGGTGTTGACGCACCGGTTTGACATCAGGATACATATTAATAGTGTGTGTTCAAATATACTAGTATCTGTGCCTCGCATTTCCTCGTAAGACCAAGTGAATACGTCACGAAATTCACGAAAAAAGAGAGCGATATGAATCAAGTTCTGATGGAGAACAAGATACACCGACATGAATATTTTCTACAATGCTAGGTTTGGTCGAAATATCGATAGAAATTGGTATAGATGTATTAACAAGTGGTAATGAAGTGGGTGTAACAGGTTGAACCGATTGATACGAGTGTACAACCATTTGTGGTTGGATAGGCAGAGTGGGCTGCCATTGACAAACATTCATGTCAACATTAGTTTGACCAAAAAGTGTTTGAGTACTGTCATATTGGGTGACCAAAGGTTGCCCCTAGCATAAGGAGGATAATAAGACAGAAAATAATTTTCTCCAAATGCTGGGAGTTGATATGGTACTTAAAGGAATTGACCCAAAAGAGGACCAACTTGATATTGCCCTGATGATGTATGTAATGAATCAAGTTGTTCAGTACTAACGATAGGGACTACCAATTAAAACACCAGATGATGACATTGGTAAATACCATGGTCTTGAAGATGTACCAGAGAAAGTGCCAGATAATGATTTGTAACCTGTTGAGACCGAAGGGCCACCATGCAAATATGACTCTAGTGAGGTTGTGAACATCGACGGATTAGCGAGGGTAGGAGCTGACATAATTGGAACAACAAACCCAATCGAAGTTGTTGGTTCAGACATGGTTGTATGAACAAATGTATACCCTCGAAAATCGACAGGAGATTTAATGTAAATAGGATCAAAAAAAGCATATGGAAACAATTGAGGAAAAGACTGGTACAGGTAAAGATTCCCCCCCAAAATGGGTTGGAGTTAAAGGTGTATCGTCTTGTGGAATTTCTTCAATCAAAATTAAACAAGGAGGAAGAACTTCACCGTCAGGCCCAAAATATATTTCAGATGGTTTACTGTGTGATATAGGAGTTCAAGTGGCTACAGAAATTTGTGAGGTGACCAAGGTAGGAGCAACTTCCGGTTGTTCGACTTCAAGATTCAGATTTTCTGGCAAAGAAGAGATAGGATCTGGATCAATTTGTGATTGAACAACGTCGGGTCCAAGAGGTATGGTCTTAGTGATTGAATGGATCGTGACCACGGGTAGCTATGAAGACTTCGTTTCGACAACAGTAAACAAACTGGGATGTGTGGAAACAATTTTAGCTAGCTCTTGTTTAAAAGATGATGTTCGCCATAGGTACGAATTGTACTTGATTCGGCAGATCGTGATCGCCTTCGCTTACCAGAAGTAACTTCCGGTGGTAAAGGTGGTTTTAAAGCCAATCTACGCGAATGATGGGGGATAAGATTTTGTTCTTCCATGATTACTGATTTATTTTATCCAAAAAACAAATAAACAAAAAGAGGGTAATGCTAGGAAAAAGGGTTTACCAAGAAACTGTGGACTGCAGAATACCTCCTGGTGAACCAAGAAGTACGGGCAGGTAATCTCCTCAAATGCTGTGTTCAGTGTATCATAATTTCAAGGCGGCCGACTCGGTTCACTATGGATGGATAACACCTAAAAGTTGTCCTCCCAAATATACCCAAAGGTACTGTTGAGCCCCAAAGATGTCCTTTCCTTTCGCCAAATTTCACTTCATTCCATTTATCCTCTATTAATTGTAGGCTTAAAAGATCAATAGGAATGATTAAAGTTACTTTAAGAATGCATGCAATAAATAACTTACTAAACTTTTGTGGTCTTGTTGTTGTAGTGATTTTTGACTAAACTTAGCTACAGAATGCAACCATTCTGTAGCTAGTCGCATATTCCGCAGCTATCTTTATGTTCACACAGGTTACAGGTGTCACTTAAAGGAAAAATGCATATGGTTGAATTCCAGAACTCACCTACATAATTCCTTGCCCTCTACAAAGTCTGAGCAAAAATCTGCAAGTGGTTATGCAAGTGGAGGAAACAAAAACTAAGAAGTAGACTTCTACCAAGACAAGGACTCTGCAGATGTCTTCAGCAAAGTACGAGGCCTCAACAGGAGTTATATTTCGATTTTGATTGAAAAATACACCTATCCCTATTTCTTCTTAATGACAGTTATGTATTTTTCTTATAAAAATAACTCGGTGAACCGAGAGACAGTTAGCTAGTTGATGTTTTGTTGTTAAGTTTTCCAAAACTGTGATACTCTGTTTTTGAAGCGTTCTCATTTACTGAAAGAAGAAAAACTTTAATGCTTGATCTGAAGCAATCTTGAGGAGATTCGTGTGCCAATCTGATGGTAGAGGGCCCCTACTGTCCGAAAGGCTTTGTGCATATTTTTTTAGATAAGTGACTTTAGCTCTGTTTTGTTCCTAATTTAGGCAGTTTTATGAACTTCATGTTTTATGTTCACTTACATCGAATGTTACAGTCAATATCATTCTTATGAACTGTTCCAATATATCACTAACACGTGAATGAGATAGATCTAGAATACTTCAGAGGTTAATTGCATTTTAGTTCAGTTCTGTTCATTGTATTTCAAGTTTTATTAGCTAGTTGTATTCTAGTTTTGTTAAATTAGACTTAAAGGCCTTCATTATTTAAAAACTGCTCTTGTTCTTAATTTTTTTTAACACATCATCATCATATGGACAAGAATTAGTTATATCATTTTGAAGTTCTTGACTATTTTGCAATTTCTCATAATTTTACAAATAACATTTTTTCCAAGGCTATTCCAAGAGATCTCTAACCCTTGAATGAGGCTTAATAGTAATATCTTGAGTTGCAGAGTGGGTTAATTCTAGTGTCATAAGTTATGTTAGCATAGGATTCCTTACTAAATTGCAGATAATATTTTCTCAAAGTGTTCCAACAAATTTCTAACCCTGGATAAGATTTTCTCTGTGATATTGTAAGTTGTTGTTTATTAAAGAGAACCTCATTACATCAAACTTATCCTTTTCTCAAGTTGTTCCAACATACCTCTAATGAAATTAATTGGACTGAGTTAATGTTATGAGTTACTTTCCTTGTCAAGCTTTGCAATTTGTGAATTAGCATTTTCTGTTCTTAGGTGTCATACACAGTTTAGAGTAGATTTTGTTCTATTTTAGTATGATCAGTAACTTCTCTTTGCCAACAATTTAGTTCTTTTCCTCTTAACACAAAAATACAAAACCAAAAACACTAGAAAAACACTAAACACAATGAAGTAGGAAGAAGATACCTAGGCACATATAGTGCACTTCACTTCAACAGTTTACTAGCCCTGGTTGACAATTTATGACATCAATTTAGGAACACTAAGTTGAGAAAGACTAAGTTGAGAAAGACATTTTGGCGCCGTTGCCGGGGAAGTGTAACTAGGTAGCCTTGTTTCTTACCTCCCAAAAACAATGATATGCGTAGAGAAAGAGACTCAAGGGGTAGATTCATAAGAAGCAGAAGCTTGATTTCTAGAACACCACTTGTTCCACCAAGACCAAGAGGCAACACACCTCCAACTCAAACCCACATCCCATGCTTTACTGATCATAGAATTCCAGAAGATTTAAGATCATATATTCCATGAGAAAGACCTTCCACTTCATCCACTGAACCTCTCCTAGAAGAAGATTCAAGGGCCCCTGTTAGAGACATAAAATTTTCCACTTCCACAGAAGAATCAACTATGGCAGAAGAAGGGGGAGGAGGAGTCTTTAATGGAGAACACACACTATTTGGAGGGGGTAGAGGTAGAGGTAGAGGAGAAGGAGGTAGAGGTACCGGAGGAGAAGGAGGTAGAGGTGAAGAAGGAGGCAGAGGAAGAGGTAGAAGGGAAATGGGAAGCTCTTTTGGGTTTCCTATAGTAGATGAAGAAACCAATGCAACTATGAAAAATATTTCACCCTCTGTCCTTCCAAACTTCTATGGACTCAAAAGTGAAGATCCTGAAACCTTTCTATTTGAATTTGAAGTCCTATGTAGAACCTAAGATTACTTACAAGATTCCCAAAAACTTAAACTATTCCCTTCAACATTGAAAGGAGTAGCATTAAAATGGTTTATGAGTTTGATCAACAGTTCTATTAGGACATGGGAAGACATGAAACATGCATTTCTAGAGAGGTATTTGGATTACTTTATGCCAGTCAACCATAAGGAGGAAGTGTTTAAAATGCTACAAAAAGAGGATGAAAATATGGAAGATTTGTTGCAGAGGTTTAACTATAACATCAAGAGGGCAAAAATGGAAAACTTAGACCAAGATACTTTGAAAGCTCTCTTGTTGAAGACAATTAGGGATGAATGGTTAGATATCCTTAATATTATGGGAAAAGGGGATATATCTCAGCTCACATTACCTGAAATAGCTAAATTATGTATCAACCTTTCAAGAGGGAAATCTAAAACTGTAAAAGGACCAAGAGAACCTGCTCTTGCAAGGGCAAGTAAGTCTGCTTCTGGGACAGTAAGTAGGGCAGAAATAGGACATATGCTTGATGAATTCAAATCTGACATTTTAGGGAGTCTTAGTGAGAAAATAGACACCCTCAAGTTACAAAACAAGCAAAAAGCTGAATCTTATGCCTTAGCAATCTTTTGTCCCAAATGTAGAAAGAAGCATGCCTTGAGAGAGTGCCCTTTGGATGAAAAAGTAATAGATACTTGTGTAATTTGTTCAGAAAAACATGAGACCAAGAGTTGTCCTTCACTTCCTAGTCTTAAAGCTGTCTTTCAAGAAGAAACCCCTACAAATTCCACAGAATCTCTCAATTTTGTCTCTAGAAGGCCTTGGCAAGGACCCCAAACACAAGGATTCCATGATCAGCTATATAATCAACCCCCACTAAATTGGAATTCTTGGCAACAACCTTTGCCCCAATTCCAAAATAAATCTCAAACTTGGGCACAAGGAGCACAAAATACCTATGGAAGATACTCTCAGTACTATCAATATCCACCATCCTATCCACCATATCCAAATTTCCCTCCTCAACAAAATCCTCAACAAAATCATCAAAATCCACAACGTCAAAATTCACCACTTCCACTACCATTTCCTCAGAAAGCAAATCAGTTACCTGCCCAACCCATAGCAAACCCCAATAATAAAAATCCTTAGAACACATACATGATAGAAGGCCAACAGTTTCAAACCTATTTTATTACTCCTTTAGACCTTAATGCTGTTCAACTTAGGTCTGGAAGAATACTTGAAAAGAAGAAACCTTCTGTAGTCATACAAGAGAAAAACAACTCTCAGGAAGATTCTCTATGGGTAAATAAAAGTCTTGAAGAGAACACATCTTTTCAAGCTCCAAACATTGAAAAATCAAAACACAAAGAACCAATAATTTCAACGCCTATATTAGAGCAACCATCAACATCCACCTCTACACCTCCCTTTCCAGAAAGATTACAAATTGATAGGGGTGTAGAAAAACAAATTATGGTGCCTAATTATGATTTCCTAGATGAGCTAAGGAATGTTTGTATTAAGATCCCATTATTACAAGCTATCAAGGAAATTCCAATCTTAGGAAAAAAAATAAAGGAGTTGAGCATGAAAAAGACAGGAAAAAGAATTAAAGAGATAAAGAAAATTCAACTGGCAGGAAAAATAGCAGATATCATGATGGGTAAGATTGCCATTCCAAAATATCTAGACCCAGGAAATCTAGTTGTTAAAATACACATCAATGGAACTGAGATCCAAAACACACTTATTGATTTAGGAACAACAATCAATATCATGAGTAGACAAATCATGGATAAACTAAAAATTCCTAATCTTCTTTTTACACCTACATTATTACAATTAGCAGACAGATCTGTGATCAAACCTGATGGGGTAATAGAAGACATTCCAGTGTCCCTAGATTCTTGGGAGTATCCTATGGATTTTATGATCTTAACTCCTAAGAATAATCTAGGAGGACATCCTATTATATTAGGAAGACCTTGGTTAGCTACAGCTGATGCTTTCATTAGCTGTAGATCCGGTGATATGTACATCTCTGATGGTAGTTCAACCAAGAAATTTACCTTGTATCCTCCAGCAAAAACAATTACAGAATTGGATGATACTCAATGGATTGAGGATGAAGAAGACATACAACCTCTCTTCACAATTTCAGAAATTAGTGAAGATAGCCAGATTCTAAATACCTTAGAAAATTTTGAATCCTCTTCGAAATAAAAACATGAACAATTTCAAGAAGAATCCAACATTGAGTTTTTATCATCAAGACAGATGTCTCTTTATTCCATGGATAAATTTGGCAGCTCTACAATTGAGATATTTCCAGGTAAAACTTTAAACATAAACAAGAACCTAGAGAAATCTCAACAAGAAAAGCTAGTCAAGATATTACAGAGACATTCTTCTGCATATGCATGAGAGTACACTGATATGAAAGGGATAAGCCCTAAGACTTGCACTCATCACATCTACATAGAGGAAAATTGTAAACCAATCAGACAACCTCAAAGACGGATGAATCCAAATCTTAGGGAGATTGTTAAAGAAGAATTGCATAAATTGTTAAATGTCAACTTTATCTATCCCATTTCAGATAGTCAGTGGGTTTCTCCTTTGGTAATTGTGCCAAAGAAAAATGGTAAATGGAGGGTATGTATTGACTACTGGGAATTAAACAAAGCTACTCTTAAAGATCATTTTCCCTTACCTTTCATAGATCAGGTGTTAGACACATTGGCTGGTAAAAAGTACTTCTCATTTTTAGATGGGTTTAGTGGTTATAATCAAATCCAAGTAGCACTGGAAGATCAAGACAAAACCACATTTACCTGTCCTTGGGGTACCTATTCTTACCGAGTATTGCCATTTGGACTATGCAATGCACCCGCAACATTTCAAAGGGCAGTACTAGGAATTTTTTCAGATCTAATACATGATTGTGTAGAGGTATATATGGATGATTTCACAGTTTATGGAAACACATTTGAAGAAGCCTTAGAAAACTTGGAAAAAGTTTTAAAAATATGTAAAGAAGCAAATCTTTCACTAAGTCATGAGAAGTGTTTTATGATGTTTACTGAAGGAATTGTTTTGGGGCATCACATTTCAGGGGATGGGATTAGAGTTGATGAGTCAAAAGTTGAAGTCATCTCTAACTTATCTGTTCCAAGTTGTCAAAAATATGTTAGGAGTTTTCTAGGATTTACAGGATATTATCGAAGATTTATAGAAAACTTCACCAAGATAGCATCTCCACTTTTCAAATTACTTACCAAAGACTGTGAATTCAAGTGGAATCCTGATTGCCAGTTAGCCTTTGAGACCCTGAAAACAAAAATCTCTGAAGCACCTATTTTAAGGGGACCTAACTGGAAATTACCTTTTCATATTTCAACATATGCCTCGGATACAACTTTAGGAGTAGTATTGGGACAAAAAAACCTGATTCCTTATGCCATCTACTGTACAAGTAAAAATTTGACTCCTTCAGAGTTAAATTAAACTGTAACTGAAAAAGAGTTCTTAGCTGTTGTTCATGCCATAAATAAATTCAGACACTATATAATGGGCTATGAAAATTTTGTTCACACAGATCACTCTGCAATTAAATATCTAATGAACAAATCAATTACTAATGGCAGAGTCATAAGATGGTTATTGCTTTTACATGAATTCAACAT
Source organism: Pinus albicaulis (assembly GCA_034641835.2). Taxonomy (NCBI): domain Eukaryota; kingdom Viridiplantae; phylum Streptophyta; class Pinopsida; order Pinales; family Pinaceae; genus Pinus; species Pinus albicaulis. Next base: position 1,440,651,774 of record CM076579.1, read on the forward strand.
TACCATTCTAGATAGGCCTGGGAAACAAAATACAGTAGCTGATTTCCTATCTAGACTCCAAAACATCAAAGATAATACTCCAGTTGAAGATCAATTCCTTGATGAATATCTTTTTGCAATTTCTACTCAAACTCCTTGGTTTGCTGACATTGCTAATTATTTAGTTTCAGGAAAATTTCCTTCAATAATGAATGCAAGAGACAAAAGAAATATCATTTATGACAATGCAAAATATTCATGGGTTGCTAATGAGTTATACAAAACAGGTCCAGATTTTATCATTAGGAGATGTGTTCGGGAAGATGAGATGCCTGAGATCCTCAAGGCATGTCATGATGAACCTTGTGGCAGACACTTTGCTGATAAAAGGATAGCTTATAAGGTCCTTCATTTAGGATACTATTGGCCATCCCTTTTTAAAGATGCTAAAGAGTATGTCAAAATGTGTGACAGTTGCCAAAGGGTAGGGAAACCTTCTCCTTCAGGTGAGATGCCATTGCAGCCTCAGGTACATATTGAACCTTTTGAGAAATGGACTTTAGATTTTGTAGGACCTATTAGTCCTCCATCAAGAAAAAAGAAATATATATTAGTTTGCACTAATTATGTTACCAAATGGGTAGAGGCCAAGCCATTACTTTCTGCTACTGAAGCATCTGTAGTTAATTTTATTTTTGAGGATATTTTTACTCGTTTTGGTGTCCCAAGAGAAATTGTTATAGATCAAGGAGCTCAATTCATATCAAGGCTAGTGGAACAAATGATGGATAGGTACAAAATCAGACACAGAAAATCTACTCCCTATCATCCACAAGCAAATGGTGAAGTGAAATCTACTAATAAGGTCATTGAAGGGATCCTAACAAATACTGTTCATTTACATAGAAGAGATTGGGCAGACAGGCTTCTTGAAGCCTTGTGGGCCTATAGAAATACATGGAGAAGCACAACAGGTCATACTCCTTATGAACTTGTTTATGGAAAACAAGTCTTGTTTCCCATAGAGTTTTAGATTCAAACTTTTAAAATGGCAGTCCAGCTAGGAATTGATCTAATAGAAGCACAAAAGCATAGGTTGGAGCAGATTAATGAATTGGATGAGATTAGACAGGATGCAGTCCAGAGAACAAATATAGTCCAGCAGCAAAGGACTAGATGGCATGATAAGTACATTAAGGAAAAGAAATTCAAAGAAGGTGACTGAGCCCTCTTGTTTGATTCAAATTTCAAATATTTTCAAGGTAAATTCCAAACACATTGGCTTGGGCCATATGAAATTGTGAAATTTTTTGACAATGGAGCAATAAAAATCAGGACAATAGATGAAGATGAGGTCACTTTTCTTGTAAATGGTCATAGATTGAAACTGTATCATAAGCCACTTTCAAGAGAAGAATTTGTCAAGAGATTCCAAGAGAACAGTGATGTGAAGTTAATGAAGAAGAATCCTTCTTCTTCATCAACTTAATGGTATTTTCTGAAATCAGATGCATAAAAAGAAGAAGAAGTATAAACATGAAAACTAATCACTGATTAGCATGTTTATACAGAAAAGATAAAGTGAAAATCAGAATATTTCTGACACTTTACCTTTTCAAAATTGTTCTTTTCCTGCAAGCAACTATCATAAAATCATAAGTGCAGGCCCACTTTACATATCACATTCCACTTATGATCCATTTCACTTCATCATATCTCACTTCATTCATATTTCATTCACTCCATTCATCCATACTTCATTCACTCCATTTCATGGACCATCTCATTTTTATTTCAAATTTGATCTTTTTCTACAATTGAGTATTAAAAATCATAAGTTGCAGGCCACTTTTCATATTTCATTCCACTTCACATTTATGATCCATTTCATTCCATCATATTTCACTTCACCCATGCTTCATTCCACCATATTTCATGATCCATTTTATTTCATTTCATACTACATTCCATCCATGTTTCAAATCATTTCATTCCATGTTTCAAAGCTTCTACAGGTATATTCTACAGCCAGACATTCTGCAGCTAGACATTCTGTAGCCAGATATCCTGCAGGAAACTATCCAGCAACCACTTGTTCAACAGCAAATTGATCCTGCACACCTATGTCAACAAGAAAAATCAAATGGATTATGAAGATTGAAAGATCAATTATTTTCAAAGAAAGACAAAGCATATTAAAAACCACAAAAAAATCAAAAGAAGGGCTAAGGTAACTTGAGAAATTATTATGATAACAGATTATGAAAGTTATAGTATGGTTGAGTTATATGTATGTTTCATAAAGTTATTTTGATTATTCGTATTGATCAAGCCTATCAAGCCTATCATAAAATTCATGGACAAATCCCTTCCATTCCACCATATAAAATCATCATTTATTAAAAATTAATGGTTAGTACTTGAAGTGACCTATTAGGTCACATCACTAACCCGAAGTATTCAGTGATGATTTTGAAATTCTCACAAGATTTTTCCGCGGTCTTTCACTCCATGACAGCTCTCAAACTCATTTATTCGTGTAATTTACCCTCACCGTATTTCACTCATTCTATAACTACTTCATGTCATTTTTCCGTAGCCAATTCCTGTCTGCAAAAATAGAGAAGTCATCTTTGGGGTGAAAACAACTCTCTACAACCATTTTTACCTTGAATAGGAGAGAATTAACGGAGCAGTAAATTGAAGATAGAGAAAAGAAGCCATGGGACTCATTGTAAGGTCCAAACTAGTCCAAACCAAGTACCTAGAGGGTTACCCACAGATTAGAGAGATGTTACAGTAGGTTGGGTGGCTACAGTTTTTGGAAAAGTTCAATGGATTCCATAAGGAGGTTACCAAGACATTTGCCCGGTCCTTCAACGGGTCAGAAGTTGAAATAAGTGATGTCAAATTCATTATCACAGAATCCTTCATTGCAGAAGCAGTAGAATTACCAAGGCAAGGTGAACGATGGTTCAAAAACAAGGAATTTCACAATGAAGCATGGAGGAAGATGCTCAAAACACCAGGTATGGATATCTCAGTTTTCAAGAAAGGCATTCCTAGTTCAGCCTTAAAGAATAAGTGGTGAAATATGCTGTTAATTCTGCAAAAATTTGTAACTTTTGAGGGAAGGTTTGGTACCCTATATGTTTATCACATTCGACTTATGATGCATTTCCTAGATGAAGAAATCAATTTACCCTTTTTCTTACTTCATAGCCTAAAGAGAATGGCTTCTAATGTCCAAAAGGGGTTTAGTTTTTGGAAACCACCTTGTATCACCATGGCCTAGTTAAAATCCTAATTGAGCATCATTTGAAAAAGGTGGGAGACAGTTGGGATGAGTTCCTCTTGAGGAATCATTTTGAAGAACCTAAAGAAACTCCATCTGAAGGCAAACTTGCAAGAAGAAGCAGGAGAGGGAAAATTTCCAAATCTGTTGAAATTAAAACTGGTAAATCCATACAAGAGGATAGTGGAGATTATCTCTGAAAAATTGGCCGAAATCAAGAAACAACTTAAAAAGGAGAAGATAATAAGGAAGTATGCTAAGGAGAGAGGTGAGGGACCATCTAAACTAAGAAGAAGCCATAGGCTTAGAGGCATATTGAAGAAGACTGGAGTTAAACAAACAGGAATCATAGATATTGAAGATGAAGAGACACCAACTGAAAGATCTCCTGAATACCAGTACGAAGAGGATCTTGATGGAGGAACTCCGGACGTAGACCCAACCCAACAACAAATCTATAATTATGTTGAGTCATTAGAAAATAGAGCCTCAGAAAGCAGAGGAAGAACTCCTAGCCCACAAAAATCTCCAATTGAAGTGCTGAGAAGAGATAAATATGAATTGGAAATACTTAATAGGCATATAAAAAATGAAAATGAAATTTTAAGGGAGCAAGTCAAGCTGAAAAGTGATATGAACACAACTCTCTCTCTGCAAATGGAAAAATTGTACAAGGCTAGTGAGAAGTTGAAGAAGAAAAACAAAAAGTTGAGCAGGGCACTTATAAATCTGAGGTTCAAATTGGTCATAAGGAAGCCTAGGATGCCATTAAACATCAAGCAAAGCAGAAAAAGGAAGCTAGATGTCCTAGCAGAAGTTTCAGAATACATGGATTGATTGCATGAGGACATGCAAAAGCTTTGCAGTGGGGGTATGTTGAGCCCCAAAGATGTCCTTTTCTTTCACCAAATTTCACTTCATTTCCTTTTTCCTTTATCAATTATAGGCTTAAAAGATCAATAGGATTGATTAAATTCACTTTAAGAATGCATACAATAACTGACTTACTAAACTTTTGTGGTCTTGTTGTTGTAGTGATTTTTTACTAGACTTAGCTACAGAATGCAGCCATTCTGTAGCTAGTCGCATATTCCGCAGCTATCTTTATGTTCACACAGGTTACAGGTGTCACTTAAAGGAAAAATGCATATGGTTGAATTCCAAAACTCACCTACATCATTCCTTGCCCTCTACGAAGTCTGAGCAAAAATCTGCAAGTGGTTATGCACGTGGAGGAAACCAAAACTAAGAAGTAGACTTCTACCAGGACAAGGACTCTGCAGGTGTCTTCAGCAAAGTACGAGGCCTCAACAGGAGTTCTAATTCGATTTTGATTGAAAAAGACACCTATCCCTATTTCTTCTCAATGACAGTTATGTATTTTGCTTATAAAAATAACTCGGTGAACCGAGAGATAGTTAGCTAGTTGATGTTTTGTTGTTAAGTTTTCCAAAACTGTGATACTCTGTTTCTGAAGCATTCTCCTTTAATGAAATAAGTACAACTTTAATGCATGATCTGAAGCAATCTTGAGGAGATTCGTGTGCTAATCTGATGGTAGAGGGCCCCTACTGTCCGAAAGGCTTTGTGCATATTTTGTTAGATAAGTGACTTCAGCTCTGTTTTGTTCCTAATTTAGGCAGTTTTATGAACTTCATGTTTTATGTTCACTTACATCGAATGTTACAGTCAATATCATTCTTATGAACTGTTCCAATATATCACTAACACGTGAATGAGATAAAGCTATAATACTTCGGAGGTTAATTGCATTTTAGTTCAGTTCTGTTCATTGTATTTCAAGTTTTAATAGCTAGTTGTATTATAGTTCTGTTAAATTAGACTTAAAGGCCTTCATTATTTACAAACTACTCTTGTTCTTAATTTCTTTTAACACATCATCATCATATGGACAAGAATTAGTTATATGATTTTGAAGTTCTTGACTATTCTGCAATTTCTCATAATTTTACAAACAACCTTTTTTCCAAAGCTATTCCAAGAGATATCTAACCCTTGAATGAGGCTTAATAGTAATATTTTGAGTTGCAGAGTGGGTGAATTCTAGTATCATAAGTTATGTTAGCATAGGATTCCTTACTAAATTGCAGATAATATTTTCTCAAAGTGTTCCAACAAATTTCTAACCCTGGATAAGATTTTCTCTGTGATATTGTAAGTTGTTGTTTATTAAAGAGAACCTCATTACATCAAACTTATCATTTTCTCAAGTTGTTCCAACATACCTCTAATGAAATGAATTGGATTGAGTTAATGTTATGAGTTACTTTCCTTGTCAAGCTTTGCAATTTGTGAATTATCATTTTCTGTTCTTAGGTGTCATACACAGTTTAGAGTAGATTTTGTTTTGTTTTAGCGTGATCAGTAACTTCTCTTTTCCAACAATCTAGTTATTTTCCTCTTAAAACAAAAATACAAACCCAAAAACACTAGAAAAACACTAAACACAACGAAGTAGGAAGAAGATACCTAGGCACATATAGTGCACTTCACTTCAACAATTTACTAGCACTGGTTGACAATTTATGACATCAATTTAGGAACACTAAGTTGGGCAGACAGGTATGTGGAGGCCCAAGTTCGTATTAGCACTGTCTGATGTGAAACAACACAGTGAGAGCACCCCTTTATACTTATCGTACTATAACACCGCCCGATATACCCAAAAGTACGTGGACGAGCTACGATATACTTACGTACGTGGAGTGAGGTATCACACTCGAAATGTATCGCAGACAAGTTAACGACAACTTCTATGTTTTACGACGACGGAACACGTCTCTAGCTTAGACCTTCTAAATGTTATTGTTATGGTTCCAATGCGTTGTTAGGTAATTTGAGATTTATTTTATGTTGATCTTGCTTAACAATTTTCCTTTCAGGTTCTCCACGATGATGTATATGAAATTTCTAAAATAAAACTTTCACTTTCAGCTTTTTCAATGAAGAACCTAGCTACTAAGGGAAGAGAGAAAATAGTTCGTGAGCAAACAAATCAATGAACAAAAACAAAATCAATGAATCAAAAACTAAATGCAGATTTCCTAATGTTCCTTTTGCAAAACACACACAATCCTACATGCAAATGCAAGTTTTTCTTTTCAGTTTCCTTAATGTTATGAATGCAGAAAAGAAACTAGGTGCACTAGATAAATAATTCAAATGCTTTTTACTTTCGAGAAACGAAGAATACAAACGACAATTTCTCTTTTGAAGGAAAAATGCGGATTTCAACAAAAAATTCTCCTATCAAGGACATGAATATTTACGAAAATTTCCTATTTCGAAAGCAAATGATTCTTAATGTGACCATAAAAAATACTTTGAAATCAACTTTTCAATGATAAAGAAAAACTTTTCTAAAAAAACATTGAAGAAATTTTCATCCAAAGGAGGAAGAAGTATATAGATTCACTTGTCAATTGAGCATCAAACTTTTCAGAACACAGCAGCAAAAAAAACTGAAGCAAGTTGCAAAGTCAAATTCAAGGGAATTTGGTCACTTTCAGGAGTCAACATAGTCTCCAAGGGGAGACAGTGCTCTGCAACGTAGGCTAGGAAGGGAGACAGTGCTCTGCAAAGCACTGTGTCCAGTCTAAGGGTGCGTTGGGTACAGTAAAAAAAGAGAAATGCTACTGTTTAACTCACTTTCTTTGCAAATTAGGCTCTGAAAAAGGTTAATCTTTATGTGTAATGACTACTGGGTGGATAAACAAAGAAAATCAGAGGCTATAACATCTAGAACTAAGAGAAATTCTCCCCAATGTGACCAACACACCTGTGAATGTTAGGAAGTGCTTTTCAGAGTAGCCTTGCATAAGGCTACCTGCATATGCAACGCACTTAGGCTCCTTAGAGCCTGCGTTGGTGAGCTCTCATATGCTATATAATAAGCTTCAAACCATGGAAACCTTTGCTTGATGAAAGTATTGCTTGATTTGTCTTGTTTCTTGTCTTAGGGCATGTAGAAAATGAAATGATAGGGAATGATAGACCCTTGATCATTGGTCCTAGAGATGATGCCCATTTAACCTGGTCATTGGGAATGGTGCCCAAATTGACCTATAATACATGGGATTTTAAGTCCTCATAACTCCAAGAAAATACATCCTGAAATTCCTTAAAAAGAGCTATGTATTTTATTTTTTCTTCCCAAGGTAAAGCTTTTGAAATTTTAATCATCTTAGGTTTTAACTCTGTACCTATATTAAATTACTCAATATCAGATCTTAATGGCTCCATCTTAGGTTTTATTGCAACATCATTAGAGTCAAATAGATCTTCTAAAGGAGTTAAGCCTTTTGGTAAAAAGTTGTCTTTGAGGTTCAAAATATCAGATTCATAATTTGCTAACTCTTCAATCTCTATTTTTTCTAAATTATCTGTCTAATTGATTAAATTTAGTAGGTTTAAAAAAATCTACATTGTGTACGTTTATTTTATTTAAATCAGTTTCACTATCTAAGTTCTGATCTACTGTACAGTCTGTGTCTATATTACAACCCTGAAATTCTCCTTCATTGTTCATGAAATGATAAATCTGTTCATCCTGTGAGAAAATTTGCCAATATTTAAGATTGTTTGGAATTATAGGTTTGTGTTTTACTTCTGCAGTATATCTATGATTTGGTTGAAATGGTAGATTACAGGTACTAGAAAAAGTTGCTAAGCAGTGAGCCTGTATGTTCTGTTTTCTTGGTATTACAGAAAAATCACATTCTAATAGTTCCTTAATTAAATCTAAAATAGTGTCTCTATATTGGCTTAATCCTAGATTATAAACAAAATATTATCTAGTAATTTGTTTCACAATTAACTCTGAATCTCCTATTATTGACACTCTTTTACCTCCTAAATTCCTAACGATATGCAGTCCTAAAATAAGAGCTTCATACTTAACCATGTTGTTGGTACATTTAAAATTTAGTCTAAAAGCATGACGTTCTGCATGATTTTTTTCCATATTATGTATCCAAACTCCTACTCCTGCTCCTAATTTATTAATTGATCCATCAAAATCTAGGTGCCATAATGATTCATGAAAGATGTTTTCACTGTCTGGTGCTTTGTTTTTCTCTTTTAGTTCAGTTTTGTTTTCAATTCCAGTTTCAGAGTTGCATAAAATGAATGAATCCATGTCATTAGGTGTAGAGTAAATAGGATAATTTCTTGGTATTTCTACACTACTCACCATATACTTCATCAATGTTTCTCTTTAAAGTTTCTTTGGTTGGCCAAAATCTGATATCGTTGCATATGACATATCAAGTTGTAGAGATCCCTGTAATTTAGCTCCCCATGAGCGAGATAAGAACATTCCATACTTGGGAGGGATGTCAGCTATTACAATGTCCGTGACTATGCTTTTACCAGGATATTGAACTAATGTAACACATAAATATTTAATCAAACCTAAACATTTCACTTTGCTGGAATCAAATGAAAAGAGATCTTTGTAAGGCCTAGTGATATCTAAATTCAGGGTTTCGATTATTGCTTTTGGCATTAAATAGTGTCATGCCCCTGAATCTAGCATGGAATTATGTAATATTTGATCATGAACAATTAAGCTAATGTAAAACGGTGGAACTGCTCCATCTTGGTGTTTTCCATTAACATCAGGACCAAAGATTAATTCAGGTTGATCATCACTTAGATTTACTAAATCCTCTCCATCATTCATGTTTAAAGTTTCAGTGATAGGTGTTTTGTATAAATCATGTTTTACCAATTCTATCAAAGGAATTGGTATTTTTAATTTGGTAATGTCAGCTTGGATATTAAATGGAGCTTGTGATTTTCCTAGTTGAATTATCTCTTCTTTAGTAACTAGTTTGTGTTTCTATTGTCTTATTGTTTTTGGTTTTCTTTTCAGGGACAATTTGAGAAGCAATAGATGTTTTTGCAGATTTTGTATTTTCAGAAGCTGTTTTAGCAGTGACAGCTTTTGGATCAACTGATTTTGGATCAGCAGTGGGTGTATTGGAGTCTAAAATTATTGTTTTAGTAGAATTAATTGTCTTGACAACAACATATTTTTTTGAATCTGTTGATGTTTGGGCAACATCATCTGTTATGTCAACAATTTTAGGACTAAGTGAAATTTTAGGGCTTGAAACTTTCTGAGATGAACTCGATTTTTGCTTATTTTCCCTAGGGAGAATTTGCAGAAGTTTAGTGGTAGGAGCCTCTACTGTTTTCTTTGTTTGTGTTTGGATAGATTTATTAGTAGAAGGCTCTATGTTTTTCTTACTTCTAAGGTTATATTGCTTATGTACTTCATTGATATAAAACTCATAACCTTGCTTGTAATCAAATGATTCACCAGAATCTAATTGCAGTTGCTGTAAATCATATAAATCATGGTCTTCTTGTGTAAGAAAGATGGTTTTATCATCATTAATACCCATTATATTTATGGTGTCTTCATAATCTTCGTTTTTATGATAAATTTCAGCATAGTTCTCTTGGAAATGTGGTCTTATTGTTTGGTCAGGTGCTGATTCTCTAGATTTTCCTGTGTTGGTGTTTTTCCTAAAATTGGGATTTCTAATTTTTTGTTGGTTATCACATTATGGCTTCCTTTCCATATTATCTAACCTATCCATCATTATCTCTAATTTTTTTTCTAATTGATCTATTTTTAAATCTAAACTAGATGCCTCTTCTTTTATTGTTACTCTTCTTTCATTCCTTAATCTAGCTTTCTTTGCTAACAGATTTGCCTCTACACTAACAACATTACTTTTCATATGCTCTAAAGTTTCAAGATTCCTCTCTCTCAATTGATAGGCTATGTCTGTATCAAATCCATCAAGGAATTTGAGAAGAACAAAATCTGGAGGAGGCTTAAGATTAGTAGGAATTGAATTATAAATGCTTTTGTATCTAGTACAATAATCTTGGACCGTTTCATTAGGTGCTCTTTTTATGCTTTCAAATTCAGATAAGATTTGTAGTGGATTTTTCTTCTTTTCCCATCTATTAAGAAATAATCTATGGAAAAGTGCTAAATTAGAAAAAATACCAGCATTTAAACCTTTAAACCACTTTTTTACTTCACCAGTTAATGTTTGAGCAAAAAGTCTCATTTGGACATCAGAATCATCTATTTCATGAAGTTAAAAATAGTCTGTCATCTTATTTACGTGTTGTTGGGTAGTGTATTGAGTGGTTGTATCAAATTGAGGTATTTTTCTTTGATAATCCTGGGGCATATCATGTAACTGAGCTGGATGGACCAAGGGAGCATATCTAGCAGCCATGGCTTGAATTATAGCTTGGCTAGGAGGTAAGTTGGAAGTACTTGGTGCATAAATAGAAGTAATTGCTGATGTAGTTAAAGAACTTGCAGATGAGATTGGGATATAAGAAGATGTACTGGAAAATGTGGTTGAGAAACCAAAAGATGAAGTTGGAAAATGTGAAGAGGTGCTTGGGAATGAGAATGATGTATTGAAAAATGCAGAAGAAAATCTAATGGATGGAGTAGAGGTGGTGGAGGATGGAAATAATACTCTAGGTTGAAATGGTTACTTAGGAACAAATGGATCTGTGGAATGAAGTGTGGTGGAAATAATGGATGATGTAGTAGTGAATAGGGATGAACCTACAGATTCTAAAAGGTTGGTATCTAAATGAGTGGTAGAGGGCTTAGAGGTATAAGATGATAAAGCACTTAATTCCATTGAATGTTGAAAAATAGCTTCATCTATTTCCTTAAGTCTAGTATAATTTATTGCATCAAGTTTATCGTAAACCTGAAAAATATTTGATTCAGAATCTACTGAAATAGTTTCCTGCTTAGTTTTAAGAAACAAAACAAAATCAGGATCTATAACAGTATTATTTAAGTCACTTTCTGATTTGTTTCTCAATAGAGAATGTTCAAAATTTAAATCAAATTCTATGTCTTGTATACTTGATAACTGTTTTGGAAGGGAATTTTCTCTAACTAAGGAAACTTTATTACCTAAATCCTCTACTTTTTTATTCTTTTTTCCAATTCTGTCAAGATTATCTACTATGACAACAGGTTGTGGATTTGGATTTGACCTGGTATAATAGACTCTTCTGGAAGCCAGAATTACAATTTTTTATGTAAATATACTCATAACTTATTAAAATAGTCTTAAGGTGAAAATATAATGAAAATATTTCCTTTAAGATCTATTTTAAACTGAGGATTGGTTAGTTCCCCAGTGGAGTCGCTAGTAGGTTATCACTCTAATAATTTCCAAAGTTGTGAGATTTGGATTTATAGTTTAAAGAATATTAGAGGTAACCACAGACCTACTTTTAAGCTTTAGGATCTAGCCTTCCTAAGGCTCAGAGAGGGCTCTCTCTATAAGATTTAACTTTGTTTTAATATCTGATATTAGGCTAGTTATATAGGGAAAATTGGTTTTGGGGTTTTGATTCGTTTTGGTGGGAAAATCACTAAATGAGATGGATAGATGTAGATCTATAATCCATTGGGCATGAGTCAATGTGTCAAGCAGAAAGATCAGGATCAAGGTATAAAGTCAAATTTTCACAGGGCAAGATAGCAGAGTCACTAAAGATCTTCAAAGGCTGATTGGTGAAGTGGCTTTAATCGGGATAAAGAGAAATTAAGAATTCTTTGATCCAGATAAGGAGTGAAAAAGGTAGGTTTCAATCGAAATTAGGGAGCAATTTAGGGAGTCAATAACAGAGTGCTTTTAACAAATTCTGATATAACAATTCCAGATTTCACATTAAAATTTAGAACACATTTATGAATGGATGAAAGAAAGAAGAAAATTGACAAAAAAAATGAGAAAATACTTCACTGTAGTGGACCAACACATGAATCCAGTAATATGATGCTTTATTGCTTGAGATCTAGTCTTCTGACTTCAACTTGATTACAAAAACCCTTAGGTTCAAAATGTTCCAGTTATAGAAATATTCAGCAATTAATCCACACTAATACTTCAAATGATGAAGTATTTATACACAAAATAGTACAAAATATCCTAGAACAATCATAGGAATTTTCTTTGGAAAATAAAGTATCTTTTACAAAACAATAGTGACACCTGCCTAACAAATTGCAATCTGTCCTATTTTTTGAAATTAAATAGAAAGTTGTTGGATTTGGGTGCAGTTGGAGTGTTGAGGTGTCCTTCACAATGGAAATTGATCTACAATCTATTTTAGAACTTTATCTTTCACCTGATACTCTTTAATGACTGATACACTTTATCATGATACACTTTAACTTGCTGATTTTGACTGATTCACTGCCTAAAACTCTGTTTTACTGTGTAAACACAACAAATATGTTTTTATCCTTTCTTACTGCAAATTGTCTTTTATAGCAAATCTGTGAGCTTTTGCCAAAACTTTGCCTCTAGTAATTTAATCTTTGTGAGTTTCCTGAAATTCTCATCTGCTTTAGTGTACCTTACAAAAGTTGGCTTAACCACAAAGAGGTGTTTTATCTCATGTTGTAAATAAAAAAAGTTTTCAATGCTTTTATGCAACACTTTGCCTGTTGGAATTCCTTTCCAATCTGACTTATTCACCTGATCTCTAGAAAATTCCCTTATATTTTTATTGTAATCTTCTTGTTTCATCAGTTTATCATTGATAACAATAATATTTGGAAGAAATTTTTGTCTTAAAGTGTCAAACTTAGCCATGAATCTAGTTATGGCCATGTCCATATTTTGACACTTTTCTTCCAACTGTTTCATCAAGTTTTTGTTTGAAAGTACTTTTCTTACCTCAAGAATTGTTTCTGTCCTATCAGTTATTCCCATTTCATCCAATTCTTTCTTGTTTTTAGTATTAAAAAACTTGATTATTTCTAATGCTTCTTCAGGCTTGGTGCCCAATTCATCTTTGGTTTTCTGTATTTCTTCTCTGGCTACTTTAAGCAAGTCCTTTTGCTCATAAATCACTTGAATGGATGGCCAAGTATCATTGAATGATTTAATGATATTGAACCATAGTTGATTTTTAATTTATGCCATGGGCTCTTTTAAGGTTAATTATGTTTCTACCTTTTTGAGTTGTTCACTTAACCTTTTAGCCTTTTGTTCCTCTGTTTTAGCATTTATCTGTGCTAATTTCTTGGCATCTTCAAGGTTCTTGATTTTCTCTTTCAATTTGTTTATCTCATTATTCTGTATTGACATGTCTTCCATGGCTTTAATGAGTTTTCTGGCCTCATCTGACTGTTGAAATGCTGAAGTAGAAGATTCAGTGGCAAAAGTAGTATAAGAGGTAACTGGCGCTGCTGTGGCCAATGGGACCTTAGGAGCTAACTCTTCTGCTAGAGTTGAAGGCACTGCTATTGTCACCATAGGAATAATAGTGGGAGGGATATTTTGTGTCTTTGTAGCTTCTTTTTCTTAGACTAGCTTGTCCATTTAAATGTCCATCTCCTTGATTTGTGCTGTCATTTTTAATATGATATTCATCATCTCATCCTTTTGGTTTGCCTCCTGTACAATTTCCTTAGCTTGTGGATGTTCTGTAGGGGGTAATTTCAGTTGATTTCTGAGTGTTGCAATATCAACATTTTTCTTCTTCACCAATTCTTCTGCAGCTTTCACATTAGAAGGGTCATACCCTACTTCAATCACCAATTCCTCTAAAGACTTGATTATGGTGTCTTTAGCATATGAAGAAGCTTTTTCAACTTTAATTTGATCTTTCATATTTGTCAAAGTGTTCTCGAGCTTTTGATCACTCATTTCTTTTGTGGTCATGGTAGAATAAAGCATTTCTGAGCTTTTCTTGTGGAACTCAATTTGATCCAAGGGATGAATGTCCTCTATTGGAACTTCAATATTAGCTCTCTTGTAATTTGGTGTTGTTGTAGGTTTAGGCACTGTTGGATGTAGCACTGTCATCAAAAATTACTTATTTGATAATCAAAGGCCAAAATCAACCTATTTTGAATTCCTGGAGTCTACTTCAACTACTGAGAATATATTTCATTCTTGATTTCCTCGTTCTTAGCTTTGATCTCTTTATACTTTTCTTTTATATCCATGTCTTTATCCTATGCATGTTTGGATGAAGATGCTTCCATAATTTTTTGTTTCTGAATCATTTGTGTGTTGGAAACAACATGTTGCTACTCATTTTCAATCATTGTAGTAGTGATAGTGTCTTTCTTTGGATTTTTTTCATCTAAAACCTCAATTGTTTCCTTTTCTTTATCTGTTAGATTTTTCTTTATTTTCTTGGTGTACCTTAGCTTAAACTTGGTTTGTGTGGTAGTTTCAGCAGTATATGATCCTTCTTCTCTTTTTCTCTTTGTAACTCTATCTTCCTGATTTAATGTTTGCATAATGTGACTAGTATCACTTTGCTTGACAGATTCACTCAATGTATTTTCTAACCACTCTGTTTGGTTTGAAAAATTCTCAATTTCAGGCTTCTTGTCATGAACATATGGGGTTAATTTACATTTCACCCTCATCTTACTGATTATTCCATAAGGATCATAGTTCCATAGGAAAATTTCATCAAACTTATACTCTAGAAACTATTTTGCTGCCTCTGCACCTGCTTCCCTGTTGTTGCATATGAAAGGACCCACTTGTTTTTTCAATTTGAACTGAGTTTTCTTTTTAGCAGCCAAAAATTTTATAGAACCTGAGTTTAGAATCTGTCTTATATATTCTAGGGCAAACAATCTCATTGGTAGATACTTTGGTAATTTACAGGGCAAGAGGTTTGACCCATAAACTCTAACTTCAGAATGGTTTTGGTATAGATACCAATCACCTGTTCTGCTCTGCTATGATAACTGTAAAACCTTCTTAATTTCATCACTTATCCTAGGTTGCATACTTTTCTTGAGAATATTAACCAATGGGTGAATAAAACAGTCTGTGAAGTCTGCATAAGTGAACTCAGTAGACTCCTTTCTAATTAAGGAAGTTCAGAAAATAACTGACAGTGGATTTCCTTCTACATCCAGCCTTTGAAGATTTATTGGAAACTTATCTGACTGAAAGTAGAGAAACATATGGAATAGAATGAGGTATATCTGAAAACATCTACAGTAGGAATTTTTACAACATGTTCATGGATACTATCAGCTATATAATCAACAAAGTTATAAATGACTGTAGGGGGTTGACTAGGCACAAAGATGGACAAAAAAACAAGTATAGATTCATCAATGTGTTCATTAGTGAAGTAACTAAGGATAAAAGACAACATTGAGATAGTGTGTCTTTATCCTTCTAGGAATTTGGAGGATGAATATGGAGGATTAAGCTTGGGGATTTCAACATAAGAGGGCATGAATGTTTGGAATATTTGAGCCCTTTTGGGGGAATCCAAATCTAAATAGGACTTTGTCAGAACTTCAATGGATAAAGGGACTGCATTGGGTTCAGGCTGCACATGAAGCATTTGATTTATGGATTCAACTGTTATTGTGAACAAAATTTCCTTTTTAGCATTGATAATTGCTCTCTGATCTGGGGAATAATGATTTTGACACAATCTGATGGCCTCAGGGCATTGATGGGTGTGGGGAACTACATATTTGGGAAAATTAGACTCCCAAATATTTACTTCATCAACTTGGTCCAAATATTTCTCTTGGCTCTAGTAGTGGAGCTCAATAAGGTTATATTCAATGACTGGATCAGTGATTTTATAGTCTATATCAGCTAAAGGGGTATGTTCAACATCTACAACAAGAGGTTGTAGTGGATTGATGACAATTTTTCTTTTAGAGGCCATTTATGGGTTTGTTTTTAACAATTTAACTCTCTTGATCTTGAAAAATTTGTTTTTTAGGTTTTTAATACACTTCTGTAAGATTATACTGTTTCCAGAAGGTCTTTTGGTACGATAGAGGTTTTTTTGGACTGCAACATGTAAAATTATGGTTTCTTTGCTTTAAATTGTCAATTCTGCTCTAAAATCAATCTTTGAAACCTTTTACAGACTTAGGAATAGATAGCAAGGGTTTACTGCAGACTTCTTTGATGAAACAAACCTAAAACAGTCAAATTCATGCACAAAGGGCTTTTAAACACTATAGAAATATTTTTAATCACTCAAAAGGGCTTCTAAAAATCTGCAGATGGCCAAATTATCTTCAATTTTGCTTCAAAAACATACAACCTTCAGTAATTGTGAAATTCTCAGGCTTTGTAGTAGAGATGTATATATGAGGAAATTAGGCTGTTTCTTTAGGAAAATAGGCTTTAAAAGGTTTAAATCCAAGATTTATGCTTCTTTTCAAATGATGGATGGGTATTTTTCTTGAAAAATACCTGTAAATTTAGGCATTTGAATCGAAAGAAGGGTTTTTTGGGAGTTTGGAAGCTTTCAAAAGCTTGTTGAGGTCTTTTAAAAACAATCTGGAGGCTTTGAGCAGTCACAATACTGGATTTGATTGAATTTCATTGGTTTTTACCTTCAAACAGGTCGACAACGTCTTTTTCTGAGTCGATAACAGTTTGATGAGTAAAATAGTGACAGAAAGGTTGAAAATGCATATATGCTGCTTTTTTATAGGAAATTTGATTGAAACAATGTTCGCATTTAATAACAGTCAAGTCACTTTGAAAGCGGTTTAGGCATGGGGAAGTTATTTACCGTTAAGCAGTTATCGCACCATCGGAGGGCGGTAAATGGTATTACTCAAATGGATGCGATCCAATATAAAATGGACGTGTGGAGGAGAGAGGGAAGGTCAAAACTGCTCATATTGCAAATCTTATTTCGTTTATCAACTGCACCATTAAATTTGCGATGTGGATTGTAGGTCATTGGATCTACCGGGGAGATGCGAACGGTCAGGATAGCTCGACTTAGTTGCTAGGTATTAGGTGTGGGGCCCGGGAAGTTTTATATGTTGTGGGTTTATTTTTATATGTTAAAACTAAGTTTTAACATAAAGTTCTATTGTTAACAAGGATAGGTGGAATAAACGGGTTTTAAATGCTTTACATAGCCAATATAACGAATATATGTGTAAAGTCACCATTGGGGTGAGTTTAATATAAAAGGGATGCTTTTAACCTATGGGGAGTGGGGTAATTATCACGTGGGTATAATTAAACCATAGTGTTACACAACATTTTGTCACCGTCCCAGTAATCCCCAACTTGCACATTGGAGGGTCGTTTCTGTGACCAATGCACAATTTCATGCTTTGCAAATAACATCCTTGCATCCCTTTTGATGAAGGAAACATTCTTTTTGTTGACATTTCCCTAAGCAGAGCTGTAAAAATCCCTATTTTTGCCTTGGCGCGAGTAGCCCTTTGCCTCCTCGCGCCGACCAGGAAATTTAACACTAAGCTCGCACCACTTGGCGCTTTGTGCCAATTAGACACCTACGCCAAGCTATTTATGAATTATTTTTACAAATAGAGGTGGAGGTTCCATTCCAACCACCTCGGGGCTGAGTTATTGGGAGTGGTTTAACTGAAACAACCACGGGCTCCCTCCTTTAGTTAGTAGTTTCTACCTCCCTTGGAACACTCCTAAAGGATAGGCCTCCCTTCCACCTTTGTAGGGATCCCAACCTCCTCATTTGCATCTATATAAACAAGCCTTCTCTCTTTGTGAAAACTAGCTGAACAAAGAGAATTAGACAGTTGAAGTGCTGAACTTGGAAGACTTAGCTATAGTTGGATAACTGAGTTATTGAGAAAGTAGAACAAGGATAAATCCCTCGAGAGGTCCATTATCCTATCTGAATTCCCCGACAAGCTTTGAGACGTGCTTCACCCGAGCCCCGTTGGAGGAGACCACAACATCAAAGCATGGTTGTATCTCTTCTTTCTACCTTTTAATATAAGTGACTATTGTCTGGTTCCCGTCTTGTGTTTTATCTTTATCGAATGCAATATGCTAGTCTTCTCTGACTGACTAGTAGATTTTGAATGAAATTAGTATGTGGGATGTGGTTGTCGTTTTCTAATCTTTTTGCAGGTGTCCAAGCGTGATAAGCGAAGGGATTGTGACTTGCCGAATCAGGAGGGAGCAGTTCTCATCACCACTATGATAGACGACAACAGCATTGGACCATAGGTATGCTATCTTATCGCGTCCTCTTTCATTCGAATATCTAGGAACCTACACCTTAGCATGATTCCTTGTTACTAGACCCACCCTAGGGCTAGAGGGATTGTCTCTGTCCGTAGAGAGTATTTACCTACATGACAAGTTGGCGACTCTATTGGGGATATAGTGTGAGTTTTTCTTTGATCTTTTTGGGTCGTTTTTGGGTTTTTGTCTTGTTTTTTACCTTTCTGGTTTTTAAACTATGCTTCAAACCCTTTTTCAACCCCAGAGTGTTAAGATTGACCTCTACTCTGTTGAGTTTTTGCCTTTTCATTGGTTAACTGGCTTGGCGCGGTTTTCCCTTGAATAGTCACGCCGATTGGCGCATGTTACTTTTGTAGCGCTCGTGCCATCCCCTGTTTGGTGCTGAATACCGCCTCACAGTCGTGCCGACCCCTGTGAGTTTTTGGGTGAGATTTTCATGAGTTTTTTGTTGATTGTACTTGTTTCTGGGTTATTCTTGAGAGTAATTGAAGTGTTTTGGACTGTCTTTGATTATTGGAGGCTCATTTTATTCAGTTGTTTGTCCATTTCTTATCAGTGTGACTTGAGGTCTTAGGATTTCTGAGTGCCTTGGTGCACTGAGCCTTTTGTTTGGAGATCAAGTTTCTTAATAGTTGTCGAATTTGTTCCCTGTTTGATTGTTCTTGGTCTCTTTGATCCTATTGAGTATGTTCATTGGTTGAATGATCATTGCCTTGCTTGTTTGATTTTTCTTCCTCTTACTCCAAGCACTGATTACATTGCTTGCATGGGTCATTTTGGAGATTTATCTTTGATTTGAAAAGATTGTAGCATTGGTTTGGGTATTGTTGTGTTTGTTTTATGTTGGAGGAGTCATTCTGTTTCAAATTTTTCATTCACTCTCTCAAGCTAGTGTTTGGTTTTGTTTTTCATATCATTAGGTGCATTTCTTGCTCTATTGCATTGAAAAAACAAAATTATTGCATTCTTTTTGCTTTGAAAATGAAACGTTCCCTCGCATAACTAGCATTGCATAGGCTAGGAAAGAGTTTTGTTTTCTGTAGATTGCATTAGATGCATTAGTGGATGTTTTTGCATGATTTCAGTATTCACTATTGCTTGAAAGTTTTCTTTCCTTCTCATAGATAGCTTTCATTGAACGAAAATGGTATCCTTCTGCATACAATTCTGCATTTAAGAAGATTTCAGATCCGACATACGTTAAGGCCTGGAAATTGAAACTTAATCCAAGATCAATGTTAAAATCTATTTCAATTAACCTAAGGAAACATTGAAACCTAACGAAATATTCTAGTGGTCTAAGTTAGAGACGTGTTCCGGCGTCTTAAAACCTAGTAGCTGTCGTTCGCCATCTGGATTCAGACAGCGCTAGTACGAACTTGTGCTCCTCGTACCGTTGAGTATATAAAGGGAGACCCCTCTAGGTTGCAATCCTTTTATCCATAGGAAGCTGAGTCTGTCGCCATGTAACCGTGATACATTGAACACAACATTCGAGGAGATGACCTGCACATACGTCAAGTCCTTGGTCATTTATTTTTTCATTTGATCACCAAAGTGTATATGGAAGTTCACGGAAACCTGGCATACCCTCTTGCTTAGATTACCTAAGCAGTCATTTTTGATCTTTACTGACACCTTAAATTTAAAAATATCATCGAGCACTTGTCCTTTCGTGCTCGTTCAAAATTGAAAGTGACTAGAGTCATATTTTGCCTGTTTATTGACTCTTAAAACATGAAACAACAAATTTTGGTTTCAGTGTCATAAAATAAACTACCCATGATCACATGCCCATAAAATTTTTAGCACCTGGCTTGTTTTTTTTTTTGCCTTGGTTTTTGAGTCTTTGTTCAGATCTTTCTTTTTCCTTCTTGCTGAGAAGCAGTCACGGTGGCGGAACCATTGATTTCATCACCCTCGCTCCCTTCTAGAGGTAGTCCTTTACCAGAAAGTTCATTCGAAACTACTCAATCCTCTAGGTCTGCTGAGCTTCAGTAGCCTATTCTCCCGTTAGTCTTACCACTTGCTACCCAGTCTCCCGCTAAGGAGCCAGTTGAGTTCAATTGGCCTCCCTTGGGCGCTTGGTCTGGTTTTGGAGACGAGGAAGAATTCCCTCCTCTTACGTCGGGATCTCCATTTTTAGTTGCTGTTATACCTCCTAGTCCCCATAGTCTTTTCGAAGATCTTATGGAGGAGTCAGACATGGAAACATCAGGTCCTATTGGCAGTGATGGAATTCCTGTTTCTATAGAAGAGTATCAAATTTTCCCTAAAAACACCACTCAGGTGTCTGCTCAATCTTCACCATCGGTGTCACTTCTAGCCGGATATAGGTCTTTGGGTTAGATTATTGCTGGTGTTGCCTCTGTTGTCGACAATTAGTGTCTACCCTAGAGACAACCTAGAGTTTCTATAGACAGTGCCTAGGACATCTTAGCATAGCAAGGAGCTCATAATATATCTTGGGTTGTCAATCCAAAAGCTCTCTTACTATCTCTTGTAAAACAAGGAAATTAGTTTAAATGGAACCAAACTCTCTCAGAAGCTGATACAAAGATAAGAATAATGTAGGAACATCATGCAAAACTCCAATATAAAAGCATCAAACAGTTAAGAGACAGCTTACTGCAAAGAGGGCTAGTTCAAATAGTATGCCACAGAAATCAAATATCAGAAAGTGGATGCAGTGAGGAAAACATGAAGGAGATACTAGTTAACATGAGGCTGATACCCAGATACACAACAGAACCACATATGGGCTTATCCAACTAAGAATCCATACATGACAATGGCATTTTAAAAGCACCCTCCTCAAGTAACTAATATAATAGAAAATATGAATGACATGAACATGGAACAGTATATCATGACTAGGCCTATTTAAAGCGCTTGACTAATCCAAGTATGGGCACCAACTAGGATGAATCCTTACTTAAGATCAGTGAGCCACTCACATTCTAGAACATGATACAAGAAGATAAATGCAATGAAATGAGATATTATATTAACACATAAGAAAAGATTACATACTGTGGGATACCAAAGACCAGAATCCTCATTACAATTATAACTCCTCCTCACTGAGACCCTACGGGCTCTGAGCCTTCATACAGAAACTTTACAAGATGTATACAAAGCCCTTCACTGCACAGTTTGCTGATAGAAATCTGGAACCCTTACAATGTCTTTCTTCTTCGGTTTTATAGAAGAGGTAGAAAACTCTAGAGAATGGGGGTTAGGTGAAAACATTAAATTGCTTAATTTGATCAAGATGGCGGAAAAACGCCTGCCCATACTTTTGACGGCGTTGTAATGCTGGACGTACTCTGCTGCTGTGCTATGGAGTAAATGCTGAGGGAGGAGATTTTTCTGGAGGAAGAATATAGGAATAAAATATGAAACATTCTGTACTTTTGCCTCTCATCTTCTGAATCCACATTTAAAATTTTAAATGTCGAAGCCTAAATTTCTCGATCATTCCCTGATATCTGCCATTGTTCCATTAATATCCCTATCTGCAAAATATGTATTTTGAAAAGACTCTGGAATGTTTGAGGGATTTTTAAACCTTGCTTCTGCAATGAGTGTCTAATCATGGTGGCTCTTGGGATCCCTCTTCATAATTGCAGCCTCGATAGAATAGCCTTCGGATGTGCTATACTCCTGCAACCAAGACTGTAAATTACAATAACCTTTCATCGTTGAAACCCTGCAAAATCCACAAAAACAGTAAGAGAACAATGCAAGGGGATAGAGACGCAGCGGGGGTAATAAGAAGGAGGCGACTGTGAAGTGTCGTGGCATTATAGACTGGCGGAAGCATGCAAAAAGGTGGCGAAAATATAGTGGGGAAGTGGTGGACAAACGGAGCGGAGGCTTTTCCATGTAGAACAGCAAAGAATGACGCATGAACAGAGAACAACGAATATGAATGAAATATGTATATATATACGGCAGGGGAAAAATACTATGGACACGCGAGATGATGACACATGGGTGTACGAAACGCCAAGAGGGAGAGACGACGTGGAGGTAGACTTAGTCAAACGGGGAGTATGTAAACAATCACGGGCCGTTTGATCCTTGAATGAGATCAACGGTTAAAACGACATCAACAGACAATGCGTGGTGGGCCAGGAGCATGATTAGCCTGGGTTAAACCATGTGCTACTTCAGAGGATAACCATCGTTGGATTAAGCGCGTAAGGTTGGACGGCGATGATTGATTCCGCTGCGCATCCATTGTCTGAACAATAATGCGCGAAATAGCAGCGGTTTTGGAACGTACACCAGGACACGCGTCACGCGATCTATGGAATCGCTGGCTCCCTGGAGAATACCGCCGGCCCAGCGGAGGTGGTGCGGAATGAAACCACTGGTTTTCCTACTGAAAGCGGGTGCGAGGGCCACCACGGTAAACCAAACTCCGCTCCATTGATTTGCTTCTGATCGGACGGCCATGAGTGCCCCCGAAACTTTGAAGGATTAGCTCCTATCTCGCTGGCACACGGTTTCGCGCCCGGATCATATGGGAATCGAAACAAAGGGGGCTGAGACCCCAAAGGCTGGGCCCGGCATAAATTTAAATTGCGAATCTAAACCTCTGTCTAATGTATTTTTTGAGCAGCAAAGGTAACGATAGACAATATATGGAAGTTTTTGGCCATGATAACAGGTTTGAAAGATTATGGGGGGGCGTTAGGCCAAAAATTTAGGTCTAAGTGCTGATATGCACAACATCGGCTCCATCTGGGGATGGTACGTTCCTCCGTGGACGTGCCGAGAACTCTGCAGACCTTCAGATGCTCTTTTGGATGGCTCTGCTACTTAGCCTTTCTGCAATTTACTCCATAATTCGTTGGCGTTCCCATCAAAACAAAACTGAAGCAAAACTTATATACAGTATGGTACATCAGGCTTGTTTTTCCTGAATCAAAATTGGAAATATGGTTTGAGGAATTGTCCATTTACAGGGGATTCAAGCAGATCACCCTGTAGGTCTTCCAATATGAACGTGTTATTACCTTTCAGTTCTACAATTTTAAATGGACCAAACCACAGTGGATCGAATTTAGCATGTTTTCCCTTTTCTGCTCTTCAAACATCCCATATGAGAACCAGATCACCAATTTGAAATTTCCTGTCTTTTGCATGCCGATCAAAGATGTTTTTCATTTTTTCCTGATACTCTGCTAATCTCTGATTCACTTGGCTTCGTGTTTCCTCCAATTCTACCAGTTGGTTAATTCTTCTGACCATGTCATCTGGTTCTTCCTGATTTTCCTGCATAAAGCGTGCCACTGGCAATGCCAGCTGCACCGGAAACACAACTGCTCGTCCATATACTAGTTCATAAGGAGATTTCCCTGTTGCTCTCTTGCTAGTTATTCTGTTCGCCCACAGAGCGAATTTCAATTGGGAATCCCAATTCTTTTGATTTTCATTAATTGTCTTCTTCAAGGCCCTCACCAGAGTTTTGTTGGAAGATTCTGCCAAGCCATTCCCCTGTGGATAGTAAGCTGTGGAGTGATTTAATGCAATATTATACTGCTGGCAGAAATTTACAAATTTATTGGACCTGAAGGCCTGTGCATTATCAGTTACAATTCTAGCTGGACAGCGAAATTTGGATATGATGTTCTCTTCCATGAATTTGATGATTACAACATCTGTAGCATTTCTCGCAGGTATGGCTTCCACCCACTTTGTAAAGTAATCTATTGCAGTCAATATCCATTTATGTTGGCCACTTGAAGGGGGATGTATTTCTCCAATAAAATCTAATCCCCATTGCTGAAATGGTTCATCTATATGAACTGGAATTAGGGGCAGAGCGGGCAGCTTTTGTCTCTCAGCAAATTTTTGACATTTATCACATGCTCTACCCCAATTAAAAAAATCTCCAAATAATTTAGGCCAATAAAAACTAGCTCTCAGTATTTTATGTGCTGTGGCCCTCCAACTGTAATGGCCTCCACAAATTCCCTCATGAAACTCCACCATTATATTTTCTACTTCATCCTCTGTGAGGTACAATAATAGTATGCTTGAAGGATCTCTCCAATATAACTGACCATTGGCAACTATATACTTTTGTGATTTCAGCCTCAAAGCCCTGTATTTTGATTTATCACAGCTGGGTGGACAACTGAGTGTTAAAAGATATTCAACTATTTCTTTGTACCAAGGACTGGTGAGATATTTTATGTGTATCTTTTGAGTGGCCATCTCTAGTCCATGCTACTCTTCTCCTTTCTCAGACTCTTCATTCGCTATCATGGAAAAATTTATACCTAGAGCCTGATGATTTGATTCAGACAAAATTTTGGCTAACCCTTGTCCTTTAACCAGCTTAGTGGGTCTTATGTCCAAATCATACTCCTGTATTTTGGCAATCCATCTTCCTCTTTTGCCTTCACTATCTCCTTGAACGAGAATATCTTTGACAATTGCTGTAGGAACATATGCAGTAATGTGGGACTGCAAAACATATGTTCTAAAGGCTTTGAGGGACTTCATTAGGGCATATACCTGCTTCTCTAGTATATTATAATTCAATTCTGCATCATGTAATACCTGACTAAAAAAGGCTATTGGCTGCTCATATCCATCTTCATTTTTCTGCAATAAAACTCCAGCTACAGTATGAGGTGAGGCAAATGAAAAGATCATAAATGGCTTTGTATAATCAGGCCCGGCTAGCACAGGAGCTTTAGCAAATGCCTGTTTTATTCTGGTGAATGCATCTCTAGATTCTTGAGACCATTTTACTTCATTATTCTTTTTCAACATATCAGTTATATGCCTAACTATCTCATCATAGTTAGGAATAAACCTTCTCAGGAAATTGATTCGGCCTAGAAACACCTGCACTTCCTTCTTATTCCTGGGTAAAGGAATACTGTTTATAACTTCAACTCTCTTAGGGTCTATTTTCATGCCATCTTTATTGATAATGTGCCCTAAGAGTTTTCCCTCATCTAATGCAAATAAAGATTTTTGAGGATTGAGGGAAAGACCATACCTTCTGCATTTTTCAAAGGTTCTCTGCACGTGCTGAATGTGTTCAGTATCATCCTTTGAAAATACTGTGATATCATCCAGATATACCACCAGAAACTTGTCCTGCTCTCCAACAAAAGCTATGTCCATTGCCCTCTGAAAAGTAGCTCCTGCATTAATAAGCCCAAATGGCATCCTGGCATACATAAATGTACCCCATGGTGTTGTAAATGTAGTTTTCTTCTGATGCTCTGGGAACACAGCTACCTAATTATAACCAGAAAACCCATCCATCATTGACATTCTGGAGGCTCCGACCACTTTCTGCAGAATATGATCCATCTTAGGCAATGGATAATTATCTTTTAAAGATGCTCTATTTAAGTTTCTGAAATCTACACACAACTTTATTTCTCCATTTTTCTTTCGAACAGGAACAAGGTTTGCTACCCATTCTGAGTATCTCAGTGGCACAATTATTTTGGCCTTCAGCAGCTTCTTGATTTCTTTTTCAATAAAGGGAAGCAGCAGAGGATTTATCTGCCTGAGCTTTTGCTTATAAGGCTTTGCATCTTCTCTCAAAGGAATTTTATGCTGCATTATATCAACATCACAAGTTTTAAGGTCTTGATAAGACCATGCAAATACATCCTTATATAACTGAAATAATTTCAGATATTTCTCTTTATATTCTTCTGGGACCTTTTTGGATAATTTGACAATTTTGGGATCAGCATAAGTACCCAGATTTAAATCTTCCACTTGTTCTTCTTCTACTGTTTTACTGTGCTGCAATGGAACATCATTTTTATCAAACAATCTTTCTAGAGGCACCAGCCCTCTAGGTATGATATTTCCTTTTAGCTGCAACACTTTATTGCCTGCTATTTTTTCTTCCCATTTGTTTTCTACAACATTTTCAGCTTCCTCTTCTTCATTATCATCAATCTCCATATTGGAGAATTCTCCCACTGTCTCCAAGAATCTCTTCATTTGTTCATCATCTTCAAATACCTACCAATGTTTAACATTATCTGGGATTGATGGTATGTATCGTACTTCAATTTCATACCTCAAAAGAGGATTCTGTGGAGGACGAAATGTGCTAGCAGCCACAACAAGAGAATCTGCCATTCTGTTCTGCTCCCGGGGCATTAACTGTATATTAAAAGCCGAGAAGAAATTTTCCACCATGTCCCATACTTCATTTCTGTAGGCTCTCAGCCGTGGATGCTTAGTTTGACTTTTATTTCTGACCTGCCTTACCACCAGCTCAGAGTCTCCCATGACTTTTAAACTTTGTATGCCCATATTCTTGGCTATCTGTAATCCCAACAAAAGTGCTTCATATTCAGCTACATTATTGGTAGCCTCATATTCCAATTTAAAGGACAGTGGGACCCATTTGCCTATAGGAGAAATTAATAATACCCCAGCTCCATTTCCTTCTCTAGAATTTTCCCCATAAAAATGTAAAGTCCAGATTCCAGCTTCATAATTTTCTGAAGGCTGCTCATCCTTAATTTTGAAGGAGGATTCATGCACATAATTTTGATCTTCTTCTAGCATAAACCATGAAAAATATCCTTCTTTACTATAGACTGGTGAATTTTCAGAGTTATCAGCCTTAGTAACTACCTTGACAAATTTAGTCTCTTTGTATAACCTCCTCTCCTGTCTGTTAGCGCTCAAATCTGCCTCAGGCTGAAAAAGGCGAGGTTCGAGGCAACATCAAACCAACCTTAGCCTCGTAGCTAGCCCTACGAGGACAGGAGAGGGCTCTCTCCGGGTCTATCTCAGCAAAAGGTTTTCAGAAGGGCTGAAATGACCAAAAGCATAACTGATCTTAGGCTAGTAAGGAGATATGAATGAGGTTTTTAATAAAATGAGGGGGTTTTTCTGGGCTGCATGGGGCAAAGAACAGCTTGAACAGAGAAATGTAATAAAAAACACAGATTGTCTCCTGAGGCAAGGTAAGCAAGAAAATTTAACATCAATTTGAGATTAAATGGAATGGCAAGACTGCTGAGGAGCCGACAAGGGCATAGAGGATGAATCCTTGTCGAACAGAAGAAAACATTAAATATGAACAAACTTAAAGGCAGAGCATACCAAATATGAATTCTACCTTAACACTTCATTTGTTCTATTGGAAATGATTATGAAATGACATGAACACATAACAGGCTACATATGAAACAAAAGAGGACACAAATGTTAAATCTCATACCACAGGAATCTCAGAAGCCAGAGCTGGGTATTTTCATTAAAATCTCTCACAAAAACCGTACAATGAAATCTCTCCGTTTTCTCTTTTACACCCGCCGTAACTCTCTCCCCCAAATGATTATTTTAATACATTAAATAAGCAGCCAGAAGAAAAATGACGTACCCAATCAACAAGGACGCTGTTTTCAACTAAATCCATGAAGATAGAAAAGAATCCTCCATCCGCTCTAAAGATAGAAAACCTTCCATTATTCCAAACTTAATGACTCCATGAAAACTAATCCTGAGCGTAGACTAGCTAAAGACAATAAACAAAAGTAATTGAACTCAATGCCACTTTGCAACTGCCTCGAATTTTTGGAGATATGCTTTCACAATTTTTGGCGTGTTGGGAAGAAGTCCCCAATATTTTAATGCTAAAATATGGGTTAAACTGCCACATATGCTCTTTAGACCTGAAGATGAATCGATTGCCCAAATAGCGCAATGACTTCCACCTGGAATAATGCCACTTTCATTTCGATTTATTTATTGACTCTGACTCTCCTTATTATCGATCCTGAGATAAATACATCTGTGTATTTCAAACACATGCAACGAAATTTTCCACACAATAATTTATAAATATCGTTGCTTGTCTTCCAGCTGTTCAATGACACCACGAATAATGTTCAATTTGCCTGCTGTATCTTGCCAAATCCGCGGACCTATCCCTCGTATCAGCGCTGTCATATATTCGAAGACTAAGTGTTAAAACATGACTAGCAAGCAGATTTGCCAGATCACGCTTTTGCTTTGCAACGCCATGCTAAAAAAAAACTTCTATAGAACACAATCTCCGGAAACCTCTGTCATGGGAATCAACGCTTGAGGAAAGATTTCCATAAAACCATATTCTTATCTCAAAGCTTGCAGTTTCAAGTTTTTGTTGAATAAAACGGCTTCCAATCTGACCAGAGCTGAACTGACAATTCGAAACATCGATTTTTGTTATTCTTGAACTCTTCCAGCAACGTGGAACCATAGCGCTCCTTTATGTCTCTGCTTGCAAGTCAATGGAGCTGATTTGATATGAGCTGGGCACAAAAAACGAATTTTCTGAGTGATGATTTAAGTGGGTCGCTCGACCTCCAAGTGGGTCGCTCTACGCCCAGGTGGGTCGCTCGACCTTTCAAACCCAGTCCAGAACTATTAATCCGATCTCTGCCTTGAATTGACGCAAAGACCTGTCAGCCAAACCAACCCGAGACTCTGCAAAAGCTCGAGTGGCATCAAGGCATAAAACATAGTTTGCTTGTGTTAGATGCGCACCATCAGACATAATGAAGGATAGTGCTTCAAAACCACATTCTGATGCTTCTGGATGGCGAGCAGTAATAGAAAGCAGAGATGAAACTGTGCGCCACCCCATTGGAGATTTAATGTGGCCAGCATTTGCTTTCACAAGTCGCATGACTTTTTGAGTGATGTGTTCACAATATGCATCTGCTACCCGGGCATCCAATTTTAAAATAAGCTGCAAAAGATCTCAAAAGTTCATCTGCAAGATCTTCCTTGTAAGGAAGCAAACGTTGACAGATGCGTAGCAGCCCAAAGACAGCTTTTTCTACAAGAGCGCATGGCATAACTGTCAATTGCACTATACCAGCAATATGCTCATAAACACCCTGCCACAGGAGCATAATTCTATCCCTATTGTTTAAAGTAATTGCAATTAATAATTCAAGGCAGAGTGAACATCGAACTCCACGAACAGCATCAGGATCTGCAACGTCCATGAGGTCCATGATTTCTACAAGTAGAGTGATTGCCTCATAATTAGCGTATCAACGCTCAAGGGAAACCAATAATTTTATTGACTATAGCTCATCACTCAAGTTCGATCAAGTTCATAGAGGGGTTGCATTCTCTCTATTCACTATTGAGGAGAATGTATTAACAAATTAACAAATTTTGTGCCTTATTCCATTAACAAATTTTTGGATCCATACTCAAAAGGTTGATTTATGTTGTGCCTTATCTACGAGAGAAAGCATGAATTTTCTTGCCAATGTCTGACCAGCTACAAGCCACACATGGTCTCCTTTCAAGATTATAACCATCAACTCCTCCCAACAGCTGGGCGTGTTGCATAATTTGGCCTTCCGACATTTGGAAGCAAAACTCTGTTTTGTTTGATTTTGCTTTGTCTCTGATTGCTGATGATGTTTTTTTTTCTTTTGTTTGTGCTTTTGCAGAGATAGGAGCTGAGCTGCTGCCTTTTGAAGAGCTGGAGAATTTGATACATATTAAAAAACACATTTAATGATTTCTTCTTCAAAACAGGGTTTTGAAGAAGAATCAATCTCACACTGACATAAGACGGAGTCTAACATTGGCTCCAATGGGGATGGCAGCTGCCGCTTCTTGGAGGTGCCAAGAACCGCAGAGCTTTGGGAGAGCAGACAGTGCCTCCATCAGTTGGGCTATGGAATCATGATCAACTTATTAACTGAAAACTGACTGAAATGATTTGAAAAACTAACTTGGCAAACCTCAAACTAGAACTGCAATAAACTGGAACAAGATGCTGCCCTTTGGCTGCTTATTTATTTACAAAATCTACCCTACTCTGCTGCAAAAACAATAGATCAGGTAATACTGAAATGCCAGATCAACCATTCAAGTAAACCTGAAACTGATGCCGCTTGAGACTGCTTCAACCAGATCACAGATGCAATTGCTGGCAGCCCTTTATGCACGTAATGAATCTGGCTATGTATGAGACGGCTTGATCTATCAGTCAAACTGAAAAACATTTCCATGTATGCTGCAATAGGATCGCAAAAGCCAGACTCTGTTTGTTGCCCCAACTCCGCAATACATACCTCCAGCTGCACACTGTCAATGCAAACATCTGTAGGCAACTCTATGGTTTCTTGTTTTGAAGGAGGAAGAGTTTCCAAGAACTTTTTGGGATCTCGGAAATCATAAGACTGGATCTGCTCATCTAAACATTGAATTTCCTTCTCAAATCTTTCAACAATTAACTCACAAAACCTAGTTTTAGTTTCAAGAGGAAACTTCGGAGATTTCAAACATTGAAGCAAGACTCTGACAAATTCTTCATTAATTTCAAAATCCGCTAACGAATTTCTAGCATCTTCTACAACTTCAGAAAGTGCAAGGTTTGCCACATACCCTACCATTGCATGAATGGATCAGCGAGCATTGGAATCTCTGGATCGAGCTGGAGTCGCCGGGTGAATGTTTCAGCCTTCATATGTGTCTGACTGCTGTCCACCATCAGCATCAGATTTGCAACTTGATTTCCTGTACTGGGGCAAGACAATCTACAAGTCGACTGTCACATCAACAGCAAACCATCTTCCCCAATATGGTCGCCACTATGTTAGCGCTCAAATCTGCCTCAGGCTGAAAAAGGCGAGGTTCGAGGCAACATCAAACCAACCTTAGCCTCGTAGCTAGCCCTACGAGGACAGGAGAGGGCTCTCTCCGGGTCTATCTCAACAAAAGGTTTTCAGAAGGGCTGAAATGACCAAAAGCATAACTGATCTTAGGCTAGTAAAGAGATATGAATGAGGTTTTTAATAAAATGAGGGGGTTTTTCTGGGCTGCATGGGGCAAAGAACAGCTTGAACAGAGAAATGTAATAAAAAACACAGATTGTCTCTTGAGGCAAGGTAAGCAAGAAAATTTAACATCAATTTGAGATTAAATGGAATGGCAAGACTGCTGAGGAGCCGACAAGGGCATAGAGGATGAATCCTTGTCGAACAGAAGAAAACATTAAATATGAACAAACTTAAAGGCAGAGCATACCAAATATGAATTCTACCTTAACACTTCATTTGTTCTATTGGAAATGATTATGAAATGACATGAACACATAACAGGCTACATATGAAACAAAAGAGGACACAAATGTTAAATCTCATACCACAGGAATCTCAGAAGCCAGAGCTGGGTATTTTCATTAAAATCTCTGTCAAAGACCGTACAATGAAATCTCTGTTTTCTCTTTTACACCAGCGCTCAAAACTCTCTCCCCCAAATGATTATTTTAATACATTAAATAAGCTAAGCTAGAAGAAAACAGATCGACCCAATCAACAAGGACGCTGTTTCAACTAAAGCCATGAAGATAGAAAAGAATCCTCCATCTGCTCTAAAGATAGAAAGCCTTCCATTATTCCAGCCTAATGGCCCATGAAAACTAATCCTGGAGCGTAGACTAGCTAAAGACAGAAACAGGCAATCGAACCTTTGAATGCCACTTTGCAACTGCTCTCGAATTTTTGGAGATATGCTTTGCCACTTTACAGAAGTTGGGAAGAAGTCCCCAATATTTTAATGCTAAAATATGGGTTAAACTGCCACATATGCTCTTTAGACCTGAAGATGAATCGATTGCCCAAATAGCGCAATGACTTCCACCTGGAATAATGCCACTTTCATTTCGATTTATTTATTGACTCTGACTCTCCTTATTATCGATCCTGAGATAAATACATCTGTGTATTTCAAACACATGCAACGAAATTTTCCACACAATAATTTATAAATATCGTTGCTTGTCTTCCAGCTGTTCAATGACACCACGAATAATGTTCAATTTGCCTGCTGTATCTTGCCAAATCCGCGGACCTATCCCTCGTATCAGCGCTGTCATATATTCGAAGACTAAGTGTTAAAACATGACCAGCAAGCAGATTTGCCAGATCACGCTTTTGCTTTGCAACGCCATGCTAAAAAAAAACTTCTATAGAACACAATCTCCGGAAACCTCTGTCATGGGAATCAACGCTTGAGGAAAGATTTCCATAAAACCATATTCTTATCTCAAAGCTTGCAGTTTCAAGTTTTTGTTGAATAAAACGGCTTCCAATCTAACCAGAGCTGAACTGACAATTCGAAACATCGATTTTTATTATTCTTGAACTCTTCCAGCAACGTGGAACCATAGCACTCCTTTATGTCTCTGCTTGCAAGTCAATGGAGCTGATTTGATATGAGATGGGCGCAAAAAACGAATTTTCTGAGTGATGATTTAAGTGGGTCGCTCGACCTCCAAGTGGGTCGCTCTACGCCCAGGTGGGTCGCTCGAGCTTTGAAACCCAGTCCAGAACTATTAATCCGATCTCTGCCTTGAATTGATGCAAAGACCTGTCAGCCAAACCAACCCGAGACTCTGCAAAAGCTCGAGTGGCATCAAGGCATAAAACATAGTTTGCTTGTGTTAGATGCGCACCATCAGACATAATGAAGGATAGTGCTTCAAAACCACATTCTGATGCTTCTGGATGGCGAGCAGTAATAGAAAGAGATGAAACTGTGCGCCACCCCATTGGAGATTTAATGTGGCCAGCATTTGCTTTCACAAGTCGCATGACTTCTTGAGTGATGTGTTCACAATATGCATCTGCTACCCGGGCATCCAATTTTAAAATAAGCTGCAAAAGATCTCAAAAGTTCATCTGCAAGATCTTCCTTGTAAGGAAGCAAACGTTGACAGATGCGTAGCAGCCCAAAGACAACTTTTTCTACAAGAGCGCATGGCATAATTGTCGATTGCACTATACCAGCAATATGCTCATAAACACCCTGCCACAGGAGCATAATTCTATCCCGATTGTTTAAAGTAATTGCAATTAATAATTCAAGGCAGAGTGAACATCGAACTCCACGAACAGCATCAGGATCTGCAACGTCCATGAGGTCCATGATTTCTACAAGTAGAGTGATTGCCTCATAATTAGCATATCAACGCTCAAGGGAAACCAATAATTTTATTGACTATAGCTCATCACTCAAGTTCGATCAAGTCCATAGAGGGGTTGCATTCTCTCTATTCACTATTGAGGAGAATGTATTAACAAATTAACAAATTTTGTGCCTTATTCCATTAACAAATTTTTGGATCCATACTCAAAAGGTTGAGTATGTTGCATCTACGAGAAAGCATAGATTTTTTCTTTTCCAATGTCTGAAGCCACTTACAAGCCACACATGGTCTCTATTCAAGATTATAACCCATCAAATCCTCCCAGCATTGGCCTCTGTGCATAATTGTGTGGGCTTGTTTGGAAGCAAAACTCTGTTTTGTTTGATTTTTCTTTGTCTCTGATTGCTGATGATGTTTTGTTTTCTTTTGTTTGTGCTTTTGCAGAGATAGGAGCTGAGCTGTTGCCTTTTGAAGAGCTGGAGAATTTGATACATATTAAAAAACAAATTTAATGATTTCTTCTTCAAAACAGGGTTTTGAAGAAGAATCAATCTCACACTGACATAAGACGGAGTCTAACACTGTCCACCAAAAACTGGGATGGTAGCATATGTTAAATCCAGCGTAATTGACCCACCAATTTTTGTACCCCAGGACCTTGACAGCAACATGCCAAAGCGGGTTGGGATATCAGCCACCACAATGTCCATGACCACACTCTTTGCTGGAATTTGGGCCAAATTGACCACTAAATCTTTAATCATCCCCAAGCATTTGACTCTTTTGGAATCAAATGAATAAAGGTCTTTATATGGGCGTGTGATTTGCAATCCTAGTTGTTCCATGACGGATAAAGGCATAAGATTATGGGAAGCCCCAGAATCTAACATACAATTGTGTAACAGCAGGTCATGAATAACTAGAGACAGATAAAAAGGAGGAGTAGAAGGATCTACTTCCTCAACATGTGGGCCAAAGACTACCATGGGTCTTTCTTCTTGAAGGTTTAAACTATCAGGCACAATTGATATTTCAAGAGAGAGCATAAAAGAAGTAACTTGAGACTGATATGCAGGTTGTTTTAGCAGCTCGGTCAAGGGGACTGGAATTTTAATTTTCTCAAGTTCTTTTTGCAAACTAAAAGCAGGAGGGGGATTTTCTATCACAACTTCTTTTGACTCTTTATTTTCAGCTGAAAATTTAATTTCTTTTGACACAGATTCATCATTAGGAGGACTGACTACTTTTGAAGAAGAAGGAATCTGGTCATTAGGTTGCAAGGGAGTATTTAGAGGACTCTTACCTTTTTCTGTGTTTCTCTTTGTTGCTGATTCCTTCTGAGCAGGTACCTCCTTCTGAGGTGGCTCCTCTTCTTGATCTTGAGTTCGGGTCCTCTTCCTTGAAGATCTGAGATCATATTTTCTATTGAAGTGTGCTTGCATGAAATCAGCAAATTGTTTACAATAATGATCAATCTCTGCTTCCTCTTCTTCTTCTTGCAATGGGCATTCCATTTCATCATTGTTTGAGAAAGCAAGATTTGAATCTTCTAGTTCATAAGCAGCATCTTCAGTGGAGTCATCTGCTGGACCTTCCAGGTACAAAGGATGTGGTACCTGATCTTGCTGCTCCTTAGCTTCCCTTGGCAATATTTGTAATGGTGGTCTCTTATACTGGGGATTGTATCCTCTGTTTGGAGCATTACAGAAATTCTTGGGAGCTGCATTTTTAGCCTCCAACTCAAGCTTGACCATCTTCTTAACCATCTTACTTATTTCATCCATCTTATCTGCATCCTTATCTTGATTAGAGGTGGAAACCTCTTCTTTGCCTCTCCTCCTAGTTTCCTGTTCAGCTTTCCTTTTAATTTTCCAGTGGAGGCAAAGTTTGCTTCTAATTCAAGAGCATCTGACTGAGCATCATCTAGAGTGGCAGGTTTTCTTTCCCTCAAAGAGAAGCCAAAATCTGAATCAAAGGCTGCTATGAAAACTACTTTAGCAGCAGTCTGGTGAGGCTTCATCTCAGGAGGCAGACTCAGATATAACTTATTAAATATTTTGATAAAATCTGACACCCCTTCATTATGTTTCTTCTTTAGATTATTGAACTCAGTGAGACACATTCCATGATCTTTATTTTCTCCCCATTTCCTGAGAAAAACCTCTTCCATTCTTTCCCAGGTATCTACAGAACGGTCTGCTAATGTCTTAAACCATTTTCTAGCTTCACCATCCAGAGATTGAACAAACAATCTTAAGACCACATCCAGATGTTCAACATTCAGGTTTTCTGGAAAGGCACAAAAGACCTCAAGATGTTTCTGTGCATTAATTTCATTTTATCCATTAAATCTGGGAGAAATCTTCAAATAATCCTGTGGCATATCATTGAGCACCTGTGGTAAGGCCAAGGGAGCATATTTGTTTAATAGAAAAGCAGGAACATTAGCCATTGGAGGAGGTGGGGGTTTTGCAACAATCTGATGTACAAATGAAGGAAGGGGAGGAGGAGGAAGTGGAGTATGTATAACAATGGGAATAAATTGCACAGAAGCCTGAGGTGTAGATGGGAATAGTTCACGGTTAACAGCAGCTACTTCTGTGACTTCTTTAACTTCTTTAGCCTCAGGGGTAGGATGAGGGTTATCTTTGGTTCTAGCACTTCCCCTCGGTGGACTATCTGAGTAATATTCAGGATTTTCCTCAGTGGAGTCGAAATTTTCAACCAGGATTTCTTGAGAAGAGGAGGATGGATAATTTTCTTGAGAAAACTCAGGGACTTCAGCGCGGGCTGATTGTCTTTCTTTCCAACTTCTTCTTTGAATAATATTCTTTGGGTCAGATACAGAGGATGTCTTTAACTTAGAGGAATCTGACCTCAAATGTGGCTTTCGAGGAGCCAGGACTACCAATAGATTTATCAAATAAAGAACAGTGGAGTCGCCAAGGTGAGAGATATACAACTCTTCAACTCTCTGTGCTCACTTAATTAGAGAGTGAATATGATTTTTCGAGGCCCAGGGAAACTGA
Source organism: Pinus albicaulis (assembly GCA_034641835.2). Taxonomy (NCBI): domain Eukaryota; kingdom Viridiplantae; phylum Streptophyta; class Pinopsida; order Pinales; family Pinaceae; genus Pinus; species Pinus albicaulis. The sequence goes on from CM076579.1 coordinate 1,440,688,122, forward strand.
TATTCTCAAATTCGTTCCCCGGAAACGGCACCAGAAAGATGTTGTCGACAATTATTGTCTACCCTAGAGACAGCCTAGAGTTGCTATAGACCAGTGCTTAGGACATCTTAGCATAGCAAGGAGCTCATAATATATCTTGGGTTGTCAATCCAAAAGCTCTCTTACTATCTCTTGTAAAACAAGGAAATTAGTTTAAATGGAACCAAACTCTCTCAGAAGCTGATACAAAGATAAGAATAATGTAGGAACAGCATGCAAAACTCCAATACAAAAGCATCAGAGAGTTAAGAGACAACTTACTGCAAAGAGGGCCAGTTCAAATAGTATGCCACAGAAATCAAATATCAAAAAGTGGATGCAGTGAGGAAAACATGAAGGAGATACTAGTTAACATGAGGCTGATACCCAGATACACAACAGAACCACATATGGGCTTATCCAACTAAGAATCCATACATGACAATGGTGTTTTAAAAGCACCCTCCTCAAGTAACTAATATAGCAGAAAATATGAATGACATGAACATGGAACAGTATATCATGACTAGGCCTATTTAAAGCGCTTGACTAATCCAAGTATGGGCACCAACTAGGATGAATCCTTACTTAAGATCGGTGAGCCACTCGCATTCTAGAACATGATACAAGAAGATAAATGCAATGAAATGAGATATTATATTAACACATAAGAAAAGATTACATACTGTGGGATACCAAAGACCAGAATCCTCATTACAGTTATAACTCCTCCTCACTGAGACCCTACGGGCTCTGAGCCTTCATATAGAAACTTTACAAGATGTATACAAAGCCTTTCACTGCACAGTTTGCTGATAGAAATCTGGAACCCTTACAATGTCTTTCTTCTTCGGTTTTATAGAAGAGGTAGAAAACTCTAGAGAATGGGGGTTAGGTGAAAACATTAAATTTCTTAATTTGATCAAGATGGCGGAAAAATGCCTGCCCATACTTTTGACGGCGCTGTAATGCTGGACGTACTCTGCTGCTGTGCTATGGAGTAAATGCTGAGGGAGGAGATTTTTCTGGAGGCAGAATATAGGAATAAAATATGAAACATTCTATTCTTTTGCCTCTCATCTTCTGAATCCACATTTAAAATTTTAAATGCCGAAGCCTAAATTTCTCGATCATTCCCTGATATCTGCCATTGTTCCATTAATATCCCTATCTGCAAAATCTGTATTTTGAAAAGACTCTGGAATGTTTGAGGGATTTTTAAACCTTGCTTCTGCAATGAGTGTCTAATCATGGTGGCTCTTGGGATCCCTCTTCATAATTGCAGCCTCGATAGAATAGCCTTCGGATGTGCTATACTCCTGCAACCAAGACTGTAAATTACAATAACCTTTCATCGTTGAAACCCTGCAAAATCTGCAAACACAGTAAGAGAACAATGCAAGGGGATAGGGACGGAGCGGGGGTAATAAGAAGGAGGCGACTGTGAAGTGTCGTGGCATTATAGACTGGCGGAAGCATGCAAAAAGGTGGCGAAAATATAGTGGGGAAGTGGTGGAAAAACGGAGCGGAGGCTTTTCCACGTAGAACAACAAAGTACGATGCATGAACAAAGAACAACGAATATGAATGAAATATGTATATATATACAGCAGGGGAAAAATACTATGGACACGCGATATGATGACACATGGGTGTACGAAACGCCAAGAGGGAGAGACGACGTGGAGGTAGACTTAGTCAAACGGGGAGTATGTAAACAATCATGGGCCGTATGATCCTTGAATGAGATCAACGGTTAAAACGACATCAACAGACAATGCGTGGTGGGCCAGGAGCATGTTTAGCCTGGGTTAAACCGCGTGCTACTTCAGAGGATAACCATCGTTGGATTAAGCGCGTAAGGTTGGACGACGATGATTGATTCCGCTGCGCATCTATTGTCTGAACAATAATGCGCGAAATAGCAGTGGTTTTGGAACGTACACCAGGACACGCGTCACGCGATCTATGGAATCGCTGGCTCCCTGGAGAATACCGCCAGCCCAGCGGAGGTGGTGTGGAATGAAACCGCTGGTTTTCATACTGAAAGCGGGTGCGGGGGCCACCACGGTAAACCAAACTCCGCTCCATCGATTTGCTTCTGATCGGACGGCCACGAGTGCCCCCAAAACTTTGAAGGATTAGCTCCTATCTCGCTGGCACACGGTTTCGTGCCCGGATGATATGGGAATCGAAACAAAGGGGGCTGAGACCCAAAAGGCTGGGCCCGACATAAATTTAAATTGCGAATCTAAACCTCTGTCTAATGTATTTTTTGAGCAGCAAAGGTAACGATAGACAATATATGGAAGTTTTTGGCCATGATAACAGGTTTGAAAGATTATGGGGGAGCGTTAGGCCAAAAATTTAGGTCTAAGTGCTGATATGCACAACAGCCTCCATGGCAACATTTACTCCGTCCAGGAGTCTAGTCCTTCCATTGTTAAGATTGTCACCGACGACACCTGCTTCTTTAGTTGTGGTTACATCTATCGCAGTTCAACCTATTGTCTGTGCGGCTGCGTCTGTGCTGGTCACTCAGTCACAAGCGACCTCAACTGAGATACCTGGTGGCGTCACTTTTGAAGAGTATCTATTGGATATTCATCAACAGAACTCTCAGGTTTCTCAGCAGCCTCATGCTCCTGTTAATCCACCACACCATTATGACGAATATGGTAATCTTGTTTATTTTCCCTATCTTAATCCTCATCACTATGATGCTGCCGATACCCCCATTTATGCATTTCCTACTCCCCATCATTATGTTGAGTGAGGCGTTCCTGTTTATGACCCCTATGAAATCGTTCTCGAGATTGGGAGGACTTATCAGGTGCAACCCCTTGGCCCACAAGGACAACCCTTTTAGGGACAACCTTCAGCTCAGTCAGGATTTGCATACGGTCCTCAGGGACAACCTTACGGTCCATAGGGCCAACCTTTACAAGGCCAACCCATGGTCCAAAAAGGAAAACCTCAGGGGCCTTCTGGTCAACCTTTGTATCAACCAGGACCTTCTTACGGTCCTGGGGGCAAATATATTAGTCTCAGGGACAACCTTTTATCCAACAACCGGGATCATATACTCAAACTGGTCCGAACATTGGGAAACAAGGATAACCCTCTGGTCCTCCTCTGGGGAAACCTGGTCCATTGCAACCATCAGGCCAACCTGCTCAGCCAGGGAAACCTGGTGGATCTTAGCATCCAGTTCAATCTGCTCCATAGGGGCAACCCACTCAACCAGCCCAACAACCGACTCAGTCTGCTCAAAAACAATTTCACTTTGCTTCACAATAGGGTCCTACTTTTTAGCAGCTTGGTCAGTCCACTCAGCAGCTGGTTCACCCTGTTTATTTAGCTCAATAGGGACCCTCTTATCAACAACCAACTCAACCCCAAGGTGTTTATTATCCTCGTGGTCAATATCGACTAGTATATAGTGCACCTCAAGGTTTTACTTATCACCCTCAATCTCAGTTGCTGTATAATCAACCGTAAGGCCACACTTACATTCCACTACAAAATCCTCAACAAGAACGTCGATGGTATACTCAGAATTAGTATCCTCAATATCAACAGACTTATTTGGCTTATCCCCCATGTCATCCGAATCCTTTGGAACAGAACCCATGGGGGCAGAAATTTTCTCAAACCGGATGGAATGCAAGTTCAGGTTCTTATCAAGGACTTGCTATGCCTTTTAACCCTCAACTACCATTTCTCGCCACGTTGGAGTTGCCGGATGTGTCAAAGTTGACGAATGATCCTATTCTTCACAACTCGTATTGGCCTTTGGTTCCGTCTAAGATTCCTGGTGATTGTCCCAAATTTGAGGGTAAGTCCAGAGAAGACCCCCAAGCACATGCTATGACTTACCACTTGTGGTGTTCCTCTAACTCTTGGGTTGATGGTTCCATTCAGCTTACATCTTTTCCAACAGACTCTTACTAGTGCTGCTGCTAAGTGGTATGTTGAGCTCTCTTGCGGTATATTTCAAGATTTCAACTCTCTCGCTATGGCATTCCTTACTCATTTTTAGTTACCGGTTCATTATGAAGCTGGGATGCATCTCCTCACCTCCTTGAAACAGGACTGGGCTACTCATATCTTGGACCATATTCATGAATGGAGATGTCGTCGTCAGTTGATCAAGTTTTAAATTCATGATCAGCTTCTTACTCATTGGTTTACTACCTCCTTTGTCAATCAGATTGCGAAAGACATAGCCATGGGTGCATGTGTAACCGAGAAAGAGGCCATTGCTCATGCCTAGTACCTTGATCTCATTTACTCTCATTTGGGCATATTGTATGATATTTTGACTGATGCCCCTCGACCTGCAACTTCTAATGCATCGGTGACCCCATCCGTCGACAATATTATTGGTTATGTGTCTCAAACTTCGCGTAAGTCTTCTTCCTCCAACCCTGGGAAGCAAAAGTCTAATTCTTCCAATGATATTGCTCCTCAGTCTAGTTTGAATCTTGGTAAAACCTCGGAGGTCAATGCTGTTCAAGAAAATCCTATGGATAAGACTTCTAAAGGGAAAAAGAAGGGTAAAGGCAAGACCAAGGCCGATGCCCCGAAACTAGATTCGTCCAAATCTCGTGCTGATGATGGTTCGCATCGTAAGCCAAAGTATCCCTATCTGATTTGTGATGAAGAGCACTACACCAAGGAATTTCCTCGATGGTTCAAAGTGAGTAGGGGTCTCAAAGGCAATCAGGGTACTCCTGCTATTCTTAAAGAACCTTTTCCGTCTCAACAGACCCAGATGGTCGAGCAGCCTCAATCATCTGTTCCATCTGGCTCTCAAGTGTTCATGATGAACGGTTCTACATCTGTTTCTATTGCTACTCAGTCGAAAGATTATTCAGGGTCGCGCCAGGTAGCGGGGAAGGAGATCGCTGATGGTCCTCCTCCTCCACGTGTTTCAGGCCCTCTTGAGATTGAAAGGCCTAGTTGTGAATCCGTTGTGTGAACACCTTCCAAAGGTGTTCTCCGGAAATATTATTATAATCCCAACACCCATGCTGCTCAACATTACAGTATTTTTGAGGATTTAGCATAAGCGCCATCTACGATGTTCGTGTTAGAAGTACTCCAGAGTTGTCCATCTCAGCGGAAAGCTTTATTATCTGCGATTGGCGGAGTTGATCCTGGTGATACTAGCCTTCTCTCTTTCGATCTAGAGAATTTCGTCCCATGACTTCTACACCAGATTGCGCTCATTATACAAGTCGTTGTTAATGGTCTCAACATCCATCGAGCCATTGTGGATGAAGGCACATCAACCTGCGTCATGTCAGCTTCTTGCTGGAAGGCCATTGGCTCTCCAACCCTGAATTCCTCGCCAAATTCCCTTGAAGCATTTGATGGAAGGGAATCAAAATGTTTGGGTGTTCTCGCAAGTTTGCTGATTACCTTGAAAGGGAAGACAATGAATGTTGAAGTAGAAGTCGTTGATGCTAAACTCAATTATAATATTCTACTCGGTCGCAGTTGGACTCACATTATGCTTTGCGTTCCGTCCACCCTCTTCCGTGTTTTGAAATTTCCACACGAGGGAAAAATTTTTACATCGATCAATTGTCATTCTTCACCTCTTATTCTGAGAACAACGTTCCGTATGTGGAAAAAATTCCTACTCCCTTCGAGAGCGTTGGGCCGAGTCTCTTCAAGGATCCAACCCTCATGGGTATTTTTCCCCTTTCACCACCAAATATTGTTCAAATTAATATTATCTCTCGGTCTAATGACCCGTGGATTATTCCTTCACCTAAACATGTCGATTCATATGGAGATTCAATGCCTTTGAGTCTGATTGAAATTGATTATTGTGAACTCATTGCTGCATCGGATACTCCACCTTCTGATGGTACTCCTTTGATTTTGTCTCTTGACATATATTCTTAATCCCCCTGGCTCGGCGATTCAAACTTGCTTGATCCTTTGAAAGAAGTGTTTCCTTCTGACGAAGCCATAGTGGAAACCACGTCTCTCGAAGACTTGCCGTGGGACGATGGTCATCATTGTTCTTCATTTATGCTTGGCCTCAGGGCTATGTCTACATGTCTTGAGCGTTTTGCATCTCAAGTCCCTTCTCCTCCGCTTCAAACGCCAATTCTACCAAGTAAATTCTTTACAGAAGGTAACTTGAGAAATATCACACAGACGATGCCTATTGATATTTCCGTGAAATCGGGAATCGTTGAGAACATCCATGTGGGAGTTACTTGTTCTTCAGATGAAGTCCGAGTTTACACTAGCCTTTTTAGCAAATTCTGTGATGTTTTCGCATGGTCCTATGAAGAAATTCCTGATATTGATCCTAGTATAGTGGTGCATGAAATCCCTACCTATCATGGTTCGAAGCCTGTTTGCTAGAGTCTTCGTCCGGTGCAACCTAGAAAGGCTGCAGCCATTAAAAGTGAAGTTGAAAAACTTCTCAAAGCTAGTTTCATTTATCCAATTCCTTTGAAAAATTGGGTTTCAAACATCGTTCCTATCGATAAGAAACAAGGAACTATCCGTGTCTGTGTTGATTAATGTGACATAAATCGAGCCTGTCCTAAGGATAATTATCCCACTTCCTTCATCGATCAGATCATTGACAACTATGCCAGGAGTGAGATTTTTTCCCTTATGGACAACTTTTCTGGATATAATCAAATTAACATTCTCCCGACCGATCAACATAAGATGGATTTTATCTATCCTTGGGGTACCTTCGCATACAAGAAACTCCTTTTTGGCTTGAAGAATGTCCGGGCCACTTTCTAGCGAGCGATGTCCTACGCTTTTGATGACATTCGTCACATCATTCAACCTTACCTGGATGACCTTCCGGATCATTCAGCTAAGTGTAGGGACCATCCGGACCATCTTCGTCAGATCTTTCTTCCTTGTCGACACTACAACATTCAACTTAATCCGCATAAGTGTGTCTTCTACATTGATTCCGGTAGAATTTTAGGGTTTATCGTATCTAAAGATGAAATTAACCTCGATCCACTTAAGGTTGAGGCTATTGTCAATCTCCCCTCTCCATCCTCATTACATCAGTTGTAGATTCTGCAAGGTAAAGCCAATTTTCTATGCCGTTTTATACCGAACTATGACGAAGTAGCTAAAGGATACACACAACTTTTGAAATAGGACATCCCTTTCTGTTGGGATGAGGTTGCTCAAAAATATTTTGATACACTCAAGAAATGATTGGTCAATGCTCCTTTGTTACGTCCTCCAAATTATCATCGTGATTTTCCCTCTGTTTAGTTGCCGCTTTTAGTACAATTTCCATGGTTTTGGTTCAAGATGATGATGACAGTCACGAACATGTCATTTATTACTTTTCTCATAACCTTCTCGATCCTGAAACATGTTATGCTCATGTTGAGAAGTTAGCACTAGCTGCGGTCTAGGACGTTCAACGCTTTATTCATTATATCCTTTTGCGTACAATGACTGTGATTTCCGATTGCAACCCCATGACCTATATTTTCTCTCGAAAATTTCTGGGGGGAAAATACTCGAAGTGGATCGTTATCCTCCAAGGGTTCGATTTAGAATTTACTGCTGCCAAATCCAAGAAATCACTAGTTTTTGCTGATTTAATTTATTCCCTCCCTTCCGACTCTGCTCTGTCTCGTTCTAAGGACCATATTATGGATGGTACGCTTTTCTTGATTAGCACCCTCGATCCCTGGTACGATGATATCATCGTATATCTCGAGACTTCCACATTTCAGTCTGAGTTGAAAAAATATGCCCGTCATCGTATCTGGCATCACTTGCAACCTTATCGTATAGTCGAAGATACGCTCTATTGCGTTGGAGTTGATTCCATACTCCGCCGATGTTTGACCCTCGACGAAGCTGAGAAAGTGTTGAATGATTGTCATAGTGGCGCCTGTGGTGGACACATGTCTAGTTACGCTGCTGCACAAAAGATACTTCTTGCCGGTTATTTTTGGCCTTCCATTTTCAAAGACTATATTGTCGCAGTTCGTAAATGCCATGATTTCCAAATTTATCAATGCAAGATGCATGCACCACCCGTTCCCCTTCACCCTGTCATTACCGTTGGTCCCTTTTCCAAATGGGGCATCTATTTTAGGAGGTGTAACCCTCACTCGGCCGTGGGGCATGCTTATATCATCGTAGACATGGACTACTTCACCAAATGGGCCAAAGCAATGCCTACACTTGCCATTGACGGTAAGACAGCTACTCAGTTCATTTTCAATCATATTATTGCTAGGTTTGGTGTCCCTCAAGCCATCTTTACCGATCATGGTTCCCATTTTCTGCATTATATGGTGGCAGAGTTGACTTCCAAGTTGGGTTTGCGTCACGACAGCTCAACGCCGTACTACCCTCAAGCCAATGGCCAAGTTGAAGCTGTGAACAAAGTTTTTGTCACAATTCTTCAACGTACAATTGGGATCCACAATCAAACTGGCATCTCATGTTATTTTAGGCTCTTTGGGCATACCGAACCTCAGTGAAGAGTGCGACCGGATTCACCCCTTTTCAATTGGTTTACGGTCTGGAAGCTACTCTCCCGATTGAATGTGAAATACCTTCGCTCAAGCTAGCTGTGGAATTACTGCCTAACACTTCGCCAAAATAAGAGTGTCTCCTTTACTTAGAGAGGTTAGATGAAAATCGTCGCTTAGCTACTTTGGTCATCGAGGCACAAAAGAAGCGAGTCAAAGCTCATTTTGATCAATCAGTTTCTCCTCATTCTTTCATTGAAGGAGATCTAGTCCTCCTATATGACCAAGCTCATAATAAGTTGGGGGAAGGTAAATTTCAACCTATGTGGCATGGGTCCTACATTGTTAAATGTGTGTTGCAAAATGGGGCCTATGAGCTAATTGGCTATGAAGGCCATCATCTTGAACAACCCAGAAATGGGTTGTATCTCAAAAAATATTATGCATAAGTCATTTGTGCATATCAGGTGTACATAGGTGTTATTTTCATTTTTGTACATGTTTTTGGGTTTGGTGTGCTTTGTGAGCGTTTTCTTGCTTATTGGGTCTTGTTTATTTTGTAGATGTCTATTACCCCTTATGTCGGTTTCTCGGATGGTGCTTCTCGCAATACCAGGAATTTGTCTTCGGCAGCCTGGGTAATTTATAATCCTGCTGGTGAGTTGATAGACCTGCAAGGTATTTGTCTAGGACGAACTACAAACAATGTCGCTGAATATAGCACTATCATTGAGCTATTAAACAAGGCAATTAACCTTGGCATACGCGCATTGCTTGTAAATATAGATTCACAACTTGTTGTTCTACAACTCAATAATCATTATTCGGTTAGAAATCTGCACATTATAAGATTGTATTTATGTATTCGTTTGTTGGAAAGATATTTTTATTTCATTGCTTATCAACATATTCCTAGACGAATGAACCCATTAACTGATACAGTGGCTAACATTGTATTAGATAGACATTTGCATAATTTGTAAAAGCATCATCATATGTAAAAAGATCCATGTAAGGAAATAGATATATATACATATATATATGTCATGTTTGCAACTGTGTGCATCATAACGTCAAATAATATGTGTATGTTTCTATTACATCTCGAGACATCATGTCTCGCAAAATATGCAGATTAAATAAACCTAGGTGTCTAATCAGCATGATGCTCGTGATAACATGTCACGGACCGTACTAGCCGCCTCAGCAAGCAGTGGATTCGGCTAGGAACCCCTACAGTGTGTCTCTGATAGGCGTGAGGAACATCATCAAAACGTGCATAATCTGGGACTCCTCGAGTGATCCCCTCCAAGTTGCACACTATCTCATATTCCTCGCTACCCTCACCTTGAGGGTTGAAATCACGAGGGATTCACCTTGCTATTGGTGACATGACAACAGGTCTCTCTGGGCCAACATCTGCATCACATGGATTTAATGTCAGAACATACATAAAAAAAAAATCATAATACTCATAAAATTCAGAAATCGAGTCTTACCCAAATCTTCATCCTAATCTTCTCCCTCTGGGAGTGGGAGGTCCGGGTCATCAGTGAAGTCTGTGCCAAAGTAGGGCCAATCCTCCACAACAATCAGTTGTTGACGGTGCCAATCAAAAAATTCCGGCCTCCAAGACATCTGTTGGCTGCCCCTTTCCCTTGGCATCAGTGCTACCCATCGAGCCATCTGTGGTTCTCTCGCTAGTGGATTCGAAACTATGACCTCCTGTTGCTGAAAAATTGGTAATTGTTCCAAGAAGAATGATACCAGGATGGATCCATAACCAAATTTTTTCAGTTTGGTCTTCTTGCATTTGGTTAATTGGCGCTTCATGGTTATGGTCATTGCCTCCGCCCAGTTGAAGAGGGTCGGAGCCATGCAGTCCACAGCAAGAAGCAACTGTGTCTTTGTTTCTTCGTGCGGTGCTTGTGATCCCGTAGCACATGTGATGGTATGTAATACCACGCATAGTGTCAAATTTGGGATGGTTTGTATATCAACTTTCCCACTACTAGATCCTTTCTGCGCTCCTTGACATACCCTGTCTATCACCATGGAAATGTTTTCCATGCGGGGCCGAGTGTCGATTAGGAGTGGTGCTACACCTCTCCGTGATAATCCTATGATGAAGTACACATTGGAAACATCAATCTCAAGTTCTTGATCCCGTAGGATGAACTTCTCTTGATTTTCGTCCCATATATTGATATGATATTGTAGCGATTATGGTTGGGCTTGGAGACATGGTGTGAGGAAGAATTTTTTCAAACCACAGTTTCTGAGGGCTCCATAAATCCATCATTTTCCTTGGCTAATTCATCTTCTTCACTACGTTCCCGTTCTTTCCATTCAATGACCATTCTGCTCTTTTCTACCTGCAAACACACACATATGAGTGGTATTAGTCAATACTTATCCTTGAATTTTTAAATAATTGCGAAATTTGGTGAGTATTATTACTTGAAATTGGTTTGCACCATTGGCGCGCCCTAATGTTAAAAATAGGGTGGTTGGCGCGACTCTGTGCATGAAACCCGTGCCAACCACGCAGCCCTAAATTTTACAATTTCTCCCCCCAAATTCAAAATTGACAAATGCAGGAAGAAATGAATAGGTTAAAATCACAAGAGGGATCTCAGCTCTTACTTGGAGTTGACGGATTTGCGATTGATCTACTGGATTGGAAGCTATCATCGCCACAAGATTGCACAGTAAAATGGGTAAAAATTGCTCCGCAAGAGGTAAAAAAGTGAAAAGTAATTGTTTTTTACTATTTTTGGCATTTTATAACTTTTTCAAAACCCTAATTAGGTTTCAAGGCATGTTTTTTGATTATTTTGTGATATTATTTTCGAAAAATGGGTTTTATACATGTCTCTTGTGCAGCAACAGGTTTTCATGTGACAAGGATGAAGTGACGAGTTATATTTTATACTTTTTCAAACTCGTTAAAAACACGAAAAAGTCACTACTAGAGTCATCTTTCAGCTCTTTTCTGACTCTCTAAAAATGAAAAGATTGCTGAGACGCTTGTCATTTTGAACTCGTTAAATGGCTGCGAAACGATATCTACCCAGTATAAATTTAACCCTTTTCCGGGCTGGGATGGATTATTTATGAAAAAGGAATACCTTAGCCTATCACGACTAAGAGGTTATCTCAAACATAGTTTTCTACCTTTTTGGATTTGTGAGACTACCTATAAAAAGGGACTGCTGGATTTTTCTTTTCTGCCTTCTTTTCAAACTCTTTAAACATGAAAATATGACAATTTCTCCCTTTTTCAGACTCGTTAAATCCTGATGACATCGGATCTCGTCACTATGACGTTATTCGAGTTCCTCATTCCTAGGGCTCGTAAAATGTACTAGGATGGATTTTTTCGAAGGAAAAACTTATAGTGAAAGCATATGCTATCCCCTTCAAGCTTGTTTTCAAAAATAATTGGGGTACTCGCGAGAAATGGTGGGGGAAAATGGAACCAGATTTTAGTTGTGTTGGCAGTATGTCGCTCTTGAACATGGCACTTGTTTGCATTCGTGTCGGGTTGGGGACATCTCATTTCGTCATGTTTGCCTTGATGGGTTAGGGTAATATTTTTTGACCTCTCACTCACTCTTTGCCACATCATCATGACCTCAAATACTTTGATGTAAAATATTGCCAAATCCAGTGTCGTGCTGCTGATATGTTCAAGAAAAGTTTGCCTCTGCAGTTTTTTCAACCTCCCTCTGATTCTCTGTTGCTCCTGATTCACAAAAATCATATTCCTCTATCTCATGTCGATGATGTGGGAAAAATTATGGCCCTCCTTTGACCAGGTCACTTCCTGTTGACTAAAGCTTATTATCTAGGAATCTGATTTAGAGACTCCCTTCCAGTACCTTGGAGCCTGCATGCCTTAATGGCAGGTTCTTTGCATTCGAAGCCTTCGATCGACTGACTCCGTGGGTGTTCGACGCCAGATCACTGTTCACATTCCATGGTTGTACCTTTCGTACCTTGAGAGCCATTTTCATTATTGGGGGTTCCTCTCGTGTCTGTTAACAATTTTCATCATTGGCTAGTAATCAGACGATTACTTCAGCTCATACATTCGCATGCTAGAAATTGTACTTGTTTGGGTCGAGATGGAACGCAAGACCCTGGATTTTGTCTGATAAAATCCAGGCTGTAGGTTCTTTGTGGATTATCATGAATTATTGCATGACTCTATGATTCGATGGCTGCGACCATAGCTGAGTCTATTTGTTGATCTTTAATACTGTATGGCTGTGTCCATACCTAGATCTCAGTTTTTATATACTCTATTATGGATGGCTGTGCCCATGCCACATGTTCATGTATCAGAGATATTAGTTGTATTTGTAATTGCAGGTTTTTCGAGAGTGGTGTTTGGTTTGAACGTGTTCTCATAAAGCATTTCGCCCCTCCCTTTCCCTTAGACCTCATGCTTTAGGGGGCATCTGTTACACAACATTTTGTCTCTGTCCCTACAATCCCCAACTCGCACATTGGAGGGTTGTTTCTGTGACCAATGCACAGTGTTATGCTTTGCAAATAACATCCTTGCATCCCTTTTTCTGAAGGAAACATTCATCTTGTCGACATTTCCCTAAGCAAAGCTGTAAAAATCCCTATTTTTTCCTAGGCACGAGTAGCCCTTTACCTCCTCGTGCCGACCAGGAAATTTAACACTAAGCTCGTGCCACTTGGCGCTCTATGCTAGTTAGACACCCATGCCAAGCTATTTATGAAATGTTTTTAAAAAAATAGAGGCAGAGGTTCCATTCCAACCACCTCGGGGATGAGTCATTGGGAGTGGTTGAACTTAAAAAACCACGGGCTTCCTTATTTAGTTAGAAGTTTCCACCTCCCTTGGAATACTCCTAAAGGATAGGTCTCCCTTCCACCTTTGTAGGGATCCCAACCTCATCCTATGCCTCTATATAAACAAGCCTTCTCTCTTTATGAAAACTAGCTAAACAAAGAGAATTATACAACTGAAGTGCTGAACTTGGAAGACTTAGCTATAGTTGGATAACTGAGTTATTGAGAAGGTAGAACAAGGAGAAATCCCTCGAGAGATCCCTTATCCTGTCTGAATTCCCCAACGAGCTTTGAGACGTGCTTCACCTGAGCCCTGCTGGAGGAGACCGCAACGCTAGAGCATGGTTGTATCTCTTCTTTCTACCTTTTAATATAAGTGACTATTGTCTGGTTCCCGTCTTGTGTTTTATCTTTATCGAATGCAATATGCTAGTCTTCTCTTACTGACTAATAGATTTTGAATGAAATTAGTATGTGGGGTGTGGTTGTCATTTTATAATCTTTGTGCAGGTGTCCAAGCGCGATAAGCGAAGGGATTGTGACTTGTTGAATCGGGAGCGAGCAGTTCTCATCACCACTACGATTGCCGACAACAGCATTAGATCACAGGTAGGCTACCTTATCGCGTCCTCTTTCATTCAAATATCTAGGAACCTACACCTTAGCATGATTCCTTGTTACTAGACCCACCCTAGGGCTAGAGGGATCATCTCTGTCTGTAGAGAGGATTTACCTACATAACACATAGGATAAACAATTAAATGTCGGTTGGGCTATTTAATATTCAATGAGTTAATATAACACAGAATGGAAGGTTTAAATAAAGGAGCTAATATATAAGTTAAGTGTTAATATGAAAAAAATGTGGGAATAGAAAATACACTAAGTAAAGTGTAAAAAACATGTTTTTAGGCGGAATTTCTTCTTTGCGATGCCCAATAATAAACATTTAACACTTATGCTTAGGATAAAGCATATTTGTGGGTTTTTTTGAATGGAATGAAAATTAATTAAAGGGGTTTTTACTTTTCCTAAGTAAAAATGTGTTTTATCTTAGGAAAAGGGGTTTGAGTAGGGAAAAATGAGTGATATTAAGGGAAAATGGTTTTTTATGAAGGGGAAGGGTTTTAATGAGTTAGGATCCAATACTTAGTGCCAATCAGTCATTAAGACGTGGATCCGGTCCCACCATAAGTCAGAGAAATTCTCTGAGTCTTTATAACTGAAGGTTTTTAGTACTGGAATACTTTGTGGGGAGGGAAATTAGTAATTTTCCCGATGATATTTATCCATGCCTTGTGAAATTGCTTTCTACCTACCTATCATTTATTCTACCATTTTTTCCTTTATTTGCATGGGTGCATTTGAGCTTGCAAACCCTAATCCATTTTTATTTTTTAAAACATAAAACTATCTAATTCTAACTTTATTCCATCCGAGGGCTCAGATTAAACTATTGAGCTCCTCATTTATTCTCTAACTATCTACTAATTTTTCAAGTTTAAAGTGTTTGGCAAGATTAGTTTATTCTCTATCATTAAACATGAAATTTAAATTTAAAGCATGGAAGTTTTTAGATTAAACTATTTAACTCATCATGGATTATGGAAATTTGAACAAGGTGCACATAATCATTTATTTGCAGTAAAAAGTAACTAGTACTGGAATTTTGACTTGCATCACTTTCATGTCTTATTCTTATCTATTTTTGTTTTTGGGGTCCATTTTTTCTTATTCTTTTTGATCTTTTTCTTTTAATTCCTTTGATTTTTATTTTAGGACTTTTACCCTCTTTTTATTTTTTATTTTCTACTATGGGAAAACAATTTGCAGAAAGCAATGTATGTACATATTACAAGATTAATTAAAGTCAATTCAAAGATTGCGAACCCTATTGTTATAGGACCCTAATATGACCCATGCATTAATACCTTATAACCCCTTGGGTCTGTTATTCATCAGTAATTTTAGCCTTGTTGATGACTAAATGATTATCCCAAGATTTCTAGAAACAAAGTTCATAGACATTGTGAGTTCTAGAAATCTCACTGCCTTCATTATCCTTAAGATAACTTTTTACTATCTCACCCTTTCATCCTGTCAAGCTCTGCCTACCATTCCCAAAAAATCCATTGAGAGCCCATGTCACTCATCTTGTGTATATATTGTCATCTTTGGCCCAAATCCTCTATTTTGTTTTGCTTGAAAAACCCCCCACTACTACCTAAGCCCACCAATCAAACAACTTTGTTGTGTCCCCCAAAATACTCCTAAACACTGATAGTCTCAAACTATCTCTGTAGACTCTTTAGATAAATCAAGTACATTGGATTTTGGATCTTCAAAACATTAGTTTATCATGAACTTTATCTCACACTTGATAATCCCAAATTATAGGTTTTAGTCCAAAAGGCAAGTCCCAGAAAGTCTCCACTAGGTCACCTAGGGTTTCACAAAGTCATAGGATGGATTTGGTGCCCTACAAACTCTATTTTTTTTTCTCTACGAAGAAACTACATTCAAATAAGAAAAGGACAGGTGATCTTGTCCAAACTAATAAAAAAGGCCATTCAAGGAAGGCTCTTTAGTCTAAAGCACAAATCTTGCAATGGGACAACTTCCCTTTACTCACATTTATGCAAGAGAATCAAATAGCCATCAGACTAGCAATGGGTAAGGTAAAAGAGAAAATCATCATAAGAAGACCATTCACAACAAGAAGAAAGAAACAAGCATATGATTGAAAAGAATCAGGGTTTGTGACAACTTTGACCAAACAAGGAATCATTACTAGGGTTACCAGGGCAAAGGCCACCTCAACTCCTTCAAACGCTCATTGAATACTTTTAGAAATAATTAATGAGTTTTGAGAAGTTTTTGAGAACTTAGAAGACAACACTATTTACTTTTTTCTAAGCAGCCCTAAACCCTAGAATTTTAGGGAGATGGACAAAAATGGTCAAATGATGACAAAAAGCCTCCTTCATAACAACAGATGGCTTCAAAGGGTTTCAAGCTGCCCTCTAGGGTTTGGCAAAGAGGCATTGATTCCACCTCACCAAAGGTACAAAAGGGAAAAGAGTATTGGTACAAAAGTATGAGGTTTCAAAAGGTAAAATCAGAGAACTTAAGGGATCAAAGGAGGCAGACATAAACACCAATACTCCACTACACCAAAGGAAGAAAGATGATTAAGAATATCAACAAAAGGGCTAGAAATATCTGTTCAAGGGTCTAATTTCTCAAAGGAACAGTTAGAGGCATTTTCAAATGGTCAAAGGAGGCATGCATGAGGTAAAAATTGCCCAAGGAGGAAACTATGACAAGCATAGGTTCATTGTTAATAACATGAGCTATCCAACTCCGAGAGAGACAATGATCAAAAGGCAGAAGTTGTGTAGGCACCTACAAAAATAGAAGTGGCCATGAAAGACACAGAAATGGTTTAAATAGCTCACCTCCCTCACTATACATACATCATTGTCAAAGTGGTCTAAGGAACAAATATACCACTAGTTTACAACAGAGTAGTAAAACCTCCAACAAGGGTCACCTTATCAAATGTATATTCTGCAAGAGATAGATTATGCCATGAATGACACTTCTACAAAAATTTCAAGGATGGATACCTATAGGAAAAATTGGTAAGGACATAAGTGCCAAATAAATGTTTCTAGTAATGATGACACATAAAGATTAAAGAGGTCATTGATACTTGCTACTAGGGGTTTTCATACTAGGAGGTTGTTCACTGTTTTAAAGAGAAAACATGACAAAATATCAGTCAAAGGAAGAAATGGAAAAATAATGACAAGTTTTTTGTGTACAAGTGTTAAAAATCATGAAAGGGGTTCATTTTCCAAATATAGATAAGAGGCGTAGTTTTAGCTTTTTCAGGAAGTTTTTAAATCTGAGGGGTGACATCACAGTGCTTCAGCAAGGCAAAAAGAGCCATATTTTTAAAACTCTGCCACCTACAGAACCTAAAAGGTCCAAAAAGACATTGAAAAAGGTAAGAAGAAAATGAACATTATGAAAGTGGGTTTTGCATGAAATTATTTTTCGAAAGGGGATATAAGACTCTTCTTCACCCCCTCCCCCACTCATTTGTGTTTTTGAATGAGAGAGAGCTGTTGAAGGCAAGTTGTTAGGGTTTTATGCGAATTTGGTGAAAAATTGCAGACATTGCGCATCGACACAGGTGCTACGCACCTGGCTGTCGGCGTTGCGCACAGGGGAGGCAGTGATAGTGTAAATTAACACTACGTTGCGAACCGGGAAGTCGGCGCTACACACCACCCAGGGCACTACGCACAGGCATAGAATAGCCCGACTTCCAGCCTTTCCACACCGGCGCTGCGCTCTGATGGGCCCGACAGGCCGTTCAATCACCCGAATCGCCCACTAAAGTGTTAGGTCCCTATATTACATAAAGACTATCGACGCTGCGCATAGGCCTGCCAGCCTGAATCGACCCGACGCTACGCACAGGAGGGCCCGACCTGAACGTTCAGTCGGGTGGCGCTGCGCACTGACATATTTTGTCAAAATTGCTCAAAATTTTCCTAAATCCAATTTTTTGCCTCCAAAAGCTTCTGCATCAGTCAAAGCAAGGTTGGTGGTATTTTTCCTCACTTTCCAAGTGTTCTTTTCATAATCTAGGAAGGTATTTTAGACCTAATGTGACTAAACCCTAATCTACATAAAAATCCAATTATTGACCTTCTAAGGCAGGGTTTGCAAATTTGAAGAGTTGTCATAGGTGCAAAAAAAACACTCAGTACCAGCAAACCCACTTCTAGACTCTGAAGCATTCCTTGATTACTTCGTCTTGCCCTCATTTGCTAAAAAATTTCCCTCACATCCCTCATTTTCCCTCTCTAGACCTAAAACCCTCACCAAGTTAAAAAACCTTTTGCTCTAGACCAGTCACCATGTTTGAGGAAGAAATCAGTGCCAACAGTGATGAAGGTCAAAGGCCTATCAAGCCAAAGCACAAGGGGGGAAGGAATAATAGGTTTGAGTCTTTGGATACCATTCAAATCACCTCCTCTCCAATGATACTTACCTGTTTTCAAGATGTTGGATGCTACCAGTTTTGTGAGAAGGTTAAACAAGTCCAAAGCCATTCAGTCTTGACTAGGTTGTTTGTTCTCAGCATATAGAATCACCAAGTAAACCTAGCAGGAGTAAAATTTAAAATCTCATCTGAATCCATTTCTAAAGCCACAAGTATATCAGAAATTGGTGAGATATGGTTTAAACAGAAGAAAATGGACTTGAGCTACTATGAGCCCTTCCTCAAACCTAGTTGCCAACAAGGCTGCAAGGATATTTTTCCCTTCTCCCACCTGCTAGAGAGGTATGCCCTACTGATGAGGTATATCATCAAATATTTCACTTGTGAGGGGAGGTACTCCAGGGTTATTCATATCATATAAGGCTGATAATGCACATCACCAAGATAAAATTGCTAAACCTACCATACTATCTCTTCCGGAGCAATAAAAAAATGGCTTCAGTAGTCAAGAAGAGGAGTTATGCCCACCAAATGCAGAGCCTTTTCCACCACTCCTTGATTAAGATGATTTTTTTACACCAGCTGGAGCAGTAGGGAATCCCTTGGGAAGTTTTTATCTCACATGATGCATTTGCAAATCCACAAGCCTTCATTCAGCAAAATTTACCCTCCACTTCTCACTCACTTACCTCCACTCCTCCATTAGCTCCTCATTTGCCTTCTTCACAAAGGAACATACCTCTTTCCTCTTCTCCTGATGCATCAAGTGAAGATGATGACAATGATAATGATGGCCAAGGAGGTGGCAGTAGCTATGAAGAGCAAACAGATGACAGTGAGGATGAGGAAAACAATGGGACAAAAATAGGGTTAAATGAAGAAAAAAGAGATGAAAGTAGCAATGGAGAGAAAGAAGATAATGAAAACAATAGGGCAGATACAAAGCCTAATGAGGAGGAGCAGGAAGATGGTGATGACATGGAGGATAGTGATGAAAATGAGGCAAAGACCAAAAACAGTGAGGCAAGTAAAAAGCTTAATCAAGAAGATGAAAGTGATGAAAATGATAAAGACAGTGGGGCAGAAATAGAGCCTAATAATGAAAAAGAAGATGATTATGACATGGAAGAGAGTGATGAAAATGGCAGTCAAGAAAAGGAAAAAAAATGATGAATTTGAGAAAGACAGTGGTAATGATAACACCAATAAATCACTCTCAAGTGCAGACAAAGGTATTGGTAATGAACAAGATGAAGACCAAGAGGGTAATGAAGAGAATGATGAATATGACAGTCAGCAAGAAGGCTCACATGGCAGCCATGAGAAAAAAGTACTTGTGCATGACAGTGAGCACAATAATGGTGCAAATAGTGACAACATGACTGAAGATGATGATAGTGAAGAAACAAAGGAAGATGATGAAGAAATGAAATATCAAACACAATAAATTGATGAAGCTGATACAGAGTTTGAGGAGGCAGGCAATGACCAAGACAAAGGCATAGAGAGGGCAGTGAATGAGCAAGACAACTTAGAAAATAGCCATGACAATCATGACAACTGTCATGACTATCATGACACTAATCATCCTCTATATAACCAAGAAGAAAAAAGTGACAGCGCTGGGGATGATGAAGAGGAGGACATTGATGAAAGACAGAGCCATAGTGGGGCAAGTAATGAAGGTGATGATCAGTTTGAAGGCCAAAGTGACAGTGAGGAAAAATGTGAGGAAGACAATGATGATAATGATGCCAAAAATCAAAAGGGAAGTGATCCAATGGGGCATAAGGTGCCTCATGGAAGCCATGATAAAAATGAAAAGGCTTGTGACATCACCAAAGATCAAGGCCATGATGGAAACACCTCCAAAAACATCACCACTCCTCTCACATACACCTACCATAGATGACAAAGAGATGTGTTTGGTACCTCAAAAAGGCAAAGGGCCATTTCTCCTCCAGCTATCAAGCCCAAGGACAAAGGAAAGGAAAATGTAGAAAGAGGTGAGAAGCAAGTAAAGGTAAGGAGGAGAAAAAGAATCAAGAAGGCTTCTCAAGAGCCTCAATTCATTGATCTAGACAGTGACAATGAGGACAAGGAGATGACCACTAGATTGCTTCTCTTGGACAAAGATGCACAACTTAGGGAATGGGAAAAATATTTTGACATGGCACAAGGTGTCATTCAGTATTACAAGGAGGAGCACAATCATTTCAAGAAGGTGAAAAGGGACCTTTCTCTCCAAAATAAAATGACCAAGCACTATGCAAGGAAAAACATGCTTGCTTGTGCCAAACTGAAAGAGGCCCTTATAGAGATAGAAAACCTAAAAGGGGAAAAGGATCATAATGGCCTTGGATTTTTTACTGAGGCTTCTCAACAGGTATCCAAGACCTCTTGAGGGACCTCTCCACCAATTTTGGGCCAAATTGAATCAAATTTTGTCTTTTTGAAATTTTAACCCCTTTGTGCGCAACACCGTAGGCGCTAAACACAAAATTTGTGCATCTTAAGCTCACAAAATTTTCATTTTTGGATTCCTCACATCACCAACAATCTTCTCACCAATTTTCAGATCATTTGGAGCATTTTTGCCTCCCCAAAAGGTCAAAAAACATAAACATTTGACCTTTTTGCCTCATTCTCAGACTAGGCGCTGCACACAGAAAAATGTTGATGAAATTGATTTTTGAACAGGAAAATAGCATCCACTTAGCATAAATCAAGCATTTATGGAAAGTAGACTCATCAGGCTTTCCAATGAGCCATCACAGAGACAAATCCGGTGTCGGGAAGGGGTCCAAAAATAAGCTACAAGAAACCCTATTTTCTGCTGAAATGGCACTGTGCACAGAGGGTGCCTAGTGTGTTTTGGACCAAAAGTAAACAAAACACACTCATTTATTGAAAATAGATATTTTTGAGTTTTTTGAGGCAAATTACTCTATAATTATATGCAAATAGTTATTTTAGCATTTATTTCTTAGGATATTATATGCCTTGGGCCTTGCATGGTCTCTTGGCCATAAATGACATTTATGGTTATATTTGACATTTTCCTACCACATTTAGGGTTTTAGTCCTCATTTTATCCATAAATAGAGCATGAGGCCCCTATTTATTTTGTTGGAATTTGATGAGCTTGAAGAGCAATATACATGGTTTCATGAGCTTGGAGAAGAAATTGGTTTTGTGAAGTTGATGAATGGCTTGTTTGGCTTGATGATGAAGAAGCTTGTTTGCAGGATTCCATAGCTTGGTGAATGGTGATTTTTTCTTAACTTGTTAATGTTTTCTTGTTATCATTTTGTTTCATTCTTCTTGGCTGATATAAAATAGAAAAGTATAGGTTGAGACATGTTCTTTGAGGCACCTCAATCCTCCTGTTTGTTATAGCTATGATGTTTTCCTATTTTGGCCATCCTAAGGAATTCTTGATTGCTCCTTAGGTCCACCAAAACTTATTTTTGTTTCATGCATGGTTAGTATGCTATCTTACAAGTATGATTCATGGTATGCCCTACTTATTTGAAGCTTTCAAAACCCTATCTTGAAGCCTTTCTGTGAAATATTGATTGCTAGGTTAAGTCAAATAGGTCTCGTTCGATCTTGCCCTTTGTCCATGCTTACCAACTTGTTTCAGAGTTCCCAATAGCTTGAAATATGATGTTTAGGAGTTCCATCTTCATAATTTGAGTTATTTTTTTATCTTATATGTTTTCCCAAAATCTGAAGGTGAATTGCTAAAGTTAGAAGCTCTTATGCTCTCTATGTTTCATTGGAATGTTTATCTTAGATGTTATCAGTTTGAGTATTGTTCATTGATCTTAATGGTTTTCCCTACCTCATGAGTTGTAAATTTTAAACTATATATGTTTAAGACCTCTTAGTTTTTTCCCAAACTTGATGTTCATTACACCTCATGCATCACCTTAAGGATCCATTAACCTTGCTAAATTGGCCCTGCAACACACTCTGTTTCATCATTTAGACACCCTTGACTTCATTTGACTCCATAGCCCAATGGCTTTTACATACTCTCACTCCTCCTATTACATTTGACCATCTTACCCATCCAAAACAATCAAAACCCTACACTTAACATCTAGCCTAAAATCAAAACCCTAGAGCAAAAAGAACACATCCTTTGCACCCAATAGAGAGATCTCTCTCTGAGTCGAGGAAGGCTAGGTCCTAGGACTCCAAAGATTGGTTCCTTGTTACCATATCATTTGGTCTACCAATCTGCCAAATCACGGGACACTAACAGGGTCTTCATGTCAATAACCTCTCTAACCCCTACGAAACATGTGTGAGTAACCTCCATAACCCCTATGGTCACATGCCAATAATCATATAATTTGTTTGCTAATAATATTTATGGTATTTATATAGTCTCTATACTTCTAACCTATATGACCTTCACGTTAATAAAATGAATGGCCTCTAAATTAATAACTCATATAATACTTATGATCCTAAAGCCAATAGCCCATTTAATCCATATGGTGATTTACTAATAGCCTCTATAACCTCATATGTTCTCCATCTCATAACCATTACAAATTCTATTTTCCTTATGTTAATAATCCTCATGGTCCCCATACTAATAACCCTTGCAACTCATATGGTCCTCACGATAATAACAAATAAAGCCCTTATGGTCTACATGTTAAAAATTTCCATGGTTACACTGTTAATATCAAATATAATCCTTCTAACTCCTTGGTCGTCGTGTTAATTAATAACCCCTATGACACATGTTGTAGCTTAATCCTGCACAATTAAAAGTATCAAAGATTTTGTAGGAAAATTCCATCACAAAGTTAAAATTGAGCTTTTTCCATTGAATATTTTAGAGCACTTGAAGCATCACCGGTTAATGATGTCACATAACATATTTAAAAGAAAAAAAATTGAATCTTTAGCCAAAATGGGTTTTTATAAGTATTCTTAAGTGCTCACAACTTTATGCACAATCAATACTTTTATATAAGAGGTTCAAGATGTGAGAGAGGCCCTATGTTTAAGGTAAGAGGTATCAAAAAATTCCATGTGGCTTGTCATAGTGCAACTTCCTGAAATGGAAAAATTACTTAAAGATACCTTTTTTTATTCCCCTAAAGAAAAGGCCACTCTTGCCTATATGGCTAAAGGAAGATGAAGTCAAGGAATTGCTTAAAATGTTCCTAAAAATACTAGATAATGAGAGATATCCCATGTTCAAGAGCTTGGTTTAGGTAGCAAAATTTTTTATCATATTTTCTCTGACTGAAGATATGATGCTTTAGGTTCCCTTTTATCAGTACATAATCCCACAAAGATAGAATCTCATGTTTGTACCATGATCTCTACATGACTGGTTCCCATTCCTTCAATATCAAATATTTTTAGGCAAATTCCATTAGAGCACTCGAAGCATCACTGGTTAATGATGTCACATCACATATTTAAAAGAAAAAAAATTGGATCTTGGGTAAAAATAGGTTTTTATGAGTATTATTAAATTATCTTGGCTTTATGCTGAGCAATACTTTTAAGTGACATTGGCTTTATTATGAATCAATATTTTTATATAAAAGAATTGGGTTTTAGCCCAAAATTCAGGTCATTTTCTCCATGTCACAAGTCAAGTGCCAAAGCCTGCAAACTAAAAATCGCATAGAAGGTTGACACAAGGTGCCAAGTCAAGTCAAGGGAGGAGCTAATGAAGGGGCCAACATATGCTCAACGCGTCGAAATAAAGCATGAACACTGGTGCATATAAACTTTAACGAAGCACATTATATTATAGATGTGGGATATATCCCATATTCACATTATAAAAAGGAACAAAGTGAAATTTGAGCTCCTTACAAGCAAATAATTTGGGGATCAAAATCACCTGAAAGGGAATTTGAATCTCTCTTCATCCAATGATATTTACTCTATTACATAAGATACTTATCATACTTAAGGTGGATATGGTTTGGCTCGTGAAAAAGACTCCTCAACTTCTCTAGTCAATGTTTGATACAACTGAAGTTCTCTATTTGTACAAGCTAGCTAACTATTTTCATGGTAAACATGTTTTTATGATGGAAACACTTTTAACAAATGTCCAACTAGATTATGTTATTTGAATTACTCAAACTATGTCAAATAGCTTGGAGATTTTATTGATTACCGTGTCTCAAGCATGCGACATTCCCATGTCTCAAAAATTGGCTTTGATTTTATAACATTATCTTGAATTATTCAACCTACAAATGCAATAATGTGGTTGTATATTGGCATCTTACATTTCTTTGGGTTAGGGGGAAAAATAAAGTGTCTTATTTTGACATGCTTCCTATTACACAATATTTTGTTGAATTCCTCAGTTGTTATCCGAAGTGTCATCTTTTGTTTCGCTCATGTCACAAACACCACAAAGTGAAAAAAGCTGTATAAACTTGTTCATCCTGGATAACATGCTTAAGATATCCCTGAATACCTAAAAGAGAAATGCTTTGAATATTTTCTGCAAAAGTTTGTAAAAAAACTTATTTTACAAGCCCAAGATGGTTCATCCCTCAATAGCCTCGCGCTTGTCATCATATCCCTAATATGTGAACAAAGCTCCCAACGCGGGAATTCAAATGTAAAGTTGCGCTAGTCCTTTTCAGGTATGTTCTCCAAAAATGGAGTAGAAGCTTCGGCCTCTAGAATTCTCAAGAACATAGTTCTGTTACTTGTTGTTTGAGGATATGGCTGAATACTCCCATTTTTGAACCTTGATATTATCTCCAAAGATTTTCCCCTTTGAGATATTTCCTTTCCCCCTAATTAGTGGATCCTTAACCTCCTTAGCTCTACTATAAAAGAGTGCCATACTAGTGAGTCTTGGTTGGTTATAGCTGGTTGCCTTACTTTTGCCCGATTGCACCTATGTGATGTCAATTTGATGAGGAAGGAGAAGATATTGAAGAGTGTGGTTTGGACTTGGATTACCACTCCGAAGGAGGTCTCCAACATCAAGGCACTGGTTGTAAGCTTCCCTTTCTTCATTTAATAATAAAAAGTATTCTTTTCTTCCCATGAATATATTAATATTAATTGATTTAGCATGATAATCCTTGATCTGTCATGTAGTATGATTTGTGATGCAGGAGCATCAAGGCCATTTTCCATTTGTAAATATGTAATAAAGGGGGGTGTGACATTTTTATTATTTTATTAATTAATTTTTCATTTTTAATAAAATAGGAGATAAAGTGAGGATTTTGTAAATATTCTTTTATTAATTAAAAGGATATGAGAGAAATAGATTAGGAGCAAAATTAGGGATTAGGAATTCTATGTATGGGACTTTGTTGAGTCCACACCTAAAATATAGATTAGTTGAGGATTAGGTGGAGTGATTTTTGGAGTAAATTAAATGCATTATTAATGTATAAATATGAGTGGTTTTTGTGAGGAAAATACAATTGAATAGTTGCAGAGAGAGTGAGAGTGTGAGTAGAGAGCAGGCTTCTACTTGCAAGCCTTCGGGCAATTGTAAAGGGCCATAAATCTCGAATATCTGGCCGAATCAAGAGTTTGTAAGTAATTTTGTGCATTAATACAGCAGTGGATTTCTGAAGTTTATGTCTTCTTCCTGAGTTATGTTGTAATTAGAATTCAATGTCGATTGAGTTAGTATATGTTGCTGGGTTATAAGAGAGGAATTGTAATGAATGCTCTTCAAATGTTAGTAACAATTTGCTGTGTGTGTATGAGAGAAATTTTGTAATGGAAGTATGTTTTTAGTCTCGGACAAGAAGAGTGATTTCTGTATTGAGGGATTGACAGTTCGATTCGAGTAATCAGAATCGATATTATTGAAGTGATGTCGACTTGCTGTTGTCAAGATATACAAACAACGTACATTTGAATTAAATCTGCAAACTATGAAGTAGATGAAATTCGATGTTTTAGCTTCTGGTAAGAGTGAAGCGATGGATGAGTCGATAGTTTAAATCTCTGTTTGCCAGAGTAATTGATTTCTGATTGAATGTCAATGCCATCGCAAATCTGAATTTACATTCACTGTGAATTTTATTGGATATTTTGTAATCTTAAATGATGACATCCATAAAAGGGCGCAGAGTTCGAACGTTGTTTGTTTTGAGCAGATAAAAAAAGGTGGAACGATTGATGCAGCGGTGGTCGATTACAACGTGGGCAAGCATTAATAACAAATTCAGTGGAAATGGAATCACGCTGTGATGTGGAGTGATATCAGGTTTGTAAGTCGATATCGAATGGTATGTGGGTCGTAGTTGTAATCTGGACGCAGAGGGTTTTATTGTTTAACGTTGAAGAATCAAATAATTTCACATTTCAGCTGATCGACCAGCGTTATGAATCTGGTTTGATGAACCAAGTGCTGGCGTGGAGAGCAGTTGTACGCATTGTCCGATTTAAGCTAATATCGATTCACTCAAATGGAATCTACATTTTTTGAGAAGGACGCAGGAAATCGTTCATCCTGGGTCGAATGTCAGTTACGTGGGGTTGGCATATCGGCTTTGAAAGTCGAATTTATGGAGGCGCAATCACTTAAATACAGATCTGGATGAATCGAGTGTAAGAAGCGCAGAATTAACATTGGAAACCTGTTGGTAAGAATTATAGCGATGGATGAAATGCGTTGAAGATTTGTTTTGTTGAAACGCTGGTTTAACATGGATGGAAGGCAGCTATAGTATGGAACAGAAATGGAAAAAGTCGAAGTATGGAAGTGTTAAATGCTGAATGAGGAATGCGTTGAAGAAATTCAGTTGGATGAAGACGTAAGTTCTTTCATTTGGATGGAAGGTATGTAATCGCCTGAGCAGATTGTTGGATTTTGATTTCCTTTTAATCGAAATAAGATATGGTTGAACGTTAATTGTGAGCGCGGCATTTCAATTTAAGTTTGAATTATGTAATCACGAAGGTCGAACTGGGAATTGAAACATTCTTACATTGTTGGCAAAATCGACTATGGCTAAAGTCAATAGTTATGGTCAAATGCTGTGACATTTGATTTTAATCAAACTCTGTGCGTGTTTATAATGGCTATAGTGAAAGTCGAGGTGAGAGAGCGTGGTCAAATTTGAATAGGGTGAAGGCGCACTTCAGTTTTGTAGACATTAAAATATAAACTCATTTGTAATTACCATGGTCAGATCTACTATCGTATTGAATGGGATGGGCGGATTTGCATCCATTGTGTATGGTAGATATAGGAGTTGTTAGAAGTAAATTTCACAATATTAAAATGTCTGCAGGTCATGATAAGTGTTGGGCTTAAATGATAAAAGTCTGGAATTTTACATATTAGCGGATGAATGGTTAGAGTCTTTTATAAGACTCATGGAAAGGCGTTCACAAAGGTTGAGGGTTTTTGAATCATAAGTTTAAAATGGAGTAAAGCTTCCGCTAATGAGAGTATGGGTTTTGGGAACATATGTTGAAGAGCTTGCATGTGTAATTGCCGGACTTGGAGTCTTATTTGAGCAAAGATGGGAGATGCATTTGTGGATGCACAGTTGGAAGAGATTCTGGGTTTGCAGGCCCTGCCTGCATCAATTTGAAATATATATGCTATGTATCTTTCGTGTTTTTTTGTGTGATCCTCTTTACAAGTATTTGAAAACAAAAGGCATAGTGAGAAATGAGCCTGGAAAGGAAAGGATCGACATCAACATCGAGGAAATCATTGCATAAGGAGTGAGGTAGGCCAACTCCCTCTCTCATATTACTTTCAATGTTAAACAAGGAAAGCTTGTATCCTTTGTCACGATTTTTACAAGACCCACTCATTGGGTTAGAGGGATCACTTCTTTCTGAAAAGGGATTTTCCTATGTAACAAATTGGCGACTCCACTGGGGAGTTTACACCCTTTTTTTCCTCTTCTTGTTTTTTTGTCTTCATGCTTAGTTTGGAAAACCACTAAACGATCGCTTGTTTGGCTTGATTTTTAGTCTGTAATTTGGCTTGTTATATTTTTAAGGTATCAAGTCTAAATTTTTTCCTCAGATATTGCTTGTTTTATCCCTCTTTTCCTTTCTCAACACACTTTTTGATAGATACAGTTAGGCTGCCAACGCTGGTTTTTGCTGGAACAGTCGCGTTGCAGACCACTGGTGTTAACTAGTGGACCGTGTTGGCCTTAGAAAATAGAGATTTTTTGGGCATGTTCTAGAAAACCCTTAGTGTGTCTTTATCCTTAAAATATTTTCTTTGCCTTGAGTAAATTATTTCTTGCTTTGAGTGTTTTTAGTCTATTTGAAAAGCGTAAATTAGTCTTATGAATTGAGTGGGAAATTTTTGTTTTGGTTGAGTCTTGTTGTTGCAAGTCAATTAAAATATTTGTTTACTTCTTGTATCAATCAAGAAATATTGATTCTATGCTATAGGACAATAGTGAACTTTGTTCTTGTTTAAAGAAATTGGGTTTTTCATATGTTTAGTTTTCATTTCAAGAATCACTTTTCGTTAAATGTGTAAGATCACTTGAATTGAAAGGCTACTTTTTGAAATTTCTTATTGGAAATAGATTACAATTTTTTCAATAAGTGAAATAATTTTAAGTGCATTAATTGCATCAGTTGCATTTCATCATTCAAAGTGAAAAACAAAAAAATTGATTTAAGTGCATCTTAGTGAAAGTAGAAATAATTTTACTTTTGAGTGAGTTGCATTTGGGATAGTGAAAGTGAAAACGTTTTGCTTTTTAGAATTTGCATTTTGAAAACTGGAAAGTGAAATCTAGTTGGGGGGGTTTTTGTTTGATGCATTACTCTTTGTGATATATCCCCTTATTAATTTATCTTTCATTGAAATAAAAGTAATATTTTTCTCATTTAGCTGCATCTTAGGAATTCACGTGACATTGTTTTGAGCCCAAAATTGAAACTTAATTTCAGAAAAACATTAAATTAAATCTCAATTAACCTAAGGAGTACTTGGAATTAACGAAAATATATAGAGGTCTAGGCTAGAGACGTGTTCCAGCATCGTTAAGCATAGCAACTGTCGCTAACATCATGTGTTGCATCACCGGGGTGATATCCCATCCCACTTATGGAAGTATATATGACTATGCTCCATGTATGGTAAGTATATTAGGACACTCTCATCCAACAGTTACACATTAGATAATGCTACTACGGACTAAGCTCCCACATAATATCACGTATATTTTGGGAGACCCCACTAGGTTGCATACCTGCCATAGGTAACCAAGTCGGCCACCTTGTAGATGTGATACACTGAACACAACATTTGGGGAGATTGGATGTAGTACGTCAAGTACTTGGTTTTCCAAGGTGTATATCGCAGTTCACGGATATCTAGTAATCCTTTTTTCCTAGATTAACCTTCTTATTTATTTTTGTTTAATTATAAAATTTACTATTCATGAAAACATCCTACTCGTGCAGTGCTCCTTTGCCTCATCGTGAATTGTTAATTGAAAATATTAATTGCTAAAAAAGAATCCATCTATCCTTTGTTTGATCTTGTCAAAAGGTCATCATGTTTGAATTTCTGAATTCACCTCACTCATTCCTTGAAGGAACTCAAGGAGCCCATCTTGAGATTTCAATATTTCCACTTAGACCTATTGAAGCTCAAGGTTTTGAACTTGGAATTGTCCTAAGTATCCAATCGCTCTCTTTGTGACCACCGCCTGACGATTGGCCTTCACCATCTGAGGATCTCGAGTCGGAAAGTCCTGAACTCGCCGCACAATTTGTTGTCTTTCCTCCTAATCCACTCTACAATCTATTGTTGGTATCTCTTGAGAATCTGTATAGTCCTTTCGATGATCCCAATGTTCCTTTTGTTGCTTCTCTTATAGCATACCAAACTATTGTTCGGCAGTTGTTTCCACCACACATGGCATCAAATGCAGACTGTGCTCCATTTTTTAGCACTCCTCAAAGCATTCCTATGGAAACTTCTGAAACCCATGCCCTAGAAGTTGAAATCGAGTTTAGGTTCCCTCTGGAAGCTTTTCCTTGTGTTTCCTCTCCTCACGATTTAGGAAATGGAACGAATTTACCCTCTAGCCAAGTTGCATCTTCGCTTATGCTAGGTTACACTTCCTTTGAAAACCTTTTTCAGGAGCTTCTGGGGTTACATCCATTTTTCATAATCCCATTCGGTCAACTGGTATTCCTCCCTCTTCTAGCTCATTTGTTTCAAATGTGGCCACCGTTTCACAACCTGCTACTCAAACTGTGGTTTCTATAGGTCAAATGACTGTTGGACTGGGATCATCTGCTCCTTTGTCGCTATATACGATCACTGCGGTTCCACCTTTGAGTGGAAAATCTACGAATTCATCCATGCCTGGGGGGAAATCACATCCTTTATATGTACCTCCCCTTTCAGTTGGGGGAAATATGAACTATTGAACTGTATCGAGGGTGAGACAACCCATATCTAGTCTTGGTGGAACTTTTGTTTCATCCATAACAAGTTTTTTCATAGGTACCTCTCTACGGGGTGGCTACCCTACTTCAGCTCAACTTGTTTATTAACAACCCCATGTTAAACAACCTCATGTTCATCAACCCCATATTCAACAACTGCATATCCAAAATCCTTATGTTCAACAACCAAATGTATAATATCAGTATGTTTAGCAGTCGAACATCTCACAACAATATGTACAACAACCCAAAAATCCATTGGTGGCTATTGCGGCTAATCCTCACTTTGGTCCTCAAATGAAATTTTGTCAAAACCTTGTTTGGGACAAGCTGGAACTTATCCCATTCGACTTGGTGTTTAATACCAGCAAATTCCAAAAGGTCAGTACCAACAACCCCAACAAGGACCTTATGTCCAACAAGGGCCTTCTGTCCAACAAGCACTTATCCCTTAACATACGTTACATCAAGGGCCTCATTATTGGTCCTACCAGGGGCCTTATCAACAACCCCAACAAGGACCTTATAAAAAACCCTAGCAAGGACCTTATGTTCAACAATAACTACAAAAAGGAACCTATTAGTAACCCCAGCCTCAATAAGGTCCTTACCAAAAAAAACAGGGACAATATGGATATTATGGTCAAAATCAACCCTAATGGGGGCAGAACCAGTACCAGTAAGGCTGGAACCCTCAAATGGGAAACTACTAGAGACCTTTCACTCCTTATAATCCTCAATTACTGTTATTGGCTACGTTGGAACTTCTGGATGTGTCAAGGCTTATGAATGACCCAATAAGGCATATGCTGCATTGACCTCCAGTTCTGACTACGATTCCTGGGGATTGTCGTAAATTTGAAGGTAAATATGGAGAATACCCCCAAGCTCACGTTATGACGTACCATTTCTAGTGCTCTTATAACTCTTGGGTAGATGATTCAGTTTGATTATGTCTTTTCTAGCACACATTAACGAGCGCCTCCGCTAAGTGGTACATTGAACTACCTTGCAGAATTTTCCAAGATTACAAATCATTGGCTATGGCCTTCCTTACGCATTTCTAGTTACCCGTTTGATATGAAACCAACACCCACCTTTTAACATCTTTGGAACAATCAAATGCTATCCATATATCTGATCACATTCATGAATGGAGAAGCATGCGACATCTGATCAATTTTGATATTCCTGATCATCTGTTGACTGAGTGGTGTACTAAATCATTCATCTCGCAAATTTTGAAAGATATTTCTATGGGTGACTACATAACTGAGGAATAGGACATTTCCCATGATCATTATTTAGATCTTGTTTATTCCCAGTCTGGGAAATTATATGATATTTTATTGAATGCCCTGCGACCTTTAAGAGATCCATCATCTTTGAAATTTACAAATACACCACCAGTTGATGGTGTTATTGGGTGAGTGGCTCAAACTTCTAATAGTACTCCAACATCTTCTTCAAAGGCTAAGTCTACTTTAACCACTGCACCTTCCACTCCTACGAATGATTCTAAAATTCCTGGTAAAACCTCCGAGGTTAATTCCGTTCATTCTATCGTGATGGATAAATCCTCAAAAGGTAAGAAGAAAGGGAAAGGAAAATCCAAATCAGATTCCCCTAAACAAGATTCATCTAAGTTGTCCGCTGACGATGCATCTAAACCTAAACCCAAATATCCTTGTCTAATATGTGATGACGATCATTACATTGATGATTTCCCTCGTCGTGCCAAGGTTAATCGTATTTTAAAAGGCACAACATCAACGACGACTATTTTGAAAGAAACCTTTCCATTTCATCAAACACAAATGATAGACCAACCTCAATCTTCTACATATGGGAGCTCTAAGGTTTTCATGAGTGATAGAGAGAACATTTATGTCGCCACTCGAACAAAATAATATCTGAATCCTACCAAATATGTTGTGGAAAAATATGCCACTGATGCACCTTATTCTTCCACTCCACTGAGTTCTGGTCCTCTTCATATTGAATAACCTAGTAATGATTCCATTATCCGACTACCTCCCAAAGGTGTTATCCAGAAATCCTCGTATAATCCAAATGCGCGAGCTTCTCAGAATTATAATATTGTGGAAGATTTAGCTCAAGAACCTTTGGCAATGTCAGCATTGGAAGTCCTTCAATCCTCCCCATTGCAGAGGAAGGCATTACTATCCGATATCAAAGGAATTGATCCTTAGGATCCATATTTAATTACTTTTTATCTTGAAAATCACGTTCCTTGTCTTCCATCACAAATGGATTTTACTATACAAGTTCTGGTGATGGGTAAGACCATTGATTAGACTGTCGTTGATGAAGGTGCCTCTACCTGCATCATGTCTATTGCATGTTGGAAAGCCATCGAATCTTCTCCACTAAGTTAGTCTCCTAATACGCTAGAAGCTTTCGATGGCATATGTTCTTGGCCATATGGTATTCTTAAATATCTACCAATCCAGTTGGAGAGAAAAACGATGGATATGGAAGTATAAGTTGTTGATGTAAATCTCAACTATAATATTCTACTCGGTCGTAGTTGGACCCATGCAATGGTTTGTGTGGTCTCTACCCTTTTTTTTGTTCTTCGTTTTCCTCATCAGAGAAAAATCATTACGATTGATCAACTTGCCTTTTTCTCACCTAATTCTTCAACTAGAAATGTACCGTATATTGCGAATACCACTATTCCTTATGAGAGTGTCAGAGCAGGTCTATTTAAAGACTTGTCATTGATGGGAATCTTCTCTCTTCTACCTCATAATTTTGCTTCAATTAACATGATTTCATTTGGTCACGACCCCTGGATCATTCCCATCCCTGAACAGATTGATAGTTTTGGCAAAGTTATGTCGCTTAGCCCTGTCAAACAAATGTACCAGACCATCCTTCTAGCTTTTGTGGCTACATCCTGTTGTGACTCCTAGAGACAGCCTAGAGTTGTGATAGACCAGTGCTTAGGACATCTTAGCATAGCAAGGAGCAATATAGTGTAATGTAGGAAGTTGTCAGCTTCAACTCACATGCTATCTCCTGTAAACAGGGAAATGAAATAGAATGGGACAAAACTCTCAGAAACTGACACAGGAAAGGATATACTGCAGATGCAAGATGTAGAACTCCTAATAAAAATGCAACAGACAATTCAGAGACAGTTTACTGCAAAGCGGGCCAATTCAAAAATACTTCACAGACATAAATTATCAGAAGATGCATGTAGTGAAAGAAATAATAAGAAGATATTAGTTAACAGTGGGCTAAAACCCAGATATACAATACCACCATGCATGGGCTTACCAATTTCAGAATCCATACATGATAATAGCATTTTAAAAGCATCCTCCCAAAGCAACTAATATAGCAGAATCACGGTTCAGATGAGTAGTGAAACAGAATATCATGCATGAGCCATATTTAAAGCGCTTGACTGATCTAAGTATGAGATCAACTAGGATGAATCCTTACCAGAAATCAGTGAGCCACTCGCATTCCAAAACATGACACATGAAAGATGTATGAGATGAAGTGATATATTAAATAACATATAAAAGAGAGTTACAGACTGTGAAATACCAAAGACCAGAATCCTGTTTAACAGATGGAACTCCTCCTCACTGAAACCCTATGGGCTCTGAGCCTTCATACAAGAGTTTTACAGTTTGTATACAAAAAGCCTTTTCACTGCATACTTTTCTGATAAAAATATGGAACCCTTACAATGCGTTTCTTCATGGTTTTTATAAGAGAAACTAAAACCTAGTTAAAGAGGTAGGTGATGAACATTTAATTTGCATAGTTAATACAAAATGGTGGAGACGTGCATGCCCATACTGCTTGATGACTTTGTTGTGATGCACATACCCTGTAGCCTGTCTTCAGGAATAAATGTTCTGGGTGAAAATTTCTTTAGGAACATGATATAAGGATAACTGCATTAACATTCTGTCCTTTTCTTGAAGGTAAATTCTGCTGGAATGAAACCTGAAGGGCGTTTTTTTTTGTGCTTCGTACCCTTTGCCGGCTAGTCCCTGAATTAAGATTGAAAATCTTCAATATTGGACACTGAATTCCTGGATCTTCCACTGATACCCTTTTCCACAACATTAATGTCTTCATCTGCAAAAAATCTGTGCTTTGAATAACTCCGGAGGGTTTGATAGATTTTTGTCCTGCTTCTTTTAATGAAAGCCGTGTCGTAATAGCTACCCAAGCTTTCTTCATAAATTTCGCCACTGAATAATGGTCCTTTGAAATGGCCTCGGCTTCTGAAATGGAGGCTATGAGTAATTGTTGTATCTCCGTTGCTATAAACCTGCAAAACCCACAAACTTGTTAAAGAAAACCATGCTATGGGGATGGAGGATGTGGTAAGGTTAAATGGAAGTGACTGTGCAGACATGGCGAAACGGTGAAATGACACAGGGTGGCAGAAAAATATATTGAAATGATGGAGGGTGGACTGGTGATATTTTTCAGCATGAAACCTTAAAATATGGCTTACGAATGGAGAATATGAATGGTGGAGAAAAATGCGATAAACACGTGGGAGTTGTGACGCGTGGACGTACGATAGACTAGGTGGGGAGGATGACATGGTGACATGAGGTCGACGACGGGCATGTGACTAAATCAGGACCGTCTGACCTCGGCGGAGATCGACGGCTAAAACAACGTTAGATGATGCTAAGCTGTGGGCCCGGGGCACTGTACATTAGGACTAACACTCGCGCAACTTCGAAAAGCGACCACCGTCGGATGGAGGTTCATAGATCTAACGGTTCACGTTCATATCGCTGCGTGACTTCGACCGAACATTAATGCGCGATGGAGGGCGGTATTCGGGCCGTACGTGGGGACACTTGTCAAACACTGTATGGAATCGCTCCGTTTTGAGGAATACCGCCTACCTCGAAAAGGTGGTGCGATGGATACAGGGCAGTTTTGGAACAGTAAACACGAGGCGGGGACCACCAAGACGGATAAGCTGCGGACCGTCGGATGTTAGAAAATCAATGGCCAAAAACACTCCCGAGAACACATTTAGATAAACGCCCTTTGGATTAGTGCATGGTCTCAGGACCGGGTCACATGAATAATAAACTAAAGGAGCTAGGACCAAAAGGGCGGGGTCTTTAATATTTTCATTTTTCATCCTTTTATAATGCAATTTAGAGCGGGGAAAAGAAACGATAGGCAGTTTGAGAACATTGCAAGGTATGACGAGGGAGGATTGAGTGATTTAAACTAGATGGCCTACGAAAACTCGATAGAGAGTTAATTATGATCAACACATCCAATTCCAACGATAAATTGGTGTCATCTCTTAACACATACTCACAATCTCCCTGTTTTGGTTCATGGGATTCAAATGACCCTTTGAATGAGACATTTTCAACCGATGAGAGTATATTAGAAGTTATGTCTCTTGAAGAAACCCCCTAGGATGATGGCCATCATCGTTCCTCGTTTCTCCCAAGACTTGGTGAAATTGCTACCTATCTAGAAACCCATGTTGCCCCTGAATTGACTTGTCAACTTCAGAATCCCATCTTGGTTCATGAAGTCTTGTCTGAAGGAAACATGGGCAATATTTTAGCTACCATTATGATCAAGATCTTTTTCAAACCAGGGATTGTCGTAAATATCCATATTAGGGTTTCTTGTTCTCCCGATGAGATCAAGATTTTTATTACTTTTTTCAAAAAGTGCACCCCACCCGCTCCCTTCGACCATGTTATTATCGTGTGGTCATTTTCCCTTGGGGGAATTATTTCAATGCTTTCTAACCCTCACTCGGCCATGGGGCATGGGAAATTCATCGTTGCTATGAATTATTTCACAAAATTGGCTGAGGTAATGCCTACAAGCAATATCAATGGTCGAACTGTGGGTTTATTTCTATTAATCATGACAGATATCGATCATACGAATCCTGTATTGGACTCCATTCGAAATTATTATGCTTGATTTGGCGTAAATAATTTTTTACCTTAGTGTGTTTGATTCATTAGTGTACAATTAGATCTCGGTGTGATTGTTTGCTTTTGTAGACATGTTTTCCTCTGCTTACCCTGCGTTCCACTTGGTTTGCAGATATCATCAAACCATTATGTTGATTTTGTTTATGGCGCTTTTTGTAGTACATGGAACTTGTCTTCCGCAACATGGGCACTGTTTTCTCCTAATGGTGAGTTAGTGAATTTACAAGGTTTATGTTTGGGTCGAACAATTAACAACATTTCTGAGTATAGTGTAGTTATCGAACTATTATTAGAAGCTCTTTCTCTTGGTGTTAGGGCTTTGGTCGTTAAAATAGATTTGTAGCTCAATATGTGACAGTTGAATGGACATTATTTAGTAAGAAACCATCAAATATTACACATGTATCTATGTGTTCGATTATTGGAACGAAATTTTTGTTACATTACTGATCAACATATTCCAAGGCATATGAATACAATAACTAATACATTAGCTAATTATGTTTGAGACAAACATTTTCATCACAAGTAAAAACCAAAAACATCATCATGATAAAGAAGATTAGATAGCACACACACACACACACACATATATATCAAGTTCGTAAAAAGTGCGCTACATCAAAATTTCAAAAATATGTGTTCCGAGATACATGGATTATCGAGCCTACATAAGTGTAGTCAAAAGGAATAAATGAGGCATATCTATCCTCTGGCATGGTGTTGGTGGTAATATGTGACAACTCTGACCACTCGACCTAATAGTTGACGAAGTCAAGCTGAAACCCCCATCGCGTGTCTCTGATACCAAAGAGGGATATCATCAATTGAGGCATATTCTGGTATGCCTCTCATCAAAGATGTGAGGTTACACTCCACCTCAACTATTGGTTTTTCACTCTCATCGTAAACAACTACCTCAATCTATCGAACCACTCGCTGTGCTACCTGAGATAACCCTGGAGGCCTCACCGCTCCAATATCTACAAACAATAAATCATAAGTTAAACTCTTGGTACACATAAGAAAAAAATTGAATATTAAAAAACAAATTATTACCGAGGTCATCCCACTTTCCTCCTAGTGGAAGAGGAATATTCATATCTCCCCTAAAATTTGTCCCCGTATACAGCTAGTCATCAATCATGATGAGCTGCTGGCAGATCCACCCAAAGAATGTAGGAAGGAATCACATCTGCTACCTGCCATCATGGCGAGGCATCATCTCTCTCCTACATCTCTGAAGTAGCAGATCCCTCAGTGCAGGAGGTCCCACCTCTATCCTCTAACATCGAAATAGTGGCACCCTCTCTAGGAAGAGAGTCACTAATATCAATCCATATCCAAATTGCTTCAACTTCACCATTTTTCACTTGGTGAGTTTATCCTTTAGGTTGAAGAGAAACCCTCGCACCAGTTAAATACCCTTGGAATCATGCAGTCCACAACATACTGAAATTGAGACTTGCTCATCTCATGAAGGGCCTGTACCCCTGCCACCCGGGAAATGGTGTAAAGGACTATCAGAAGAGATGGGTCATTGACGGTCTCAATGTCAATTTTCCCACTCTCGGTCTTTACAGACCCACCACTGCAATGTTTGGTGATGAGAATATCTATAATCTCGCCACCTGGTCTAGACCTTGCCAATGGACCGACAGTCCCCTCCTGGGCAAAAAAGTGATGAAATAAATATCGAAAATACCAATATATAAGTATTTATCACAAATGAAGAAAACTTGGTGGTCTATATCCCACCATATCACCAAATACTACAATAATTCCACTTGGTACCTCATCCCAGGTGTCCGGAAGAATTTGAGCAACCCACAGTTGCGGAATGCCGTTATGCAATTTTGATCCTGGGCTACTTCTCGGTCCTCAGCCTCATGGCCCATATCTTTCCACTCAATTGCCACAATTTTCTTGCAAAAACATCAATTAACAAGTATTAAAAATATCCCATTGAGAAAATTTGGCAAAAAACCGAGTTTAAATTGGGAATTTATCAATTTAAATTTTCTCATGGCGCCATCACAACTGTCTAGAAATATTCTTGTGCCGGCATCGCGCTGGTGCATTATGGGTCAAGGCGATCAACGCGGACCTAACGAGTCAAACCTGTGCTGGTCACCCACGTGCCCTAGTTTTTCAAGGGCCCCTTAACTAGGGAAAAATGACTTAAAATGCTTAAAAACTGAAAGGAAAATTCAAGCTAAGGATAGATATTTTACCTACAACAAATGAAACTGCAAATCATTGCATGGATTGGTAAAATGTGTTAGGATATTCTGACACATAGGAAATAGTTAAGAATAACTTAGTCCAGTGTAGAGTTAGGTAAAGTGTGTTTCTTTACCATGTACATTTGTAACTTACAATCCGACGGTCACGAATTATAGTGATCCGATGGTTATATCTCACCTCGGTATTAACAACACTTGATCTGTGGCTTAGCACCTGATTGGTCCATGATCTCTATTTAAAGAGAATGGAGGGTCATTTTTCCGGTAACCGTTTATGAGAGAAACATATGTAGCTTTTCTTTTTATATTAATAGCTTCCCTGAAGTGGCCACGTTGGCTCAAGGCATGGACTGTTTCCCTCTTTGAGGGTTTTAACCATGTGATTATACCGGTGTACTGTTTGTGATCTATTTGTGAGTAGTGACCTTTGGTTCTTGATCTATGGAGCTTACCCTATAAATTCCTACATGGTATCAGAGCTATTTTGAGGGCCGCATCCATTGTTAATCAAAATCCGAAGCCGGTTTGACTGCATGCGATTTCCGTTTTGTAGATATACTATTTCTGAACATTTTTGGGATTGGATAAATGCTCTGTTGTGTCCAGAGCACCTGTTACAGTGAGGAATGCCTTTCGTTTCATGTGAAAAGGTTTCCGACTGCTCAAGTTATGTCAGTTTAGATATGGAGGTATAAAGCATCTATTTTGCAGTTATATTTATTAATAGTTCCTTTTTTTTTTTTTTTTTTTTAAGGTTTTATTTATTTGCCGCATCTATACCCTCTTCTCTGTGTATTATCTTTGTTGTGCACTTCGTGCGATCTCGGCAAATCAGAAACAGGAAAAAGGGATTTTTTTGCTACGTATTCTCTTTCCTCGCATCTTTGTGCGATCTCGAGAAATCAGAAATAGTGAAAAAAGTGATAGTTGCCGGTAAGGCTAACCGATAATCTAACATTCTGCCATAAGGCTTTGCATTTCGTTTTTTTTCTCGTTTTTTGTGTTTTTTTGTGCAGGAAAAGGCACGCACACCAATAATAGTAACGACAACAGCAACAACAACAACAACAACAACAACAAGAATAATAATAATCCACCCTTCCTCCTTTCTAAAATAACATGATCCTTTTATTATCTCACTTGGTGAGGGGTTAGTTTATGAGAATAGAGGTCTTGGGTTCAAGTCTCCTTCTCAAGCTTCTTTTGTAAAAAGATTTTGTTCAAAGGGCTGGATTTTTTTTTTTAAAGCCGCACTTCATCCCGTTCCTGCAACTATTCGGCATCTACAACTCATATTTTTCAAAAGGCATAACTTCTTCATCTGGAAGCCGTTTTTCGAGCCATTTTTTTTTAAACGGCCTAATTTTTCAAGATATTTCCATTTGAGTAGTTATTTTCAGCTTTTATCAGCTTCATTAAAATAAAAATAAAAATGGAAAGTGCATGCCTGATTATTCTTAACAACATCAATTATTTCCAATGGCTACCTCACATGGTAGATATACTTAGAAGTAACGTGCTTTATAGAATAGCCACAGGTCAAGAAACTAAACCTTTCGATGATGATAAAGTTCCTAAATGGGAAAATAAACAAGATCAAGCATGAAGTTTGATAGGAATTTCCATTGCTCAAGATCTTCGATTTCACATCCTTGACATTGACACCCTTGATAGAGCCCTAGAAAAGCTAAATAATGTTTTTGGCATTCAAAATCAAATCAGGGCCCACCAGCTTGAAAATGAGTTGCTTACTTTGGACCCTAATAATTTCTCCTCTATATAAGACTTTTTGTCCAAATTCAAGACCCTTAGACTTCTTTTAGAAGGGTGTAAGGTCAAAAAGGAAGATGGTAGCCTCATATATTGCATTCTTGATAAGCTTGGTCCTGCATACTCTGTATTTTTTTCCGCCTTCCATTCCACTAGAGAAGCCATCATTTCTTCAGGAACCACCTACAAGAATCCCTCTTTTGATGCCTTTTGTGATTCTTTGATAAGAGAACAAGAAAAAATTTTACACCTTGGTCTTATCACTACTGGAAACACTTCTAAGAAAGCCTTAGCAGCCCAACAACAACCATATCAAAAGAATCCCAAGAAGCAGTATCCTAAAAAATATGGTCCTAAACCAAACAAGGGCCCTAAGCAATTTCAGCCGCAAACTGAAAAATCAAATCACCAAAATAATAAGGCAAATCAAAACAAAGGGAAGAAGACAGATAGACATTGCAACTTTTGCAATCAGGATGGCCATATAGAGTCCAAATGTTTTAAGAAGATGGAAGCCTTAGAAGCAGCAATGAAGAAGCACAACATCAATTTGGAGCACTCTTCACCTTCATCTTCAAGCATGGCACTTTCTGCTTGTGGTTGTCAAGCATCAAGATCTGATTATGCATTAAATGTATCTTCTTCTTCTCCTTTTCATGAGTGGCTCATTGATTCTGGAGCTTCTTACCACATGGCTAAAAATAAATCCATGTTTTCTTCTTTAAATGATTGTAACACCAAACATATTTATGTTGGTGATGATAGATCTCTTAGTGTTGTAGGATCTTGAACCATTCATCTAGATAATGGTCAGTTTAATGATGTACTATGTGTTCCTACCTTGTCATGCAACCTTCTATCTGTTTATCAGATCACTCATTCAGGTGAAGGGAAAATAGTAGAATTCTCACCTCATGATGTTGTAATCAAGGACCTCCAAGATCCTAAACATATTTTAGCTAT
This sequence comes from Pinus albicaulis, assembly GCA_034641835.2. Classification (NCBI taxonomy): domain Eukaryota; kingdom Viridiplantae; phylum Streptophyta; class Pinopsida; order Pinales; family Pinaceae; genus Pinus; species Pinus albicaulis. The sequence continues at coordinate 1,440,729,898 of CM076579.1, forward strand.
TGGTATTTCTGATGATTCCACAAGGTTGTATAAGTTTGACAACTTTGGGTCATCATCTCTTCCTCGGTTTTTTTTGCTCATAATGATGATGTGAGAAAACTTTGGCATGAGAAATTTGGTCACTTAAACTATCACTCTCTTCAAACTCTATGTAAGGAAAATATGGTGACGGGCCTTCCTATGGTATCTTTCCGAGATGGTGTTTGCTCCAGATGTGTACTCGGAAAACATCATCAGGATAGTTTTGACAAACGTGCCTCTTGGCACGCTTCAGCCCCTTTGCAGCTTGTGCACAGTGATTTATGTGGTCCACTTCCTGTTGTTTCTTTCTCTAGTTGCAAGTACTTCTTAACTTTCATTGATGATTTTTCCAGATTCACTTGGCTATACTTCTTAAAACTCAAGAGTGAAGTTTTTAACATGTTCTTGGCCTTTAAGGCCTTTGTTGAGAAACAATCCGGACATCAAATTCTTAAGTTAAGATCAGACAATGGAGGAGAATATGTTAACAACAAATTTATCAACTTCTGCACTGAGCATGGCATTCAATTGCAACATACTATTCCATATACTCCACAACAAAATGGTGTAGCTGAAAGGAAGAATCGCACCTTAAAAGAAATGGCTAATTGTATGCTTCAATCTAAAGGACTTGGTCTCAATTTTTGGGCAGAAGCCATTAACTGTGAAAATTACATAGTAAATCACACTACTACTAAGGTTTTAAAGAATATAACTCCAGAAGAAGCTTGGAGCTCAATCAAACCAGATGTAAGTCACTTTTTTGTTTTTGGAAGTGATGCTTGGGCCCATATTCCAGATGCGAAACATAAAGCCTTAGAACCTAAGAGTGAAAAATGTATTTTTGTTGGATATTCTGAAGATGTCAAAGGATATAGACTTATTCAACCCAAATCCAAAAATATAATCATTAGAAGAGATGTAAAATTTGATGAAAATATTATATCGGCCTGCGAGCCTACTTCGGCAAGTGTGCCACCTTTGGCTTGCGAGCCTGATTCGGCATATGTGCCAACTCTCTCTCTCTCTCTTCTATTTTTAATAGCATTCCTTCTAGTTCAGATGATGACAACGAGGATGACAATCCTCCTCCAGCTCGTGAAATTGTTCCTTATACTCCATTGCTTCCAAGATGGGTCCGCTCTACTCGGGATGTAGCAGGTTCTCTTGCAGGTGACCCTGCCGATCGACGACATACACATTCTCAGTTCGAAAGAGCTTCTTCCTTATTGGCTCAAGTTCCAGAAAAACTTGATCCAGAAACCTTTGAAGAAGCCTCCAGTCATCCAGATTGGGATGAAGCTATGAATGAAGAGTATCGTTCCTTATTGGCAATAAATACTTGGGATCTTGTTCCTCTTCCAAAAGGAAGAAAACTTGTCAGATGCAGGTGGGTTTACAAAACAAAGTTTGGACCCAATGGAAAAGTGGATAGACATAAAGCTCATCTTGTCGCTAAAGGTTTTTCGCAAGCTGAAGGCATTAATTATACTGAAACCTTCTCCCCTGTTGCCAAAATTAATTCTATCCGCCTTGTTCTTTCCCTTGTTGCCTCATTTAAATAGGAAGTCCATCAGATGGATGTTAAATCTGCCTTCTTACATGGAGATTTGCATGAAGAAATATACATGGAACAACCCCCTGGCTTTATCCAAAAGGAATCCAGCCTTGTTTTTTGCCTTAGGAAGTCTCTCTATGGTCTCAAAAAATCTCCTCAGGCTTGGTATGCCAAAATGGATAGATTTCTCTTTGATAATGGCTTTTCTAGGTGTTATTCTGACAACACTGTCTACACCAAGAAAGTGGGTAATTTCTTCACCATCCTTGTTCTTTATGTTGATGATATTATCCTTACTAGTAGTGATCCAAACCATCTAAACCATGTGAAGTCTAGCCTCAAAAAGAAGTTTGAAATGACAGAGTTAGGACACTTGCATTATTTCCTTGGTCTTCAAGTCTTGCAATCCAAGGAAGGCATTATCCTCATCTGGCAGGTCAGATTCTTTGGCACCACTTTTCTACATAGAAGAATGTGTCTGCCTCTTCCCTTTCAGTCTAGAGTCAAGCTTTCAGTCAACTGTACTACCCTTGAAACTGATGCTACCTTATACCATCAACTTGTTGGTAAATTTTTTTATATAACCCATACCCATCCTGACCTTTCCTTTGCCATTGGTCTTGTCGCTTGGTTTATGAACCAACCTCATGAAAGTCACTGGAAAGCAGCTAAAAGAATACTTTGATATATTCGAGGTACAGTTCTGTTCTGGATTCATTACAGTGCAGGAGCATCTCCCTTATTGATTGGTTTCACTGATTCTGATTAGGTTGGTGACCCTGATGATCGGAAGTCCACTTCAGGATATGTATTCACTCTTGGTTCAGGAAATGTTACTTGGTCTTATAAGAAACAAAGTGCCATCTCCCTTTCTTTAGCAGAAGCAGAGTATCGTGGTGCAGTTGAAGCCAGCAAGGAAGCCATGTGGCTTCGTCAGATCCTGTTTGAATTTGGTCTTCATCAGCAACATCCAACTACACTTTATTGTGATAATCAGAGTGCCATTCAGCTATGTAAAGATCTAGTTCAGCATCAGTGTATGAAACACATTGAAATCCACATACACTTCATTAGAAAGCTCATTCATGATCGTGTTCTTGAAGTGTAGTATTGTCCAACCAATGATCAAGTAGCCAATATCTTTACAAAGGCTCTCACAGAAGTGAAGTTTACCAAAATTTGATCCATGCTTGGAGTTCAGGAAAGTTGTCATTAAGGGGGGATAGGCTCTAATGTCTCCTTCCTTCTCCTATTGTGTCACTTTTGTAAATCCTTCAATCCTATCCCAATTTGTTCTTAAGGGGGGATGTTAGGATATTTCGACACATAGGAAATGGGCTCCTTTTGTGTCACCTTTGTAAATCCTTCAATCCTATCCCAAGTTGTTCTTAAGGGGGGATGTTAGGATATTCCGACACATAGGAAATAGTTAAGAATAACTTAGTCTAGTGTAGAGTTAGGTAAAGTTTGTTTCTTTACCATGTACATTTGTAAATTATAATCTGATGGTCATGATTTGTAGTGATCCGACGATTATCTCTCACCTCGGTATTAATGGCACTTGATCCGTGGCTTAACACCCATTGGTCCATGATCTCTATTTAAAGAGCATGGAGGCTCATTTTTCCGGTAACCGTTTATGAGAGAAACATATGTAACTTTTCTTTTTATATTAATAAATTCCCTGAAGTGGCCGCGTTGGCTCAGGGCGTGGATTGTTTCCCTCTTTGAGGGTTTAACCATGTGATTATACTGGTGTACTGTTTGTGATCTATTTGTGAGCGGTGACCTTTGGTTCTTGATCTACGGAACTTACCCTGTAAATTCCTACAAAATGGTGCACCGAAAGTTCAAATAAAAATGGAGGGAAAAGTGCTCCTTCAAACTCCAAATGTCAAAAATAAATTTTATTTTTTTTATTTTTTTGTAATAAAAAAGCTTTTATCAGACATTTTCAATTAAAAAATGATTTTTATCATTTCATGAGTACTTTTACCCGTATTTATATATTTTTTCTTGATCAATGTGACGTTTTATTGCATGTGTAGAAGCAGGTCATTATGAATAAAATTTGATCAATTGTGAATGAAAAGTTGTCTTTTATCACTTTTCCGGACTCATGAAAGCAAACGAAAAAGGAACCACCCTAGAGTCAACTTTAAGATATATTCTAACTCTCGAAACATGAAAATATTGTCAAGCACTTGTCCTTTCAAGCTCGTTAAATTAAATGAATTTACATCGTCTCACTATACGTTTCTCCATTTTTTGGGCTTAGATGAACTAATTACGAAAAAAGGAATACCTTGGTCAAACATGTTCAGGAGGTTCTCTTGGATATTGTTTTCTACCTTCTTGGATTTGAGAGACTATTTAAAAAAAGAGATCTTTTGGAGTTTTCTTTTACGTCTCTTTTTAAAACTCCCTAAACATGAAAAAGATACCAAGTTACCCCTACGTGAGACTCGTAAAACTTAAGCGACGAAGGACTTGTCACCATGACGAGATCGAGTTACTCCTTCCTAGGGCTTGTTAAAATTACTAGGATGGATTGATTCGAAGGGTGAAATTATATGCTAAGCATATGGTATCTTGTTCAAGCTTGCTATGAAAAATAAAGAGGTACTCATTAGAAATAACGGGGAAAATGGAAGTGAAGTATGTTTTGTGTTTTGTACTAGAGGCAATATGTCGCTCTTGAACATGACACTCATCCTCATTTCGTGTCGGGTTGGGGATATCCTTCATTCATCACTTGCCTTCCTAGGCTTGGGAAATCCATTTTCCTCTCATTTAGATCATAATTTACCGTCATCATGATCTTTGAAGCCATTTTGAGTCAAATGCTGCCAAAACTTCGGAGTCGTGTCACCGATATGTTTAAGAGAAGTTCTAACTGTAAAATTCAAACATACTCTACTTATTTGACCCTCTCAGCAACAGTCCTGAATCACTCCTATCATCTTGAGAAATCCTTTGTTTCCTGTCGATGATGTGGGAATAATTATTTCCCTCCTTCAACAGATCACTTCCTGTCGACTTCAACTCATTATCCAGGAAGATGATTCATAAACTCCTTTTTAGTACCTTGGAACCTGCATGCCTCAATGGAAATTTCTTCGCGTTCAACGATAGGTTTACATCATTGGCCTTCAATCATATGATTCTACTATAGTTCGACTTTAAAAAATTCATTCACACTTGTATATTTTGCTGTCATATGTTGAGAGCCATCGTCATCATTGGTGGTTTCTATTACACTTGTTAACAATTTACATCATTGACTGGTAATCAGGTGGTTTCTACCATGTTCGACATCAACACATCTATTCGCATGGTTATATTCGTACAATGGGTAGATCGAGATCGAGACGAAGACCCTAGATCACATTTTTTATTATCCAGGCTATGTGGAATTATTGAGTCTTCAAGATGGTACACATGATCCTTTCTATACAGATGGTTGCGACCATACCATGGATCCATTTCCATGATCTCTTTCAAACAGATGGTTGCGCCTATGCCGTGGGTTCATGTTTTATTTGATGCCTAATCAGAGATATGTTATTGAGCATGTTTATATCAAAGATATCATATATTGCATTATGTTTTATTGGCAGGACTCTTGATGGTGGTTTTTCAAAGTCCTTGCTGTTTACACTAGTTTTGATTCCTTTCAAAGCTGCCCTCTCCGTCATTTTTCATGGCCTCTAGCTCCTTATGATTCAATTATTTCACATCCTTTTCACCATTTTCGCCATTTCTCTTTGATCCTTTCCTCATTTTCCCAAAAACCCAAAGTACAACCTTTCATTTTTTCCAAAACCCCTTTTTAACTAATAAAATCCATTTTTATAGTTAAAAAACAGCTCCACACACCCTCTAACAATCATATCATATTTCCTTTTAAATTTAGCATATATTTCTTTTATCGCAGCTTTTACCCACACTAAAACAAACCTGGTTAATATCATATATCATATGATATAACTTACTGCACTTAATAAACATTGTGGACCCTTTACCTTTCATCGCAATCGACTCTTCGTAGTTTTAACTTCTATTTACATACAATTTTCGTCTCCTACAAAACCCTTGAAATACGATTTGCAGTATGGTCTGGGACCCATATTTCCCTTTGATATGCCTTGAAATCGTAATAAACCCTTTTATTATCATTCCAGTGTATTTTTATCATATTACCATAACTTAACGAACTTTTCAATTTCCGCTTTGAAAATCCATTTAAAGGGCCCCACCTACCTTTTAACATCGCATTTTTGCAAATTTCACTCACTGCATTCACTTCCGCTCCCTCCAAACTTCTGATGTTCGATTTATAGGAAACCCCACCATTTTTTATGCCACATCACCCTCTGCTCTCATCGCACATCGCACTTCACCAGTTTCAACGTTTAACTTTCGTGTCTCATATCAAAACTTGTGATGTGCGATTTGCGGTATTTCCTGGGCCCCAGCTTCTGTATCATCACACATCACACTTCACCAGTTCCAAAATTTAACTCTTGTGTTTCATAATAAAACTTCCGAAATGCGATTAGCGATCGACGCTACTTCATTGCCACGTCATCAACCCATCGCAAATCACATTTATTTCTGCTTGTGTCTTAAGTTTAAAATGTTCCGACCCCGATCTATGATTACGATATGTGTCTAAAAGGTTTTCTTCTCCCGCTTATCATTCATTTAATAATCCCTCCCACTAATTCTGCTCCACGTTTCCCCTATCAATTAAACCTTTTTCAAATGGTTTCTTTGTAATTTCTCATAAAATGAACCTCTACCATTCTATCCAAAAAGTTTCGAGTTTTATGCCATTACAAAGGGTTTTCCACCAAAGAAGGAAAGGAACAACGAAACATCGATAGAGTTCTCTGAATTTTTTTTCTACCACTACTCTCAGTACCAACACATTTCTACAAGGCCTCAGGCAACATTCAAGGAATAACCACACGCCATTTTCATTGCTGTTTACACTTTTTATGGAGTTGGTTGCACCAGAAATAAGAGGAGTCTTCCCATAAACTGCCACATCATATAAACCACTTCAAATTGTTAGCCTTGATGCTTTTATTTTCATTATGTCATAGAACTTTGTATTAAAGTTTTAGGATAAGCCTCATCTCTTGCACGAGATCATAATAAATTTTGGGAACATGTTTACTCTTTTTGTGGAGATGACAATTTATTATTTTTGTATATATTTGATAAATTTCTATGTAAAAAGGGTTGGGTGGTGGTTATAGAATTTTGAATTATATGAACTGTAATTTTTTTATGTGAATGAAATGAAATAATACTACTGAGGACTTATTACCAATTTGCTGTGTGTTTTGTCTACTTTACTTGTGTTTCCATATCTCCTTTCTTTCAGTCCGAGTTTGCAAATCATCATACTTTTATGTGTTTTTTATTAGTCTCTTAAGCTTGTTATGTGTTTTATCGGTTTTTTTTAGTCTCACAAAGTGAGAATTCCTGATAAAATCTATATTATAACAGTGGAAGAGCATCACTCATGATAGTTAATCTTCATGATATTTTAGTGAGACTCTTGTTGTTGAGATTCAACAAGATGATGAGCTTAGTGAAAAGAGTTGCCTTCACTAAGTGGGCCCGCAGACTATTTTTGGCGCAAGTCTATTTTTAGACATGATGATCATATTTTAGAAGTTGCAGGATGCTATTTTTGGATAGTTGGTAAAGTTGGAAAAATAGATGAAATTCTATTTTTAGAATATTGGGAGAAGTCTATTTATAGATCGTCGATCTAAAAATAGATGCATGTCGATTATTATTAGATCTTAATAATAATAAGACACTAAACAACAACTTATTCTCTTGGAGCACGTTGTTTCAATGCACAGATGTGGCACATTAGTGGACTGAGGGAATTACACAATTCCCAAGGGTTTACTGGAGCTAATGCATGGAGGAATCAGTTAGAACTCAAGTGGTAGAGTTATGACACAGTGGGAAGAAGTAGTTATGGAGTTGTATTTAGTTTAACTCAGTTAGACTCAGTTGAGCTAGTTGTATCTAGTCTAACTGAATGATACACTAGTGAGAGTGGAGTGAATTAATTAGTTAATTAATTCAAAAATAATAACTCATTAATCAACTAAACAATACAACAGTTAACTACAGTGCATGGAAGTTTCAGTGGAGACCTAGTGGAGAGATAGGTGAAAGGGTAAGATAGACTATTTGTTGTGACTATAGTGATGAATTTTTTGCATCACACACACATTGGAGTTTCCAATGAGGATTGCGTAGTCAAGGAAAGAGTAATTTGAATTCATTCAGAGCTATTCTGCAGTAGGGATTGCGCAGTGGAGGCAGGCTAGCAGGTGGCAAAGATCGGTGCATGGATTTACAAGATTGTTCCTGATTAGTGTATGACGATTGTACTGTACTGAGAGCTTGATAAGCTTTGTATGAGGATTGTCATATGATTCCATGATACATAATATATAGTTTGGGTTTTCAGCTTCAGGCTTTCCCGGTTAAAAAAACTGTGTTATGTGCGATTGATTATTTTTGTTTATGCTTCACATGTGTGTGCAATTAATTTTTCCGCAAAAGATTAACAAGTGGAATTGATTCAGTATCTTGCATAAAGTTAAATAGTGTGAGATCAGATGAATCTAGGACATATGCATGCTTAGTGCATATAGTTTCTACATGGTATCATAACATTGTTGATTGAATATTGCAATTGTGAAGTGAGTTTGTGCTGGTGGACAATTCGAATTTGCTACAGAAGATTCTGGGTGCAGAAGTTGAGTATACATTGAAATGTCTTTCAATGGGTTGCGATTGGAGTATGACCTTCACGAGAGCTCGAATTACCTAGCTTGGAAGGAAAGGATGGAGGCAGTGCTGGAGGATAATGGGCTGAAGGAGTTCATCGATAGCGATGTTCATAAGCCGTGATCTAGCGATGCTGCATTACTTGACGCATGGAAAAAGAAGACAACAAAGACGAGAAGAATTTTGTTGGAAGGTGTGAAGGACCATATTATGTCTAGCCTTCATGGGAAAGCCACTCCATTCTTAATGTGGAAATATTTGAAAGACTTTTTCCAAAGCAGAAGTGACCAAAGGAAGTTAGCGCTTAAAGACAAGCTCAGAAAAATAAAAATGGAGAAGGGTGACAATATTCCAAAATACCTCACGAAGTTTGTCCACTGCAAGGAAGAACTGGGAAGTGTGGGGGTTACTGCTGATGATGAAGACTTGGTGAGCTTGGCTCTCCTTGGGCTTCTGAAGAGTTGGCATAGCTACGAAGACTCTGTCAATGGACGGGAGAAACTGATGGGATGGGAGCGACTTTGGTCAGATCTTGTGCAGTAGGAGATAAGGCGGGGTACCAGGGATGGATCTTCATCGAAGAATGAAGATGAAGAGAATTTACCTTTGGCTGCCAAAACAAGGAAAGGGAAGGGGAAGAAATATCCTTCAAAATCTGATGCTAAAGGCAAGAAGCAGGATTTGTCCAAAGTGAAGTGTTTTCACTGTCACGAACATGGACATTTTGCCACTAACTATCCACAGAAGAAGAAGAACAAGAAGGATGATGGATCTGCAGCTGGAGAGGCCTTAGCCTCACAATTTGAGCTTGATTTCTCCTTGATCGCATGCTTGGTTTCAATCTGTATGGGATCGGTGTGGTATCTTGATAATGGTGCGTCTTTCCATATGACGGGAGATAAAGAGTTGTTTAGTGACTTGGAGGAGAAGGACCTCCAGATGCATATAGAGATGGGTGACGATGGTCAGTACAGTGTGAATAGCATTGGGACCATTACCTTTGAGAGGGAGTTTGGTAATCCATTCTTGTTGAAGAATGTCATGCATGTTCCAAGTCTGATGAAGAACTTGGTCTCAGTCACAATGCTGGAAGACAAAGGTTATGATGTTGTTTTCAGTGAGGGAAAATATTTCCTTCGACATAAAACAACATGTCAAACCAAGAAGATAGGGGTTCAAATTAAGAATCTCTACAAGATGGAGGTAGATGGTTGCGCTGTAATGGTGGGAAAAGCAAAAGAGGTGGTGAGCCGGGATGAGGGCGAATTATGGCACAGGAGATTGGGCCATCTTCACCATGGCACTTTGAAGATTTTGCAGAAAATTTCTACTGGACTTCCCAAGGGTACTCTTGCATAGTCAGATTAGTGCAAGGGATGTACTATGGGTAAGTTTGTGAAGACCACCTTTCATGAGAATGAGAACCGTGCTTCGGTGATCCTGGAGAAAATTCACAGAGACGTGTGTGGAACTTTCTCGGTTGCTTCAACAACAAAACACAGGTATTATGTTATATTTGTTGATGAATATTCTCGCAGATGCTGGATCTTCTTCATGCAGAAGAAGAGTGAAACATTCTCAAAGTTCTGTGAGTTCAAGGCATTGGTGGAGAAGGAGTCGGGGAAGCAAGTGAAAGCTCTACGGAGTGATAATGGTGGTGAATACATCTCGGGCGAATTCAAAGACTTCTGTAGCAAAGAAGGAATTCAAAGAGAACTCATAGCGCCTCATAACCCACAACAGAATGGGGTCGCAGAGAGAAAGAACAAAATGATCATGGGTGTTACACGAGCGATGCTGCATGAACAGGTCTTACGGATGCACTTGTGGGCAGAAGCATGCAACACTGTGGTTTATGTGCAAAACCGTTGTCCTCATAGAGTACTTGGCATGAGTACACCTGAAGAAGATTTTACTGGTAAGAAGCCTAATATTTATCATTTGAAGATTTTCGGCTCACCTGTTTACATTCATGTGACAAAGGATGCCAGGAAGAAGCTGGAGCCGACTGCAGAAGTTGGGATATTTGTGGGGTACACAGAAACACCCCATAATTATCATGTGTATTTTCCAGACAGTCGGATGACTGTTGTCTGACGGGATATAAAATTCAATGAGGTGAAAGCCATGAAGTTGTCGCTTGAGAGGGAGCTACACTTGCATGCAGAGGAGGAACTTCTTGTTCCCAAAGATGAGCCTCTAGATGTGGATCAACCACAGGAGGAGATTCATGGAGTGGAGAAGTCCACTCATGCAGAACCAACCATCAGACAAGGCAGAAAGCGTACCATAGAAGCTTAGAGACTGAAGCTTGATGCAACACAGGATGTAGGAGTCCCTACATCACAGTGCAGACAGAGACAATCACCTGACCGATTTACTGGATACATGTCTCTTATGAGCAAGTGTATCATGACAAAGCCATCTTCTTTTGAAGAAGCAGTGCAGGAGCCCACATGGGTAGATTCCGTGGTGGAGGAGTATGACTCCACTGTCAGAAAAAGTGCTTGGGATATTGTTCCAAGGCCGGTGGGAAAATCAATTGTAGGATCAAGATGGATCTACAAGGTAAAGCAAGCTGCTGATGGGAGCGTCGAGAAGTATAAGGAAAGATTTGTTGCCTATGGCTTCTCACAAATCGAGGGGATTGACTATGAAGAAACCTTTGCACCTGTCGCACGGTATTCTTCCATACGGACCATCCTTGCTCTCTCAGTGTAGATGGGTTGGCACATTCATCAGATGGATGTGAAGACTACATTCCATAATGGGATCATTGAGGAAGAGGTGTACATTGAGCAGCCTGAAGGATTTGAGATCTTCAACAGTGAGTCGCATGTGTGTAGGCTCAAAAGAGCGTTGTATGGGCTAAAACAAGCACCACGTGCTTGGTACACTTAGATCGACAACTATTTCACTGGACTTGGCTTCACCAAGAGTGAGGGGAATGCAAACCTGTACCAGATTGTGGTGGAGGGTAAGATTTTAATCATTGTACTTTATGTTGATGATTTAATACTAACAGGTGATGAGCAGTTGATACACTCATGCAAGGAAAATCTTGCAAAGGAGTTTGAGACGAAGGATTTGGGCCTCCTTCATTATTTCCTTGGATTGAAAATATGGCAGCAGGAAGGTGAACTATTTGTGTCTCAAGGCAATTATGACCGGGAGATACTGGAGAAGTTTCACATGCAAGGTTGCAAGCCTATCGACACTCCTCTTCTAGGAAATTAGAAGAAATAGGATGCTACATTGGTAGAGGTAGTGGATGCCACTGTTTATCGACAATTGGTGGGTTCACTCGTGTATTTAGTCAATACAAGACCGGACATATGCTATGTAGTGAACCAACTTTCACAAGCGATGGTTAAGCCTACCAAGCTCTTTTGGAAGGCAGGCAAGCATGTCCTGAGATATCTCAAGGGCACATCTGAGTATGGTTTATGGTACAGACAAACGGATGAGGTGAAGTTGCATGGCTTCACTGATGCAGATTGGGCAGGAAGCCCAACAGACAGAAAGAGCACATCAGGAGGGATTTTCAGTATCGGATCTACGACAGTTTCTTGGTACAACAGGAAACAAAGATCCATGGCACTCAGTTCAGTAGAAGCGGAATACATGGCAGCAAGTCAAGCTGCATGTGAGGCTATCTGGATGAGGAAGATTCTGGTTTGTTTGTTCGGTTCACATTTAGATCCAACAGTGATACATTGTGATAATCAGAGTTTCATTAAACTCTCAGTTAATCTTGTGTTTCATGATAGATCTAAACATATTGATATACGATATCATCATATCAGAGATTGTGTGTAGCAGAAGATCATGTTGCTTCAGTACATTCCTATGGAGGATCAGGATGCAGATATTTTGACGAAGGCACTCACTAGGAGAAAATTCGAATACCATAGAGGTAGGATCAGGGTGAAAGATAATCCCTATCTTGTTTAGAGGGAGTGTTCAGATTCAACAAGATGATGAGCTTAGTGAAAAGAGTCGCCTTCACTAAGTGGACCCGCAGGCTATTTTTGGCGCAAGTCTTTTTTAGACATGATAATCATATTTCAGAAGTTGCAAGATGCTATTTGTGGATGGTTGGTCAAGTTGGAAAAATAGATGAAATTCTATTTTTAGAATATTGGGCGAAGTTTATTTATAGATCGTCGATCTAGAAATAGATGCATGTCGATTATTATTAGCTCTTAATAATAATCAGACACTAAAAAACAACTTATTCTCTTGGAGCACTTTGTTTCAGTGCAAGGGAATTACACAATTCCCAAGGGTTTACTGGAGCTAATTCTTGGAGGACTCAGTTAGAACTCAAGTGGCAGAGTTATGACATAGTTGGAAGAAGTAGTTATGGAGTTGTATTTAGTTTAACTCAGTTAGACTCAGTTGAGCTAGTTGTATATAGTTTAACTGAATGATACACTAGTGAGAGTGGAGTGAATTAATTAGTTAATTAATTCAAAAATAATAACTCATTAATCAACTGAACAATACAACAGTTAACTACAGTGCATGGAAGTTTCAGTGGAGACCCAGTGGAGAGATAGGTGAAAGGGAAAGATAGACTATTTGTTGTGACTATAGTGATGCATTGATTGCATCACACACACATTGGAGTTGCCAATGAGGATTGTGCAGTCAAGGCAAGAGTAATTCGAATTCATTCAGAGCTATTCTACAGTAGGGATTACGCAGTGGAGGCAGGCTCGCAGGTGGCAAAGATCAATGCATGGATTTGCAAGATTGTTCCTGATTAGTGTATGACGATTGTGTTGTACTGAGAGCTTGATAAGATTTGTATGAGGATTTTCATATGACTCCATGATACGTAATATATAGTTTGGGTTTTCAGCTTCAGGCTTTCCCGGTTAAAAAAAATGTGTTATGTGCGATTGATTATTTTTGTTTATGCTTCACATGTGTGTGCAATTAATTTTTCCGCAAAAGATTAACAAGTGGAATTGATTCAGTATCTTGCATAAAGTTAAATAGTGTGAGATCAGGTGAATCTAGGACATATGCACGCTTAATGCATATAATTTCTACACTTGTCAGACTAGAAATAGCTTTCTCTCAATGGAATATTGTCAAACTGCTACTTTTGTGAATTTCTACTAAATCAGTAGACTTATGTGTTACAAACCTACTGGTTCTTCTCTCATCTTACCATTTCCTCTCCTCATAGACTAAAAACTTGCACCTTGCTACCACATCAAGTTACAATACTCTCATTAGTAGAACTATGGATTTGACCGAAATCTCTCTTCATTAAATCAGAGTTTATACCATCTTCCAATCCCATAAAACAAATCATTAAATTGCTTTATAGTTTAACGTGTCTGTTCAAGCGCTTGCTGCATTCTAAGTGCTAATTCCAACACCAACCTCTTTTGGTGCATCTGCCAGGAGATGAAGGCCTTGAAACGAAGTATTCTCCCGAGTCTCTTGTTTTGAATTGCTGATAATCAATTCTTGATGGTGAATAAGAATTGGTGACTTGAAGAAGACAACAAATTAGTTCACCTAGCAACTCCACAAAGAGGAAGAGGGGTTTCAAGACCTCCTTATACAAGGAGGAATTAGAAATCACCTACTGTGACTCTAGTTACTGACCCAGAGAAGATTAGATTTAGTTTTTGATGGTGAATAAAGACAAGACACTAAAGAAGATTGTGATATTTCACCTGGTGACTCCATGACAAAGAATCCAGAGGTGACTCCACTATTTTCAGATTTAGCACTCTGATGGAAGTGATCCTCTAAAATATATTCCTTTTGCAATTTTTCAAAGATAGATGATTTTCCTAATCCTTTTCCAGATAAAAGTGAATATGAATTTTCTCTTCCAAGGTTTAGTGGACATGATTGGGAAGTACCATCTGAGTTTTTATGGGATTTTCATCACTGGATTCATAGGTTGCATTTTTTTCATGAAGACGTAAAGATTAAGTTGTTTAGATATTATTTGGAGGGTGCAGCCCTTGATTGGTGCATAAATATTCCTAAAAATAACATCACTTGTTTGAAAGAGTTTCATGATGGTTTTAATTCCTTTTATAAAGATAGATATCCGGTTGAATGTTTTGCTCTAGAATGTTTCTATCAATTTGATAAGCAAGTTGAAAGTGATGGTGAACAACATAAATGTAAAGAAAACATGGTTATACAAGAAGGTATTCAACAACCCATTTTTTCTCATCATTTTCTTCAATTTCCTATCATTCAAGAAGAGGGTAAACAACATATTATTGAGCAACATGATGAGATATTAGGTGAACATAGCGAAAAATTCATAAATCAGCCTTTGTTTGATAATTATCCTAATGATGAAGAGCAAGTTTTTATGTCACCTTGTTTTAAAGTTTATAGTGATGATCCAATCTATGACAATTATGACTCTGAATCCGAGGAAGAAGATGATGCTCAAATCATACAAATTGTCGAGGAATTATCACATTTGCTAAGAATTGATGATAAGAAAAACAATTATGAGCCTATTTTTGAAATGTATAAATCTAAGTTGTAGCGATACAGTGTCGAAGAAGAAATTTGTAAAAAAAATGAAGAACAATCTCTTCATCAAGGCATTGTTCTATTAGAGGAAAGTATGTGTCAGCCTATCCTTAAACTCAAAGATGTTTTGAGTAAGTCTCCTTGTCGATTTACTGATCCTATCGCTGATTATATGGAGTTTAGTTTTCTGAAAGTCTCTCTTGTTATTATTTTTGGAGTACTTATCGTCCATAGCAACAAGTATGAGTCACATTTAGAGATTATGCTTCATACTTTTCAGCATTTCAGCAATGGATGTGAAGACATGTCAGGAAATTAGTTGTTAAAAAATTTATGTTATAAGTTTGTATATACTTGATCAAGTGAATTTCAGCTGATTAGAAGTATGAAGATAAATAAGCTCGCTAGTCGGGCATTTATTTTCAGTTTTAGATTGTATTTCAATCATGTTGAGATAAGTTGCAGAAGATTGAAATCTAGCTTATGACTCCATTACCCAATGGCTAGGAATGTTTTTTTTTTGAGTTAATGAGCAAGATCACTGGTTGGAAAAATAAGAGCTGGATAAGGCATTGAAAATACGATTCTTGATACCCCGCAGGGGGCATATCATCCTGTTATATGGACTAATCCCTCTTTCGGACAAGAGCGATCTCCCTAGTATCCTAAGGATATCTAGAAACAAACAGACATATGTAGACCATTTTATATAGACTATTTTTCTTACGAATGATTAATTAAATATAGGAAGATGCTCCTACCTGAAGTCCAACACTTTGTTTAGTCTTAAATCCAGTTTCTCCAGAATTTATTGATCCAACACATAAGATCTGCAATCGAAGACAACAAACGGGATCAAAAGCATCTGTGAGATATAATAATTCAAAATCATAAATCTATCTTAGTGATCAAGGAATCCAAGAATTAAATTATCCAAAAGATACATGAACAACTTAAAGAGAAAATAGAATCCATTTGTATTAACTTTGAAAAAAAGAAGAAACCTTACAACTGTGACGCCTTGATGTTTGTACAGGTTCTTCCGAGGTCTCGAACCACCGTTTTCCTCAATTTGACAAGACTTCGACTCTCTTTATCGACATAAAGCTATGGCCATGAGTTTGTAATCTCTCTCATGCAAATGATGCAGAATATGGAGAGTATGTTCACTCAGCAATTCCTCTCAAAACTATGAGTTCTAAGTACTCTCTTCAAAGCAAGAAGCAAGCACTTAGTACAAAATAAAATCTATAATCTACCCTTGAGACTGAAGCTTGGCATCAATTTATAGCAGAAAAAAGGTAGTTTCAGTTCCAAAAAGGAAGGGATAAGGCCCTCTCATCATGGGATTTTAGCTCCAAAAACCAAGGGATTAGTCCATTCATGAAGGGATAATGGTTCATGAATGGAAGGGGCGAAGCTCAACCAGATAATGCTTCTAGAAGGCCCCAGCTGGGATAATATTCGACCAAATAGGCTTATAGAACTTAATTTTCTCTTGTTTTAACCTTTTACGGGGGTCCACAGTTTTAATGAGCTTTACGTGCGGGATGTACCGCAGTTTTTATAGCAATTAGCTGCGGTACCGCAAGGAATGACTAGGAAAAGTGTGGGAGTAGGCTTTTTAGGACTTTTAAGAGCTTCTTCCAGTTCCAATACTTGATTTGGGGAACTTTATGCTTTTATAAATTCATGGAAGAAATAAATAGGTAATGATGAACCCATATAGACAACTCAATGTCATGGTGACAAATTTCAATGTAACAGATTGCCCCCTAAAGTGCGAAGTCTGAAGAGTTTTTTGAATAATTATGAAGAGTGAAGTGCTTTATCAACTTGAGGATCGGGCTATCGACACATCAGTCGAAACCCTGAAAAAAAACATTCAATGAAAGCAAATATATATGTATATCATCACTGAGGTAGGAATTCCCATACTCAGATCAAAACTAACTACATGTTCTGATACAGAAATGATTTTATAATTACATAAAGTAGTAGACACAGCATGGGCGCAACCATTTGTTATGAGTAGTCTACTATGTGATGAATAATAAAACTCCTCATAGCCTGGATGGTGGAAATTAGATCCAGGGTCTTGATTTCCGCTTCTCGAAATAGTACGATTCTATCCATGCGATTGATTGTGTCGAAGTCGAACATGGTAGAAACCACTTGATTACCAGTCAATGATGTGAACTGTTAACAAGTGTGAGAGAAACCACCAATAATGATAATGGCTGTCAAATTACTCAGTAAAATCTATGAAATGTGAATTTATGATATGAAGTCGAACATTTCACAGAATCATTTGATCGAAGGCCAATGATGCAACCTGTCGTCGAAGGCGAGAAACCTGCTATTAAGGCATGTAGATCCCAAGGCACTGATAGGATTCTAGATGATGAGTTGTCATCAATAGAAAGTGATCTGTCGTAGGAAAAGCCACGACATGAAACCATTAGATCAAGTTTTGAATAAATATATAGCAAGGACTGACTCAGGGATGGTCAACGCGAATGGAGAAAAATGTTTGCAATGAATGGTTTATTTAACTGATCTCTTGAACACATAACAACACTGCAGATGGTTTGGTGACAATTGACCTAAATTTAATACCCAGAAATCCGCTGAAGACTTTCAATGTGGTTTGATTAATTGTTGGTCAAAGGATTTTCCCAACCTAGACATGAATGTGACAAAAGTGTCATGTTCAAGAGTGGTATACAACTTTTCAAAACGAAGTGTGACAAGTGGATTCATTTTCTCTCTTTTCCCCCACCATTTCTGGCAAGTACCTCTTTATTTTTGACAAGCTTGAGGAGGATAATATTTTCTTGTAATGTAAGCTCATCCTTCGGATGAGTCCAACTTAGTATTAAAATCGAACCCTAAGAAGGTGTGGTTCGTTCCTATTTATAATTGACAGGTCCTTTACTATTAAGTTTTAACGAGTTTAGTATAGGTGAAACTCGGTGTTTTTTAGTTTTAGGGAGTTAGAAGAAAAACTTAAGAAAACTCCATGGTTGATTATATTATAAATTTAGTCTCTCAAGCCCGAAAAAGGATAAAATAATGCAGGAGAGAACTCTATTGACTATGATTATTCAACATATACCTTTTTTGTAAATAGTCCATTTCAGTTCGGAAAAGGGGTAAACTTATACTGAAGGGACGACTGTTCATTTCCTTTAACGAGTTCAAATAGTCAAGTACTCGACAATCTTTTCATGTTTAAAGAGTCTGAAAAGGGCCTAAAAGAGAACTCCATGGTTTCAATTTTTCTGTAAGTTTTAAAGAGTTCGAAAAAGTTCAAAAAGAATACTCTTTGCCAAAATGATTATTTCACCTGAAAATCTTGTATTCTACACAAAAACTCAAAACATTAAACATACCTGTTTTAGATAAGTAAAAATAATTTGAAAAACTACTTTTCAATGTGAAAAATAAATAAAATATTGTTTCATTTATTCAAAAAATCTTATAAAAAGGAGTTAAATCAAGTCATTTTTACCATTTGTATCCAGAGTGAAAGTTGAGAGCTTTTGGTAGAAAAAGTTCCGAAGGATATATCAGAAAAACCGACCGTCCGAATCCAAAACCGTCGACTCCAAGTAATCCACAACTCATTTCTCTTCATTTTTTTCTGTTTACATTCTCTTTTTAGGCTTTAAAATTGTTTTTAAGAGAAAAATAGGTTCAAAAAATCGCCCTCGGGGTACCGCAGGTAATACATACGGTACCTGCAGAGCTCGATAATTTTCCAAAGGAAAATTATCGGACTCTTGCACTTTTTTTGTATAACGCGTGTGGTAGCTTGCACTATTTTAATGAAAATAGTGCGGAGGCACCGTGAACAAAATTAAAAAATTAATCTCTCAAATTAAGCCAAATTTTTCATTTTGATTATGTCTAATCTTTTAATGCATCCATTGCAGAGTATCCACAATGCTTGAATGGAGAGAACCTGAACATGAAGAAGTGGATGAGGCAGCTATCGGAAGTTTACCCACATGGCGTGTATTGAGAAACTGTGGATTATACAAATATTGGGCAATGCAGGGCATGAGAGCTCAAGTAGAGTTATTGACATGGCTAGTGAATAGGTGGGATGTTCAAGAACATTGTTTCATTATCGGTGATCACCGGCTCGAACTTGAGCTGGAGGATATATAATTCCTTACAGGTTTGTCCAAAAGAAGAGAACCTATTTCCTTTTTTAGGGCTAGGCAAGGTGGCCAGCCTATAGCTAGCTATCAACAAGAATTTTTTAATGAAGAGGCTGATCCAAAAGACAACCGAATTGATATAAAAACCATTATCAGTCTTGAACTCAAAGTAGTTGCATTCACAGTGACCAAATTGTATGAGAGTGCAGCTTCACACATGGCTACTAAAGCCTAGATGTAGATAACGGTTGAGTGTTACAGAGGCACCATCTTCAACTGGTGTGAAGGAGTATTGGCTAATGTAAAAGGCCAATTGACCAAAGCTAAGAACACAAAGTTGAAAAACTTTGGATATGGAGTTTACGTAGTTTCTTTTGCTCTAGAGAGGATTCCATCTCTTGCCCCCCAGCTTATCTCGATTGATGCTGGTGGGGTCAGAGACCCTCAGATGGTCCGATGGGTGCAAGTGATGGCCCATCATAGTGAGGGTGTTGAGATTGTTCGATTTACACCTGCATACTTTCACTGGTTATAGAACCAGATCTTCGCCATTGAAGATTTTTCGTATGCAGGGATAAATTTCCATGGTGATCTTGATATGCCTCTTCCTCCTGGAGCCCAATGGGATGAGTTAGGTAAATAAATAATTTTGATGTGTTTATAATTCTAATTTTTTTTTTTTAAATCGTCCAATATTGATGGCAAAAAATTCAAATTCAGATGTTGGTCCATGAAGACCAGCCAATCTTTGCCGCTTCGAGAGGAAGCGAACAGATCCTATCGCACCACCAGAGAATCAAGCAACAAAGATTCTCACTGATTTAGAGCAGAACTTGGAGAGTTTTACCAGAGACATACCAGAGACTAGTATGGACGATATTCCTTTACGCCTCTAGAGGCATGTTGCTGGCATTCCTGGCCAGTTTCAGAGATATCTACGTAGAGTGGCACGAGCGATAGTGTATTATCATGATCATCACCACATAAAGTGGATGATTATCGTAGACCATTGTATTTTTTCTTTTTGTATCACTACCTTTCGAATCATAAGGTGTTTTAAACCTATGATCCTAGACGATGTAATATTTTTTGAACACAAACTTTATCTATGATATGACTACTTTTGACGACTTATCTTGTTCAACACTTATCAAATGTTGTTTTAATTTATTGTTTTAATGTCGCAAATGTCTATTTATAACATTATTAGCTAATGCATCGGCAAATGTATTTAAATTTCTCGGAATGTGTTGATATTCAATGTAATCAAACTACCTTTCCAAGAGACAAACCTTCAAGAATAATCTTAGTAACACTGGATTTTTAATTGTGTATACTCTGTTTAAGTGTAATACAATGAGTTCTGAATCTAACCTTATGATCAAATGCCGAATGCCAAATGAAATGGCATCAAATAATAACTCAATCATTGTGCTATATTCTGCAACATTATTCGTTGTTTGACCAAGGCTTACCCCATGCATAGAAACTAACTCATCGGCGGGTGAGTAGATAAACTAGGCTATGGAAGAGATGTTCCGTGTATTACGATAGGTACCAGCAGCAAAACCAATGTAGGCTTGAAGGGACATCGACATATACAATATCAAGAGTAATCAAGATAAGCAGGGATAGTAGTCAATGCAAACTTAAACTAGACACACTCATCTAATCTAAAGCAGCTAGGCTAGAAAAAAAATAACTAATCTACCGGTAAGATCTTCACACAAAATAAAGCATAATATCTCTTCAAATAAAGTCCATTTATGGGTTTATCTAAAGAGACCCCGTCATAATCAATCAATTGGTAAGCCCCTTTTGTAAGCACTCGCTTGACAATATAAGGACTGTGCCACATGGGTTCTAATTTCCCAGCTCCTAGTTTATCATTAGCTTGGTCGTATACCAATACTAGGTCACCCTCTGAAAAAACACGAGGTGTAACACTTCGATCGTACTGAGATTTAACACGTTTTTTATGAGCTTTGGCTGCCAATGCAACAGTGCACCGAGTCTCATCTAATTGTGCCAGATACAAAAAGCATTTTTCCTCTTCAGAGGTAGCTGGTAGTAACTCTATGGCTAATTGGAGTGACGGTATTTCACATTCAATTGGTAACACAGATTTTAACCAGTTGAAAAGGAGTGAAACCTGTTGCAGTTTTTTCTAAGGTTCGATATGCCCAAAGTGCTGAGAAAAACATAGTATGCCAATTCGATTTATGAATTCCGACTATCCTTTTAATCAAAGTGGTTAAAACTTTATTGACAGCTTCAACCTGACCATTAGCCTGCGGGTAATATGGTGTAGAACTATCATGGCACAGGCTAAGTTGGTCGGAAAATTTGATCATCGTAATGTTTCGAAAATGGCTCCCATGATCAGTAACGATAGCTTGGGGTACACCAAATCTAGCAATCATGTGATTGAATACAAAAGTAGCTGCAGTTTTCCCATTTGGTAAAATAATCTACTGCGATAATACTATACCCATGCCCCCCGACCGAGTGAGGGTTACATGTAATGAAATCATTACCCCATTTTGCAAAAGGACCGACAACAATTATGGGGTGAAGAGGACTTGGTGGTGGACGCATTTTCCGATAAAAAATCTGACAGTTGCGGCATTTTCGGACCGCAAGAATGCAATCTTTAAATAATGAAGGCAAAAAATAACCAGCGCACAATATATTTTGGGTTGTGGCATACCCAGACATATGACCACCACACGCTCTAGAATGACAGTCATTTAAAACTTGTTCAGCCTCTTCATGGGTTAAACATCGTCAAAATACAGAATCTGCACCGCGATGATAAAGCGTGTCTCCGATAATATTGTACTGCTGAGACTGGTAACAGATATTTCATTAGTGTGAATGCGAAAGCTCAAGCCAAAAAGTTTGGCTTTCGAGATAAATGATTATATCCCCATACCAAGGATCTAACATACTGATAAGAAACAAAGATTCATCAGCGATTGGATGTTCTACCATAGTTTCTGTGTCAGTATTTGGGAAGTCACACATCAGTTCGAGGAACACTGGTGATTTCTTTGATTTGGATTTTTAAAATTCTGAATCAAACTCCTGAAGGATAAATATCCATTTAGAGTATTTTCCCCCAAGTAGTTGCTTAGTTAGAATATACATCATTGGGTTGCAATTAGAAATCACCGTTGTTTTTCGTAACAAAATGTAATGACGAAATCATTG
The DNA here is from genome assembly GCA_034641835.2 of Pinus albicaulis. Lineage (NCBI taxonomy): Eukaryota > Viridiplantae > Streptophyta > Pinopsida > Pinales > Pinaceae > Pinus > Pinus albicaulis. The sequence goes on from CM076579.1 coordinate 1,440,752,218, forward strand.
GACAGTTTGAACTGCTGCCAAGGCCAGTTTCTCCACATGCGAGTATTTGATCTCCGTCAGATTGAGATTTTGACTGAGATATTAAATCACATGTTCGTTGTGGAATTCATCTTCCTGAACTAATACCATTCCAATAGTGGAATCAGAGGCTGCTAAGTATAAAATGTAATCTTGGCTGTAGTTTGGTGGATGCAATAACGGTGCATGGGTCAGTGCGTGTTTTAGAGAATCAAAATATTGATCAGAGATCTCATCTCAAATGAAAGAAATTTTCTGTTTCAAAAGCCTGGTAAAACCTTTGATTAACTCAGCATAGTTCTGGATGAATCTACGTAGAAAGTTTGCTTTCCCTTGCAAAATTTGGAGTTGGCGAAGTGTAGAAGGAGGAGGTAAATTGATAATAGCCTCAACCTTAGAAGGGTCGACATGAATGCCTTGTTTCGAAATGAAAAATCCCAGTAATCTACCAGATTGTACACATAAAACACACTTGTGCGGATTCAGGCGAATCTTATAATACATACATCTCATAAAAATCACTCGTAAGTGAGTTGGATGATCTTCCCTACGTAATGAATGAGCAGGTAAATCATTGAGATAAGGTTGCACAATGTGTTTAATGTCATGAAAAGCATAGGACATAGGCCTTTGAAAATTTTCCCCAACATTCTTTAGTCCAAAAGGTAGTTTAAAATAAGAAAATGTTCCCCAAGGACAAATGAACACTGTTTTTGGTTGATCGACAGGGAGTATGTCTATTCCATTGTATCCGGAAAATCCATCCATAAATGAATACATTTCATTTCTGACACAATCGTCAATGATTTGGTTGATATAAGGGGTCGGATAATTGTCTTTAGGACAAGCTTTGTTAATATCCCTATAGTCGACACATACTCATATTGTTCCTTGTTTTTTAGTAATAAGAACGATGTTCGATACCCAATCCGTTAACGGGATAGGATAAATAAAACTTGCTTTCAATAATTTCTCAACTTCGGCTTTGATAGCGGTAGCCTTTCGTGGATGTATCAGATGTAATTTTTGTCTGATCGGTTTAGCATCCGGGTAAGTTTTGATTTCATGAAAAACAATTTTAGGATCAATTCCTGGAATTTATTCATAAGACTAGGAAAATATGTCACAGAATTGTTGAAATAGGGCCTTTTATGTAGCAATTTCATCTAACGTACAAGAGGCACCTATATGAATGTTTTCAATAATTCTCGACTTTACTGATATGTCAATAGGAATCATGGAAGAAATATTCCCCAAATTCACTTCAAAATTTGAATTTGTGATCGATATCAGATTCTGGGGTTCTTTGAAATGATCAATTGTAAAAATAGATGAAAAATTGTTTTCGAATCGATCAAGCTCAGGTAAAAATGATGACCTATGATGGAGATCATCCCATGGTAAATATTCTATGGACAAGAATTCGTGAATGCTTTCGTCAGTATAAAACACTTCTTTAAAAGGATCCGGAATTGATGTTATAGCTGAGTTTGAAGGTGAAAATGATTCTTCATTGACCACATTCATTGGGCCAGAATCAGTTGATGGTGAATTGGAAAATGACAGTACTGCTTTATATGCTAATTCAAATGGACTCAAAGGCATCGCACCATCAAACGAATCCAGTTCTGATTCTGAAGGCGTTATCCAGGGATCATAAAATGGAATAGTGCTTGATGTAATCATATTGATATTAGTGATAGTACACGGTACATTAGGTGGAGGAAAAGAAAAATTTCCCAACAAAGTGGAATCTTTGATTAAACCTACTCCTACATCCTTATAAGGGATAGTATTTTTTCCATTGTGCTGAATACTATCCATAGAAGCTGGGTCAGATGAATAATATGAGAGCTGATCGACTTTCACAATATTTCCTTGATGAGGAAACATGATTAGTCGAAAGACGGAAGACACGACAATAGTCATAGCATAAGACCAACTTTGACCCAAAAGAAGGTTGTAATCTAGAGGGGCATCAACTACTTCCACATCTAAATTAACAGTTTTACCTTCGACCTCTATAGGTAGATCCTGTAAAATTCTGAATGGATAGAATCCTCTTCCGTCAAAAGCTTTGAGGATTGTCGGTGATTGGTTAAGTTTCGGGGAACCAAGTGATTTCCAACAGTTTAATGGCATAATACACGTAGAAGCTCCTCATCAATAACAATATGAAAGCAATGTCTGTTTTTGACTAGTACTGGAATCTGAAAGGCCATTTGATGAGGGAGTCGTGGTGTAAAATTTTCTAAATCGAATACTATAAGGTTCGAATCCTGAAGATCTACTGCTCAAATTGCTAATAATAGTAATTTTCTTTGGGCTGGGCATGATTGCAGCACTTCCAAAGCCGACATTGCTGAAGGAGATATTGCCAAATCCTCGATAGTGCTGTAATTCTAAGCAGCTCTCGCATGTGGATTGAAAGCTGATTTATGAAGCACACCTTTAGGAGGTGGTTTGATTACTAAATCAGGATTCGGTTTCTCGATGTGAAGCGGATCGGAAACCGAAAGAGATGCAGCTGGTGCAGAGTTAGAATTTTCTACTTCTTTACCAGTAATATGATTTTTACTACCATAATCTTGCGATTGAGTCACAACCATTACTTGAGACATCATCAAAATATATGCTGATGTATTAGAAGAAGATCCAATCATTTTACTATCTTGAACTGGAAAGGGATCCATCAAGACAACTAGAGTGGGTGAACCTTTGACAAACTTAGAAACTTCAGCCCTTTGTGGACATTCCTTGGTGAAATGATCCTCGTCACAGATAAGACAAGGATAACGAGGTTTCTATTTGTCATCAGTTGATTCAGTTTTATCATTTTTTTCTTTAGGAGATGCGGTCTATTTATTCTTTTCCTTCCCTTTTTTCTTGTTTCCAGATTTCGACTTTGTAGTAGATGAATCTACAATGTGAATATCGGCAGTATTTTCCAAGGAAGATTCTCCTTTTGGTGAAATAGGTAAAGTTATAATAGGGGAAGTAACCTTTGAAGGTTTCTTCTTACTCTTAGTTGTACTAACTGAGCCGATTACACCATCAGCAGCATGAGACAATGAAGGAGTTGCTGTTACCTAACCAGGACGCAGTAAATTAGGAATTTTCTCATACAAAGTTCTGGACTGGGTATATACCAAGTCTATATACTAAGCTTGAGAAATAACTTGTTCTTCGGTGAAAACTCCTGCTTTGGCTACATCTTCAGTGATTTTTGGTATCAATGATTTGACAAACCATTCTGCCAATATTTGATCTGGGATAAAAATTTTTACTAAACGTCTTCTACGTCTCCATTCATGAATATGGTCTGAAATGCATGTAGACGTAGATTGTTTTAGTGAAGTCAATAATTTTGTGCCATTTTCATATCTGATTGGCAACTGAAAATGAGTTAAGAAGTCATTTGCTAGAGCGTTGAAATTGTTAAACGAGCCTCGTGGCAGTTCAATGTACCACTTAGCAGCTAATCCTATTAACGTTCTCTGAAAAAGTCTAAGTCGAATGGAATCGTCGATTAATGAGTTAGATGCACACCAAAGGTGGTAAGTCATAACATGGTTAGAAAGATCCTCTCTTGATTTTCCTTCAAATTTTGGGATATCACTGGGCAACTTATGAGGCATTGGTGGCCAATATGGATGATAGTAAATGGGATCATTCGTAAGGCGGGATAAATTCGATAAATCCAAAGTTTTTATGAATGGAAATCGACGAGTAGGGTCTTGTGGATAACCTTGTGAAACTAAACCAGTCTCAGGAGGAGGATATCCAGGATAACCTGGAATAGGTTTTGCATTTGGAATCGGATTACCCCCTGGATAACTAGGAATAACCGGACCATACTGGGGTTGAATAGGTGTCTGATATGTATATGTAGGGTATGGTTGTTGCTGGTAGACTGGAGTTTGTGGAACAGGTCCATATTGGTACGGCCCCTGATACGGTTGATAAGTAAACTGAGGTTGACTTGTTATAACTGTACTTGTACCAGGTTGTCCTGCGGGCATCTGAACAGTAGTTTGAATTGTAGGTCCAGACTGCGGAATATAAGCTTGAGGAATCTGTACCGATGTTTGAGGGGAAGATGTAATAGGAACTGTAGACATTGCAGGAATATGTGTGATAGGTTGAACAGAAGTCTGAGTAGCTGTTTGTGGCAGAGTACTAGGTGAACTCGGACCAGGTTGCTAAACAGGACCAGATGCAGGTGTTGGAATTGAAGGCTGGACTGGTTGTTGGGGTTGATTATAACCAACAGGTTGTCCTACTTGATAATAAGGTACTTGCATATTTGGTTGTAAATTCTGTTGGACTTGGGATGGATCCCACACCATTCCTGGATATGAGGGTCCCATCGAAGGTTGTACATAAGACGACCCATAACTGGGTTGAACATATGGCTAATAATTAGCTAGATAATTTCCACCTCCTTGTAACATTTGCTGTTCCGGATAGAACTACTGTGCTAAAGGAGGTTGCAATCCTTGAGCTAGATACTGCCCCTGAGGTTGATATTGACCTTGAGGTAAGTAGTGTCCCTGGGGTTGATATTGACCTTGAGGTATGTACTGTCCTTGGGGTTGATATTGACCTTGAGGTAAGTACTGTCCTTAGGGTTGATATTGACCTTGAGGTATGTACTGCCCTTGGGGTTGAGATTGAACCTGAGGTATGTACTATCCTTGAGGTTTCCCCCCAGGCTTTAAATTACTACCTTGATATGTGGGGTTCGGAATATTTTTAGACATCATATAAACGTGCTCATTGTTCAAAGTTCCAGTATTTGATACATTCAGGCCAGATGATGACGTAGGTTTTGTTATCACCAAAATAAGACCTGATAGGCTGTTGTTCAGGCTACCTCAGTGTAACTATTTCAAACCAGACTTTTAGTTGAGGCTTAGCCTCCTCAACCTGAGAGGGCTCTTTCACTAGGTTTAAGATTTTGAATTAAGGATTAGATGGCTAACTCTATGAATAAATTGGATATAAAGTGTATGAATGGTTGAATTAATGATCAAAAAACACCTATTGGGCTATGGAGTCAAGGTGTGTTTCCACAAAACATCAAAATTATCTTATCATGGAAGTCAGGGCATTTCAGAGTTTTTAGATGTATTAGCAAAACAATGACAGAGTGAACAAAACACAGTTTACAAACATATGTAGGAAGTTAGAGAATTTTCCAATGAATTCTAAGTAACATATGTTCATACCACTGCAATCAGGTAGATAAAGAAAGCCATAGAAATATCCACCATCAAAAACTCTTTCTGAATCCTGAGTAGTAAGCCAATATCTGTATTAAGTTAAAAACACACAGTCTGCTATAGTGACATAGTTTGCTTGTTAATGAAAATTTCCAACCTTGAGGAATTTGACCTCATGTCTCTTATAGATCCATCATTACAATCTTGGATTCCCTTATCTAGCTTGAGGAGAATTCAAATTTCTTAGCTTGACACCTATCTACTCCTAGAATAGACTATTAATTACATGTGACAGTTAACTATCTGTTCTAGAGTCCTAATACAATTAGGAGTAAAAATCCCTATTATGAATAAAAAAAACTTGTATAGGAATTAAATATTATGTTTGACAGCTGCTCCTCCTTATATTCGACCTTGATGGTGTCCATAACCTTGTTGTTATATTATGTTAACTTATCCCTTATCTGTCCTGAAAACTAGGAACATGTTTCCTGCAATATAGATTTAACCCTCATTTATGCTCCTTGAATCCTTTTGCTGACAAAAAATGACCTTTTTAGACAAGTGACATGTGTTATCACTTCCATCGAACCATGCCCTTCCTCCTATGCAAAATTAATTCCTTTAAAGAGAGCTAATGTGTCTGCGTTACAAAAATATCAGCTGTTTTGGTAGCGCAGTAACTATGTCTTTGTAAACATCTCTTAACATCCAATTTCTTCTGCTTTAACACCTGGAACTTCATTTGTGAACCCTTTCCATCCTCTAGCAGTATCAAAACTTCAAAAACCATATGTTTTACCTCTTGAAACCTTAACAAAATGCTCAAAAATGCACCTACAGCAGTTTTGTAGCGCGCTACGAAACTACTGTGTATGTCACCTACAACAGTTTCGTAGCACGCTACGAAACTGCTGTGCATGTATTTTTACACAAAATTTTTCAAAAATCTCAGTTTTTAAAACTTCTTGCACTTTTTCCATGATGTCTACAGGCTTTAATAATCAACATATGTCATCCTTGAAATGTTTTCAAAAAGTGAAGTCCTTCTCCACAACAAAACTGCATTAAGAAATTATAACTTACTGTTCTGATTTATATTTATTGTAGATTACCCTTGGAATTTGTCAGTTGAATCTCAAGATCCTCAATCTGCCTCTTCAACTCTCCGTTAGTGGCTCTTAATTTAACATTTACCATTCTCATAAATCTTGCCTCTTTAATTGCAGGGATAGTCCAGGTAAAAAACTAATCTTCACTGCTGACTGTTTCAGGTTTTGAAATTATTTCAACCTACCACAGAGCTCTCATTCTGTTGAAGTTTGTCTTCTCAGCAACATGTCTTCTTTCTTTCTTCTTAGGTTTAGCAATTTCAAGATTAGCAAGTCTCAAATTCTCTTTAACTTCTTCATAACTGCTCTTTTCTCTTTGAGTGTTGAAAACTCTGTTTTTGTCACCTTCAGGCATTAGTGATAATAGGTCTATGGGGTCTTCATAAACATTGGAAACCTCTCCTATTTTATCTACCTCCATATCCAGCTCTTGCAGTTTTTTTGATTGCCTAGTCAAAGGCTTTCTAGGCTTGAAAAAAAACTCTGAAATCTCATCATCAGAATTTAGCTTTTTGGAAGATTTCATCTTCTTTGATTTGCTTTCATCCAATTTTATGAATTATGCCTAAACTAGAGGAGTTTATTCAATATAAATAGCCTGTAGAATATCATTCAAATTTCCCTTTAAACCCAAACTTTCATTTGTGACCACTATTTTACCCTTCTCCTTTGATATTTGAATTCTAGTCAACTTTTTCTGGACTGGTTTGCTAGTTGACTGTTCCTATACTATTTCTTTAACTTTAGTTTTCTTATTCTGTGCAGGCCGAGGAGTCTCTTGAATAATCAGTGATGTTTTAATCATTGGCTCCTTTACTTGTTTTCTGAGCTTAAGCTTGACAAATCTCTTTGATCTTGTTTCTGCAGGGTCACTGTTTTTTTATGGTGATTTTTCCTTAGCATTAGGGCTAACACCTGTTCCATGTGTTTCCACCCCAAATCCATACAAAAACAGAAATGTAGACCATTCTCTATTCACCCTCTGAAGTTCATGTAAAACTATTAATTTAACTAGACCATGATGGAATAATGAAGTTTCACATGCCTGAGTTTTCATTTGCACCTTATCTGCCATCTTGGCCAAACTTTGAAACAGGAAGAAAGGTAAATCTAGAGAAATTATTCCAGTGAAATGCAGTAAGAGTTTGAAATGATAAGAATACACCTTATGGTATCTTCCTTCACAAGTGAAGTACCTTTTAATGTTGGAGAGTAGTGTTGAAGTATATGTATTCTTGACATGACCTCTTGGCACTGCTTTGGTTAAATCTGTGTCCACAAACTCTGGCTTCAAAACTACTTTACAAGGTTCCATTTCAAACCTAAAGTTCTTGAACCACATTTCTTCTCCCCTTGGAATATCTGTCACTATTGATATAATTTCAGAAGAAATTTGCAAGTTTAAAAATCCAACCTTTGTATTTGAACTTGTGAAATTAATGGCAAATTATTTTGTGACTTGATTATGACCTCCCTGTAGCTTTTCACAGAATCTCCAGCATCCTGCCTGCTTGAAGGCTTCTTCAACTGATTTATCCTTGGTGAGAGCCTATATGCCTTCAGGTTCCGTTCTCAAATAGTGGCCTGACCTGTGGTTTCTTTTTTCCTCTGTCATCTTTCCCTCGAAATCCTTGTGGCTTCAGAAAACTTGTAATAAACTGCCTTGCTTGATTTCAGAGAAACCGGCTCGCTTGATTAAGGGTTTAACCTCGCTTGAAAATTGAGAGAAGCTCTGGTTTCTACTTACCATAAGCTTATCATTCTAAGAAAGACATGCACCAAGTGTTTTTTGCACGAGACAATACAACTAAGAACAACCATCCCTTTTCAAATTTGAAAATGACTAATGATAAATGACCCCTAACGAATCTCATGATGGTTATGAATGGTTGCATGTGTGAGAAAGGATTTGTTGATTGACACCTAATCATGAAAATTTAACGAAATTTGATGGATTTGACAGCTGGACAAGATTGGTTACGAATCCCCGATTTCATAGCGCATGTAATGTAATTTCATGGTTTTGCGCTATGAAAAGACCAGCGTTTTCGTAGTGCAAAAGTAGTTTTTAACATGGTCTGTGCTACGAAAACGTGGTTTCGTGGCTTATTCGATTTTTTTTTTCAAAATGAATAAACACATGACTTTTGAAACATGATATGGGACCCTTAAAGTGTGAAACAAGGTTTTTGGACTTTATTTTATGATGGAAATGAGACTCTAACCCTATGACTTGGACTTTAACTTAACCCCTATCTAAGACCATGAAATTTTTTATAGTGATAACATGTTTGTTGGGAAATAGAGATGGTCCTAAGAATGTACTAGAGAGCGACTGATAGCCTGCAGGAATAGACGGACCACCATATTTCTGGAGATTTAGTAAACATAGATGACTCACCTGACATGTTTATCTGAGGTCTATAACCTATTGGTGTAGAGTAGAAAGGAATTCAGGGTGGTGAATACTGAAGACCTATGTTTTGTAAAAAATATGTCAATGAAGAATACCAATCGTCTTGACTAAAAGGACTGTAAAAAATTGATTCATGTTCTCTAAGTTCTAAATTTTATTGAGTTGAAGGAAGAATGACTTCTTCCTCTATATCAGTGGTTTCTTCAATACTAATGAGACTAGGAGGAAGATCTTTTGTAATTTGATTCCTCACTCTGGGTGAATCAGGATAATCAGGAGTTGGAGTAGTGAGTTCTGAAGTAGGTTCTGATATAGCAAGTTTAGTTTCTGGTTCAGAAATTTCAGGTTCTTCAAGTGACAATTCACTTGTTTTAGAAGCAAATTCGGTTAATTCGGAAATTGAAATTGTCTATGGAGCATGTTCTACTATTTGTGGTTGATCTACTTCAAAATCAAGATGAGTAATTATAGGTGATTCTCCTTGTTCTGTCAATCAAGTTCTACCGATAACATTTGGTATAAGAGATTTAAGTCTTTCTAGTTGGCTTGGTGTGTACTCAGGGGGTTCCCCCTGAGTTCTACGTGATCGTGTCGGTAATCCAACCACGGTTAAAAATTTTAACACACGAAAAAAAAAAATTCAAACAAACCTTGAAGTCGCTAAGGGAACAATCAAATGAATCACATGCCTATAAAAAACTAAGAGATCAATCCACACACAAACAGTAAATTCCTGCACTAAAAACACTAGTTGGTGATGAAATCCAACATCGTAGAATTTTAATGCAGAAATGGCATTTGGAACAGTTACCCCAATGACCTGCTCAATGAAATAGACCGGTGCAAGTTTCTCCACTTAACCCATCTCGAGTGAAGATAACCCTTCGGAGATTCCAAGTGAGTCTAGCCAACGTCTGCTCCAAGTACAGTGGGACCTCCCCTCCATCGTCACCTTGGGAAAGAATCCTAAAGTTTATGGCCACTAAGGTCACCAATGGGAACACATATACCTGGGGGAACAGTCTACGATCCGATATACACGCAAGGGCAGAGTAAAAAAGCTCAATCCCCTTGAAGGCTCCTTGACAATGGTCTATCCAAGGTTTACCAACAAGTGGCCCCAGGCTCCTCGACAATGGTCTATTCGAGGTTTACCATTTTTAATACGTGCACATCTTCTATCATTCCCAATGAGATAGGTATGATTACCTCACTGGTTCAGATATGATCTCGTGCTTGAATCCTTTAGGAGGAGCTTCCTTGAGCATACATGCTACAATTGGATTTTCCTACCGCAAGATCGACTACTTGTTTGTTTTTACTGTCATGGAGAGTTAACTAAAACCTATTCCAAGACACTAGCCTGAGCTATGTTGGTGAAAAGAGCCCTAGAAAATGTAAAATTTCTAGATTGATTTTAATTAAGCGTTACTTTTAATTGACAGTTTCTTAGGACAATGGGTATGGAAATGAAACTTGATGATGTTTTAATGACTCGATTCAAAACACTCTATAATGAATCTATATGATAATCACTCATTTCTTTTCAATGAAATCTAACTAAAAGAAAGAGTTGAGAGATTTTCAATATCTTTGAAAACATCATTTTTCTTTCCTATATGAGAAACTTTGAAAAGAAGACAATACAAAGAACTCAGTTTCAAAAAGATATTTTGCTCAAAATGAAATTCCCTATATCATTTAGATCAGAAACAAAAACAAAATTATTCCAAAAGAAAACTAAAAGTCCTAAATTTATAAAATTAAAAACTAAAAGAAAACTCTAATTTCGAATTCTATCTAAAAATTAGAGGATGTTTAAGCTTGGTTTGTAATCTAACCAAGAATTTTCTGCTTATCCCAGCAAGAAACCAAAGCATCCAAAAATAGTTTTAAAATGAAATTCGGAACTTATCAATCTAAAGGTTTTACAAGTTTGCAAATGAAAATAAAACCAAATTTTCATAAGAGTAACAACTGCATGAAGTTCAATGGCTCAACGAAAAAACAATGAAACACCAAATAGTTGAGGTATTCTAAAGTTTTTGATTCAGAGCAATGGGAGGACTAGGAAAATCGTTTACTCATAACATGCAAACCAACTGAATAAATCACTTCAACACAGAAATTTCTGAAAGAAATATGAACAGAGATCTTTGACAATCAAAACAGATTGGGAAAATAACAAAAAATCAAGAAATTGGATTCCAGAAAACAAAATTTCTACTTTTTTCGAAAATTTTCTAGAATACCGCAGTTTCTAATGGAGCAAGGTGTGGTACCGCACTTTATCCTACTAAAAACGGCGAAGCCTACCACTTTGTTTTAAATTAAAAAGTGCGGAAGAAGGGAAAAGTAGAGAAAAAATAAAAATACAGATTTACAGTCAGGGATCCTATTTAGTCTTGAACCCAACCCAGTTTTAAGCTAAACAAATTCAAAGAAATTTCAAAAGTCAAAATGAAAATAAAAAAGAAAACTAAGTTCTTTTCCCCAGTGGATTCGCCAATTTGTTATATGGACTAATCCCTCTTGCGAACAAGAGCGATCTCCCTAGTATCCTAAGGATATCTGGAAACAAACAAACAGATGTAGACCATTTTCTCTAGACTATTTTGCTTACGAATTATTAATTAACTATAGGAAGATGCTCCTACCTCAAGTCCAACACTTTGTTTAGTATTTAATCCAGTTGCTCCAGAAGTTATTGATCCAACACATAAGATCTGCTATCAAAGACAGGCAAACGGGATCAAAAGCATCTGCGAGATATAATAATTCAAAAGCATAAATCTATCTCAGTGATCAAGGAATCCAAGAATTAAATTATCCAAAAGATACATGAACAAATTAATGAGAAAATAGAATCCATTTGTATTAACTTTGAATAAAAGAAGAAACCTTACAACCGTGACGCCTTGATGTTTGTACATGTTCTTCTGGGGTCTCGAGCAACCGTTTTCCTCAGTTTGACAAGATTCCGACTCTCTTTATCGGCATAAAGCTATGGCCATGAGTTTGTAATCTCTCTCATGCCAATGATGCAGAATATGGAGAGTATGTTCACTCAGCAATTCCTCTCAAAACTATGAGTTCTAAGTACTCTCTTTAAAGCAAGAAGCAAGCACTTAGTACAAAATACAATCTATAATCTACCCTTGAGACTGAAGCTTGGCCTCAATTTATAGCATAAGGGAGGTAGTTTCAGTTACCAAAAGGAAGGGATAAAGCCCTCTCATCATGGGATTTTAGCTCCGAAAACCAAGGGATTAGTCCATTCATAAAGGGATAATGGTTCATGACTGGAAGGGGCGAAGTTCGACTAGATAATGATTCTAGAAGGCCCCAGCTGGGAGAATATTCGACTAGTTGGGCTTCCAGAACTTACTTTTCTCTTTTTTTACCTTTTACGGGGGTCCGGAGTTTTAATGAGCTTTATGTGCGAGATGTACCACAATTTTTACAACAATTAGCTGTGGTACCACAAGGAATGACTAGTAAAAGTGCGTGAGTAGGATTTTTAGGACTTTTAAGAGTTTCTTCCAGTTATAATACTTGATTTGGGGAAATTTATGCTTTTAGAGTTCTAAGCAAGAAATAAATAGATAACGATGAACCCATATAGATAGCTCAATGTCATGGTGACAAATTTCAGTGTAACACATCCCCAATTAGAGCCAGTGTTAGCACTGGTTTTGATTCCTTTCAAAGCTGTCCTCCCCGTCATTTTTTTCTTGACCTATGGCTCCTTATGATTCAATTATTTCACATCCTTTTCGCAATTTTTGCCATTTCTCTTCGATCCTTTCCTTATTTTCCAAAAATCCCAAATTCCAACCTTTCATTTCTTCCAAAACCCCCTTTTAACTAATAAAATCCAATTTTTATAGTTAAAAAGCAGCTCTGCACACCCTCTAACAGTCATATCATATTTCTATTTAAACTTACCATATATTTCTTTTATCGTAGCTTTTACCTGCACCACAACAAACCCTGATAATATCATATTTCATATGATATAACTTACTGCACTTAATAAACATTGTGGACCCCTTACGTTTCATCGCAATCGACTCTTCGCAGTTTTAACTTCTATTCACATACAATTGCCGTCTCCTTCAAAACCCCCGAAATGCGATTTGCGGTATGGTATGGGACCCATATTTCCCTTTGATATGCCTTTAATTCGTTATAAACCCTTTTATTATCATTCCGACGTCTTTTTATCATATTACCATAACTTAACAAAGTTTTCTCATTCCGCTTTGAAAATATGTTTAAAGGGCCCCACCTACCTTTTTGCATCGCATTTTCACAAATTTCAGTCACCTCATTCACTTCCTCTCCCTCAAAACTTACGATGTGTGATTTCTAGGCAACCCCACTATTTTTTATGCCACGTCACCCTTCGCTCTCATCGCACATCACACTTCGTCAATTTCAACATTTAACTTTCGTGTCTCATATAAAAACTTGCGATCTTTCTTCAATAATGTTGTTAGAGGTGCTGATATTCTCCCATAATTCTTAACAAACTTGTGATAATACCTTGTTAACCCGAGAAATCCTCGCAACTGCTTTATGGTTGTGGGGACTTTCCATTCCTTAATGGCTTTAATTTTGTTAGGGTCTACCTTAACACCCTCGTGAGATACATTATGACCCAGATATTCCACATCTTGTACTCCAAAGAAACATTTGGATGCCTTTGCATATAATTGTTGCTCCTGCAATAGTTTGAGCACCCTGTCAACATGTTGAACATGATCCTTCCAAGACCTGCTGTTGTTTAGTATATCATCAAAAAATACTAGCACAAATTTTCTAAGGAAGGGTTTGAAAATGGAATTCATCAACCCTTGAAATGTAGAAGGTGCATTGGTAAGGCCAAAAGGCATGACCAAAAATTCATAATGACCCTCACGAGTTCGAAATGCTGTTTTCGGAATATCTTCAGTCTTCATTCTAATTTGATGATATCCTGAACGAAGATATAACTTGGTAAAATAAATTGCTCCATGTAATTCATCCAATAATTCATCAATCACAGGAATGGGAAATTTATCTTTAATGGTAAGCTTATTGAACTCCCTATAATTCAGACACATGCACCATGATCCATCCTTCTTGTGTACCAATACTACAGGAGTAGAGAAAGAACTTTGACTAGGTTGAATTATACCATCCTCTAACATTTATGCAATCATACGTTCAATTTCGCTCTTTTGGACATAAGGATATATATAAGGCCTAATGTTTGGAGGAACACTTCGTAGAATGAAATGAATAGCATGATCATGATCACGAATAGGTGGGAGTCCTTTGGGAGTTTCAAACACCCTGGAATGATTGTCTAAGACTTTATGGAGATCTGCAGAAATAGATGATTTTGATGTTGGAACTTCAAGTGAGCATAATTGTGAAATTACGCCTATTTATTCTTTATTTAGAAGCTTTGTCATGAAATTAGAGCTTATTATCTTTCCCGAATTCCCTACAATACCCCATAATTCAATATCCTTTCCTTCTGAAAAAATTTTCAAGAAATGTTCTTGAAAATTAAAAGCTACCATCCCCAAAGATTGTAACCATTGTACTCCTAGTACAACATCAACACCTCCCATAGGAATGGAAAGCATTGGACTATTCAATACATATTCCCCCATGGTTAGCTTGATCTTATGGCATTTTCCAGAGAAATTTATAATTCCTCCATTTGCAACCATCACTTGAAATTCTAGTGTTGGGTATAGGAAACAATTCAATTCCTTGGCTACCTTACAATGAATAAAATTATGGGTACTACCTGAATCAATCAACACTATTACCTTTTTCTTCTTGATATGTCCTTCTATCTTGAGAGTTTGAGGAGTGGTAGTTCCTGCCAATGCATTACACAATATGGTCGAACTCATTTCTTCCTTTTCTAGGGCTAGTTCCTGGTGTGTATCCTCTTCTTGTTCATTTTCTTCTTCCTCTTCACAATATATGTAAAATAATTTATTCTTAGCACACTTATGTCCTTTAGTGTATTTGCTATCACAACTGTAGCAAAGCCCTTTTGCTCTTTTTTCTTCCAATTGTTGTGGTGTCAACCTTGTAGGTTGTGGAAATTTAGGAGTAGCAACACTTCCATCTTTATAGAAGTGAGTGGTAGGCTTCCTTATCGCCATAATTTTACATTCAATTTTTCTTGCCAACCTGAATGGCTTCTCCAATGAACCAGGTTCCAAAACTCAAACTTCATGTTGGATGTTATCCTTTAAATTACCTATGAAGAGATCAATCGTGTGTTCCTTTGAAATATCAGTTACCCTTATATTCAATTTTTGGAAGTCCTCAATGTGCTCCCCCACTGAGAAATTTTTCTTGAGATTTATCAATTGGCTAAAGAAAATGTTTCTCTTTGTATCCTCATAATGTTCTATCATTTCCTCCGTAAAAATTGACCAAGTGACATTTTTTTTACAGGAGAAAAGCCATTGATACCATACAAATGTATTTTGTTCTAAATGTAAAGTTGCAATGCATACCTTTTGTGTGTTTTGCACATTATTGAGATCAAATATTACTCCATCTGTAGTATCCATGTTACAGGATCCTTTCCATCAAAATTCCTCATATCCATTTTTGGAATATGGTGGTTCTTCCCTCCAACATTAGAGTTTATAAAATCACGATTAAAATTTATTTTGTTCTCATCATGAGTTTCCTCTACTATCTTTTCACCATTAGGAAACATTTCTTGTATCAACTTTGTCAAACCTTCCATGTCTTCTTTTAGATCATTCTTCATGTTTTCCATCTTAGCTTCCATGTCATCCATCTTAGATTCCATGCCAACTTCCATGCCATTCTTCAAACCATCCATCTTAGATTCCATGCATTTCTTCAAACCATCCATCTTAGTTTCCACACCTTTCTTCAAAACTTCCATGTCATTTTTTTTTGCTCTTTGCGAGAGCGAAATTTGTTGCACTTGCTCTTGTAATTTTGATATGTCATGTTGTCATTCTTCGTCTTCATGAGTCATAGTAGAGACTTATAAAGACTTAATGGGTGTTGAATTATTTTTAGGGGCCATTTTAGAATCCAATACTGATATCTATTCTACAATATGCCCTTGGAATCAATTCAACTTGATTCTTCCAACAAGACTTATGCAATTCAGAAAAAAAATAATACACACCTTTTACTTGCTTTTGATGATCTTGATATTGAAATTGACTTATCTCTATACTTTCAGATCCTAAATATCTGAAATTAGGCCCTGTAGTAGTCCTCTGAAGCTTCTTTCAAATGCCTTAGGTCTGACTTGATTTGGGTTCTTGAAGGCAAAGTTATGTCCAATCTCCCACAATGACCTAATTATGGTATGGTTTAGTAGAGCAAACTTGTACAACTTGCCACATGTCACTATTTGCTCCTTTGGATCTGAAATTTATA
Source organism: Pinus albicaulis (assembly GCA_034641835.2). Classification (NCBI taxonomy): domain Eukaryota; kingdom Viridiplantae; phylum Streptophyta; class Pinopsida; order Pinales; family Pinaceae; genus Pinus; species Pinus albicaulis. The sequence goes on from CM076579.1 coordinate 1,440,768,435, forward strand.
GACAAGAAAATATATTCCATGTAATTCTAGTCACTTTTCACAGAATTCCAATCCGATGCTTAGAGAGAGAGTTATGAATATTTTCCCACGATCACCTTTTTGAGATGAAATTCAGGAGCCTGAACAATACCTAACTTCCACAGATCATATCTCCGAATATGTTGCGAACCAAGCTCTAAAATTTTGTGACGATTTTTCTCACAATTTCAGATTTGTGCTCTGAAAATTTCAGCTTCTGAACCTTTGTAGAAAAAACGTTATAGCGAAAATTCCGCGATGACATTTTTAAGTGAAATTCAGGAGCCTGCAAAAATCCTAACTTCCACAAATCATATCTCCGAAAATATTGCGAACCAAGATCTGAAATTTTGCGAGGATGTTCCTTAGGATTTCATCTTCACACTCTAAAAATTTCAGCTTCTGAACCTTCGTAGAAAAAAAATTATAGCGAAATTCCATGATGACCTATTTGGAGCAGTGAAACCCTAGAATGCAAAGCTCTGATACCAAATGTTGTGAAACCAGCTCCAAAAATAGAAGAAAAGAGATATCAACGCCTTAGAAATGAGCCACTTTGAGGGGTAAAACTCCAATACATTACATGAATGAAAAATTCTTGGATGATAAAAATGACAAAACCTCCTTTCTATATATAGGAGTCCATGGGGCCATAATGTAATCCTAGTGGGGCCACAATGTAACCCTAGCCGACCTAAAAATAATAATGTAAGGGCACAATAATAACAATATGGGGGTTCCAGGGGTACAAAAATAACAATAAAGAGGGCTACACTAACATAATAAGGGACTATACTATTAATATAGGGACTTAAAAGTGTGCAATTTGTGGTATTGTCCGGGCCCCACCTTCCGTCTCATCGCACATCGCACTTCGCTAGTTCCAAAATTTAACTCCTGTGTTTCATAATAAAACTTTCAAAATGCAATATACAATTGGCCCTACTCCCTTGCCACGTCATTGCCCCATCAAAAATCACATTTCTTTCCGCTTGTGTCTTCAGTTTAAAAAGTTCTGACCCGATTTGTGATTGCGATATGTGTCTAAAGGGTTTTCTCCTCCGGCTTATCATTCATTTAATAATCCCTCCCACTAATTCCGCTCCACGTTTCCCCTATCAATTAAACCTTTTTCAAAGGGTTTCTTTGTAATTTCTCATAAAATGAACCTCCGCCATTCTATCCAAAATGTTTCGGGTTTTTCGCTATTACAAAGGGTTTTCCACCAAAGAAGGAAAGGAACATCGAAACATCGAGAAAGTTTCTCTGAAACAGTTTTCTACCACTACTCTCAGCACCAGTGCATTTCTACAAGGCACCAGACAAAATTTAAGGAACAACCACATGCCATTTTCACTGTTGTTTACAATTTTTATGGAGTTGGTTGCACCATAACAGAAGAGGAGTCTTCTCATAAACTACCACATCATAAAAACCACTTAATTGTTAGATTTTATGCTGTTATTTTCGTTATGTCATAGCGCTTTGTATTAAAGTTTTAGGATAATCCTCATCTCTTGCACGAGATCATAATAACTTTTGGGAACATGTTTAATCCTTTTGCGGAGATGAAAATTTATTATTTTTGTATAGATGTGATAAATTACTATGTAAAAAGGGTTGGTTAGTGGTTATAGAATTTTGACTTATATGAAATGTAATTTTTTTTATGAATGAAATGGAATAATACTACTGAGGACTTATTACCAATTTGTTGTGTGTATTGTCTACTTTACTTGTGTCTATATCTCCTTTCTTCCATTCTAGTTTGAAAATCATCATACTATTATGTGTTTTTATTAGTCACTTAAGCTTGTTATGTGTTTTATAGGTTTTTGTTAGTCTCACAAAGTGATAATTCTTGATAAAATCTATATTATAACAGTGGAAGAGCATCACTTAGATAGTTAATCTTCATGATATTTTAGTGAGAATCTTTTCAGACTAGAAATAACTTTCTCTCAATGGAATATTGTCAGACTGCTACTTTTGTGAATTTCTACTAAATCAGTTGACTTCTGTTTTATAGACCTACTGATTCTTCTCTCATCTTACCATTTCCTCTCCTCAGAGACTACAAACTTGCACCTTTCTACTGCATCAAGTTACAATACCCTCATTATTAGAACTGTGGATTTGACCAAAATCTCTCTTCAGTAAATCAAATTTTATACCATATTCCAATCCTATAAAACAAATCATTAAATTGATTTATAGTTTAAGATGTGTCTGGTCAGGTGCTTGCTGCAGTCCAAGTGTTGATTCCAGTGCCAACACTTGCCATGGCCGATAAAGAAATTCAACCATCACTTATGGTTCTGCTTTCATGCTTTAGGGGGCATATGTGACACAATATTTTTTCACATTCCTTAGTTTTTATCCCAAGTGTCATATTTTTTGTCTCTCATGTCACAAACGTTGCGAAGCGACAAAAGCTGTATAAAATTGTTCATCATATATGACAGGCTTAAGATATCCGTGAAGACCTAAAAGAGAAATGCCTTAAATATTTTCTACAAAAGTTTATAAAAACACTTATTTTATAAGACCAACGCAGTTCATACCTTAATAGCCTCGTGCTTGTCACCCTTTCCCTAATCTATGAACATCACTGCTAGTGTGGGAATTCAATAGTAAAGTCATGCTGGTCCTCTTCAGGCAGGTTCTCCAAAAATAGAGAAGAAGCTCCGGCCTCTAGAATTCTAGAGAAAAGGGTTCTAGTACTTGTTGTTTCAGGATATGGTCGAATAGTCCCATGTTTGACCCTTGATCTTATCTCCAAATATTTTACCCTTTGGGACAAGGCCTTTACCCCTTATTAGTGGATCCTTAAACTCCTTATCTCTGTTATAAAAGAGTTCCATGATAGTGAGTCTTGGTTGGTCATTGATGGTTTCCTTACTTCTGCATGATTGCACCTATATGTTGTCGATTTGACGAGGAAGGAGAAGAGATTGAAGAGCGTAGTTTGGACATAGATTACCACTCCAAAGGAGGCCTACAACATCAAGGCACCAGTTGTAAACTTCCCTTTGTTCATTTAATAATAAAAAGTATGATTTGATTCACATGAATCTTTTAATATTAATTGATTTAGCATGATACTCCTTGATCTATCATATAGTTTTCTTTGAAATATATATATGCTATGTATCTTTCATCTTTTTTCGTGTGATCCTCTTTACAAGTATTCGAAGGCAAAATGCATAACAAGGAACGAGTCTGGAATAAAAAGGATCGACATTGACACCATGGAAACAACTAAATAAGGAGTGAGGTAGGCCATCTCCCTCTCTCGTATTACTTTCAATGTTAAACTAGGAAAGATTGTATCCTTTGTCATGATTGTTACTAGAACAGGGGATAATTCCTTACTGAACAACGCAAGGAAATAAGGACTTCGGCAAGCAAGAATTTGGTTAAGTATTGACCAAAGGCATATTGTGAAGTAGTGAGATAGATTATACTAGTGCAGAGGTTTCTCAGGCTTGAGCAAGAATTGTATTTCTTATCTATTTTCTAAATAATGCAATACATATAGGAAGGGGTTTTGAGCAATTGCTTTCCCCTAGATAAATGCATGTGAAATGTGTGATTAAATCTTGTCTCATGTTTATGTTGTGATTTCACGATCGTTAATTGTTTTCCACAATTGAGTAGAGTACATTAAAGTATTTTGATTTATTAAATTTCATAATTAGTTTTGATTCTACAAGGAATTTTTACATGGTATCAGAGCTGGAATTATAATAGAAAAGAGAATTCGAAGTTGTCTTTGCAAGTGAATCAAATTTGTAGGATCAATTATTCAGAGCTAGTAGGATGGATTTTTATGGACAAAGAGTCAATTATTCCCTTGAGGGTAGCTCGAACTATGTTACTTGGAAGGACATGATGGAGGAAATTGATCTGAAAGGAGTGTATTAGTTTGCTGTGCTAAGTGTCCTTTCAGTAATAAAAACGTGTACAATTTGTCTCCATTTATTTGCTTAAGGAATGAGTTTTTTTAACCATGAAACATAAATGAATTTGTGAGTTTTAAGCATGAAAATAACCCTAAATAACACTGTACAATAGTGTATAACAGAGAAATAGCATCAAAAATAAGTCTTACATAGCAGGCATGATGAAGCAGCTCACCCCTCTTGGGCTACATCTGCTAGTCCAGCTCCCAATGGTATGTCCCTCTTTGAAATTATGATCAAAATTGCAAATATATGTGTTTAAAAGCCTCTAATAGATTTTTTCTCTACACCAATGGCTCTAGAATGCTCAAATTAGTCTAGGTAGACTCTTGTTTCACCCAAATGGGTCGAAAATTGACCTCCCAAAGTGTTTTTCCCAATATCAGCTAGAAAACCTCCACTAAAAGTGGAGACTGCACTTATCCATAGTCCAAAAATAGCCAAAACCCCTAAATTTAATGGTGCGCTCCAAAAAATAACCGTATGTTAACATTAACATTGAATGTTGGGGAGAGGGTGGCCACATGCCAACCCCCGAAACCCCGCGGTCATAACTCTTGGAGTGGAACTCACGGTCTAACCTCCATGGAAAATACAGTTAACTGGAGTTTTTGGATCGGAGTTCCTGCAATTGCCGACTTAACTGTCACCAAACCGTAAGGCTAGCCCACATGTGATAGGGTTTAATGTTATCCGCCGAGGTTTATGGTATAATCAACCGTCATTTTAATTTTAGTGTCACAGTGTGACATGTGATCGCAACTGCGAAAACCGCTGGAGTTTACGTTTGTTATATCCGTCGATTGAATCAACTGTTTGATGTTGGGTTTAACCATATTACATGTGACCAACAACCTTGGGGCCGCCGATGGACCCCCCACACCACCCCCCCCTCCTCAAACTTGAAACTTAAACACTTTAAAATTATGCGACAGATGTATAGGTTAAGAAACAAGTATAGCAGAGACGACGAAAACCTTTGCGGGCACGCAGGAGGTCACGAGGTCGAACCCCCGAGACCTCACATAAATTTTACTCAAACTAACCAAATATAAATATACAACTCCATCCAATGGTCCTGATTGCACCTACTATAGGGTAATATTCTTGGGTAGTGGTTATCGAATATCCCTCTCTAGGCTTTCCGGTGCTCGAGGCAGACAGTTAGATTAGATGTATAGTTCACAAAGATACTGCATATATGTTCAAGCTGATTTATATTAATTATTAAAACGAGATGAGAGATTACCTCTTTTCTGATCCAGGATCCTTTGGCAAACACTGAGCAGCGAAGCAGAGATCCTCCTTCACTAGTTCCAAATTCGGGTCCTGCGATCAAACAAAGCAGTCGTGTAATCTCTACAACAATATACTATTTATTAGCTCAAATCAGCGTATAATAAACATAAATAACACAAATATAATCCATTCATATCATGCTATATTAACAATTTGAAAATAATGACAATATCAAAGCATAGAATGGACAAAATGTTGGAAATTTCCCTTTTTGTATCTTGTATATTTAAAGGACACAAATAAGAGAGAGAGGGGAGGGGAGATCATCATCTTGACTCTGTAACTTTCAATCATAATAATACAAAAATATTGTGTTTCTGTTACATGCGTTATCTGATTTAGTTTCCGTTAAGTTCTTTCTCTTCCTGCGCCTTGCTAGGGAGGAAGGGCCCTCCTCTTTAGAAGGGATTGCCATGGTTAAGGTAGTTGTGTATATATCTATTTCTTATTTTCTTTATGTTTCAGTGGGAGTGCTGTTGCTACCATTTTATCTGTGAATAGATCTGCTTCAATTCCAATGTTTTATATGCTGTTACACATATGAGATCAAAGATACCAATTGGGTAATTATTGTGTGGCACGCTAGGACAGATTAATTGAGGTGTGATTACAATCTTGTAGATCATTTTATTTCCGCGTGAGTTATTTCCTTCCAACATTTACTTCAACAACGATTTCCTTCATTTGGTTTTGCTTCTGGTTGGGTGTATCGACACAGACAATGCAACTGTTTTTGAAATAAAAGATGTCCCTGGATTGATATTTATGTATACTATTTTAGTCATTTAATAGTGATTAATCCAACCCAAAATATGGTAGCTGAATATCACTTCTTTGATCATCAATCAAAGGATGCTCATACAAACATAAATTTTCCACATTGACAACGTAATACATTTGCATATATGAAGGCAAGTCAAGTTGAAATGCATTATAACCAACTTGTTTGATGATATTAAATGGACCATAGCGAATGGGCTTGATCTTTTTACGTTCTCCTTGCATCCTTTCTTTGCTTATGTGCAACCATACTTCATCTCCTTCTTGAAACTTGTGATCAAATCTATGTTTTTCATGCCTCTCCTTATATTTTCTTTGACTATTCTCAAACTGTTCTTGAACTTGTTGATGAATAATCTGAATTTTCTCAATGAACTTTCGAGCCTTGTCAATATCACTATGCACATCAATTGCAACATCCTTCTCAAAGATGAAGTCTAATGGCGATTTGAACAAATACCAAAGCAGGCTTCAAAGGGTGAAGTATTTGTAGAAGAGTTCTTTGCCCGGTTGTAAGCGTGCTGAATGTAATGCAGTTGTTCATCCCACAAATTGGGATGTTTGCTGCAATATCCTCTCAATAGATTCACAATGGTTCTATTCACCACCTCGGTTTGGCCATCAGTTTACGGATGAAAATCAGTACTCTTTTCCAACTTTGTGTCCATCCTCTTCCAAATATTGGACCAAAAATTCCCAATGAACCTGGAATCCCTGTCACTAAAAATAGAAGTTGGTAAACCATAATGAACCTATACATGTTGAAAATACAGTTCAACAGTAATGGTTTTCTTACTTGGCATAATATACACATTTTACTGAATCTATCCACAACTACATAAAGATAATCATGTTGTTTTCTTGACATAGGTAGACCTCCAACAAGTCCATGGAGACACTCTCCCATGGCCTTGATGGTACTGGTAGTGGTGTGTACAACCTAAGATTCCTATTTCTAGGCTTGCTTGTTGCACACATAGAACAACCTCTTATAAAACGTGACACATTATCTACCATGCGAGGCCAATAGCAATACCTCTGTAGATGCGCCACTGTTTTTCTTACCCCAAAGTGTTCAGCAATAAGAGACGAATGAGCCTCTCTCATGACACTAAGTCTCTCTCGTTGTGTTATACACAACTTTCCCAAATGAAACAACAAATTTTTATGCACGTGATAATCATTTTCCTCAACTTGATTCCCTTCACTCAAACTAGCATACACATCTTGAAAATCAACATCAGATGCATACTGTTCTATGTAACTCTCATGTACAATAGAATCAAAGTAAAGTAGAAGAACTTATAATTGGCCTTGAAAGCATATCAACAACTTTATTGAAAATACCTTTCTTGTACCTTATAACCAAGTGAAATTGTTGAAGAAATCCCATCCACCTGAAATGTCATCATTGCTGCAATTTTGTTTGCGACTACATGTACTGTAACGGTTGGTGATCGGTATGTATAATCATCTCTTTAACCATCAAGTAGTGTTTCCACTTCTTGATGATTTGTACCAACACATAAAACTCTTTTTCATATGTAGGATAATTAGTTACAACACCATTTAATGTTTCAGAATGAAAAGTGATAGGCTTACCATTCTGCAAAAGTATTGCGCCCATGGCATAATCACTAGCATCGGTTTGAATCTCGAATGGCTGTCTCAAATTTGGTAATGCAAGGACCGTATCTGAATTGATATTGTCTTTTAAATCTTCAAAAGCTTGTTGCTGTTTGCCTCTCCATTGGAAACCTTTCTTCACACTTGTCACTGCATGCATAGGAGCTGCTATGGCAGAAAAGTTAGCAATAAACTTTCTCCAATACTGAGATGTGCCTAAGAAAATTCTTACCTCGGTTATCATTTTGGCAGTGGGACAATTCAGAATGGCTTCCACTTTAGAAGGATCAATTCTCAACTCGCCTCCTCCTATAATGTGTCCCAAATAAACCAGATAAGTCTTTCCGAATTCACACTTTGACATCTTAATAAATAATTTATCTTTCTTCAAAACAACAATTACTCTTTTCACATGCAAGACATGTTCTTATCTTGTTTTTCTAAAAATGAGTATATCATATAAATAAAAAATAACAAATTCATTAAGAAATGGACACAAAACATTATCCATAACACACATTAAAGTCCCCGATGCATTACACAAACCAAACAGCATAACCAACCACTCAAAGAGTCCTATTTTGGTTTTTAATGTAGTCTTCCATATATCACTTTTTTCAATTATTACTCGATGATACCCACTTCGTAAATCTAAATTAGTGAAAAAATTTGGTTCTTTCAGCTGATCTAGCAAATCATCTATCCTTGTGAGTGGGTACTGATTTGTTACCATTATCTTGTTCAAAGCTCTGAAGACTACACACATGCGCTAAGTCCCATCTTTCTTCGGAATCAAGACTATGGGTGAATTGCATGGCGAATTTCTTGACCTTATGAGTCCCTTGTCCAACAAGTCCTTGATTTGCCTCTTTATTTCAAAATTCTTCATTATCGACATGCGATACATGCCGATGTTTGGAAGAGGACAATATTGTTGCAACTGAATATCATGTTGAATCTCCCTTTTTGGAGGCAATCTTGTTGGCTCCTGAAACATCTCATGATGTGCATCAACTACATCATATAAATCTAATTTGAACTTAGGATCACAATCCTCAAATTATTCATGATTAACATCAGCTTTAGGCTTAATCATTAGAAGAACAAAATTCTTACTTGAATTCACCAACCTCTTTACCTGTCCAACATTTACCATTGCAATATTTGTCTTCTTGCGATGTGCTCTAACAATGAACTCCTTTCCATCTTTGAATAAATGGTATTTTTTCTAATGGAGATGGAAGATCACTTTCCTATCATACAAGTAAGGACTTCCCAACACAACACCTGTAATATCAAGCGGAACCACATCTAATTCAACTATGTCAACAAAATGTGCAGTTATTGCAAAGCACAATATGCACTTCTTTGAAACCTGTAAATTTGGATCCTTAAAAATCCACTCAAGTGGATATGGTTTTGGATGTGGAATGGTCTCAAGATTAAGTTTCTTGACCAAGTCTTCAGAGATTAAGTTTTCTTGTGATCCACTGTCAAACATTGTATCAATCTTGGTATGTTTGGATATGACCCTCACATGAAACAGTTCAATTCTCTCTTCTTCATTTGGAGCTTGTATGTGATAGTTTGATGTACTAGTACTGGGTTTTGTTTCAATTTATTTCCCCTTCATGTTCTTCAATCTCATGGCTGTAATTTCAGTTTCATCACCTGAGTCCTCTCCTACGTCATGTTGAGTTGTAGCTACAATTTTTTTCTTCCCTTTGTTGTTGTTATACTTGGGTCTCTTTTTAGGATGTAATTTCCAACAATTTTTCTCTTCATGGCCTTCTCTTGAACAATGTTTACAAACCAATTTTTCTCCCTCTGTTGTGAAACTAGCTCCAGAAATAGAACAAAATAGATATAACGGCCTTAGAAATAAGCCACTTAGAGGGGGAAACCTCCAATAGATTACATGAATGAACAATTCTTGGATGATACAAATGACAAAGCATCCTTTCTATATATAGGAGTCCATGGGGCCACAATGTAATCCTAGCTGACCGAACAATAATAATTTAAGGGCACAATAATAACAATATGGGGGTTACAGGGGTGCAAAAATAAAAATATGGGGGTTACACAAACAACAATAAGGGACTATACTAGTAATATAAGGACCTAACATGCTCCTCTCCTTCAAAAAGGTGTTGTCCTCAATGCTTGAGTAGCTCCGGGTGCTTTTGTATAAAATTCTCATCCTCCCATGTAGAATCTTTCGTGGGTAAGTTCTTCCATTTGATGAGATACTCTGAAATTGATCGATTTCGTAGTTGTCGAGTTCTTGCTTCCATGACTGCTTTAGGTTCCAATACGGTTTTTCTTCCTCATCAAGTTCTGGCAATATTGTTTGAACTGGAAGTTTGTCCCCTATAACCTTTTTTAAGCATGAAACATGGAAAATTGGATGCACTCGCGAAGAAGCAGGAAGCTCCAATTTGTAAGCCATAATACTAATCTTTTGCAAAACCTTGTAAGGACCATAGTACTTCGGTGATAATTTATTATCCTTCTTAGCTTGCTTGAAGGAAATTTGTTTATATTGATGTAGCCGTAAAAATACCTAGTCTCCCACATCAAAACTTCTCTCACTATGATTTTGATTTGCTTGTTGTTTCATTCGATTTTGTGCCAAATTTAGGTTATCCTTTAAGAGTTGGAGAACTTCTTATTGATGCTCGATGTGATCCTCCACTGCTTGAACCCTAGAATTTTCCCTTAAAGAATATGTGATGGATGGTGGATGATATCCATAAAGTGCCATAAATGGGATCATTTTTGCTGTAGTATGGAAGGAAGTGTTATACCACCATTTAGCTAGAGGAAACCACTTGACCCATTGTGCTTGCTTATCAGATACAAAACAAAGAAGATATCCTTCCAAACATTTATTCACTATCTCTGTTTGACCATCAGATTGAGGATGATAAGATGAGCTATGAGCTAGTTGAGTACCCAAACAAGAAAATAATTCCGTCCAAAAATTTCGTGTAAAAATGGGATCTCTGTCACTTACAATAATCTTTGGGTTTCCATGTAGCTTTTGAATTGTTTCCATAAATGCAGTAGCAACTGTACTCGCTTTAAATGGATGAGATAATGCACAAAAGTGTGCATACTTGGTAATTCTATCAACTACCACCATGATGACACTCCTTCCTTTGGACTTAGGTAAACCTGTGATAAAATCCATTGAAATCTCCTCCCAACGTTGACTTGGAATGGATAAAGGTTGTAGAAGACCTCGGGTCTTAATTGTCTCCACTTTATTTTGCTGGCAAACCACACATTCTGCCACAAAAGTTTGAATATCAGATTTAAGGCCATCCCAAAAAAATTCTTTCTTCACCCTGTGGTAAGTTTTTAAAAATCTCGAGTGTCCTCCTAAAGGAGAAGTGTGCAATTCCAAAAGAATATTTTGTTTTAGTTGGGAATTATTGCAAATATATAAGTGATCTTTGTACCACAAGGAATCATTTTTCCAATTAAATGTATTAGATGTACTAGGATATTGCTGCAAATTTTGAATGAGAGTCCACACTTCTTCGTCCTTCTTCCATTCATCCCTTGCTTCGGTTATCCAATCTGGTTGGATAATTGAAATGACACAAAGCAATGCTTCCACCTCTTCATCCTTTCTTGAGAGTGCATCTGCAACAACATTTAGCTTCCCTTTTTTGTAGACGATTTCAAAGTCATAACCCAACATCTTTGTGACCCATTTTTGCTGCTCTTCTAAAGATAGTATTTGTTCCAAAAAGTGTTTAAGACTATCATGATCAGTTTTTACCTTGAAGTGTCTTCCCATTAGGTAAGTTCGCCATTTCTTTAGTGCATGCAGTATTGCTAACATTTCCTTCTCATGAATAGGTTTCTGTAAATACTTTCCTTTGATTGGACGACTTTCAAAAGCAATGGGTCTTCCTTCCTGCATTAAAACTGCACCAATTCCATTTCCTGAGGCATCACATTCCACGATAAAGGTTTTTGTGAAGTCTGGCGTAGCTAAGACCGGTGCTAGGCACATTGCCTCTTTAAGATGTTCAAAGGCCTTAGTTGCTTCAGGAGTCCATGAAAATGCATCTTTCTTCAATAATGTTGTTAGAGGTGCTGCTATTCTCCCATAATTCTTAACAAACTTGCGATAATACCCTGTTAACTTGAGAAATCCTCGCAACTGCTTTATGGTTGTGGGGACTTTCCATTCCTTAATGGCTTTAATTTTGTTAGGGTCTACCTTAACACGCTCGTGAGATACAATATGACCCAGATATTCCACCTCTTGTACTCCAAAGAAACATTTGGATGTTTTTGCATATAATTGTTTCTCCTCCAATAGTTTGAGCACCCTGTCAACATGTAGAACATGATCCTTCCAAGACCTGCTGTAGATTAGTATATCATCAAAAAATACTAGCACAAATTTTCTAAGTAATGGTTTGAAAATGGAATTCTTCAACCCTTGAAATGTAGAAGATGCATTGGTAAGGCCAAAAGGCATGACCAAAAATTCATAATGACCCTCATGAGTTCGAAATGATGTTTTCAAAATATCTTCAGTCTTCATTCTAATTTGATGATATCCTAAACGAAGATCAAACTTGGTAAAATAAATTGCTCCATGTAATTCATCCAATAATTCATCAATCACAGGAATGGGAAATTTATCTTTAATAGTGAGCTTATTAAGCTCCCTATAATCTAGACACATGCGCAATGATCCATCTTTCTTGTGCACCAATACTAGTGGAGCATAGAAAGAACTTTGACTAGGTTGAATTACACCAGCCTCTAACATTTATGCAATCATACGTTCAATTTCGCTCTTTTGGATATAAGGATATCTGTAAGGCCTGATGTTTGGAGGAACACTTCCTGGAATCAAATGAATAGCATGATCATGATCACGAATAGGTGGGAGTCCTTTGGGAGTGTCAAACACCTTGGAATGATTTTCCAAGAATTTTTGGAGATCTGGAGAAATAGATGATTTTGATGTTGAAACTTCTAGTGATCATAATTGTGCAATTACACCCCATTATTATTTATTCATAAGATTTGTCATGAAATTATAGCTTATTATCTTTCCTGGCTTCCTTGCAATACCGCATAATTTAATTTCCTTTCCTTCCAAAAAAAAGAGTCAAGAAAAGTTCTTGAAAATTAAAAGCTATCGTCCCCAAAGATTGTAACCATTGTACTCCTAGTACAACATCAGAACCTCCCATTGGGATGGAAAGCATTGGACTATTCAATTCATATTCCCCCATGGCTAGCTTGATATTATGGCATTTTCCAGAGCAATTTATACTTCCTCCATTTGCAACCATCACTTGACAAACTGGTGTTGGGTATAGGAAATAATTCAATTCCTTGGCTACCTTACAATGAATAAAATTATGGGTACTACCCGAATCAATCAACGCTATTACCTTTTTCTTCTTGATATGTCCTTCTATCTTGAGAGTTTAAGGAGTGGTAATTCCTGCCAATGCATTACATGATGTGGTCGGACTCATTTCTTCTTCTTCTAGGGTTTCTTCTTGGTGTATATCCTCTACTTTTGAAGCTTCTTCTTCATTTTCTTCCTCCTCTTCACAATCTATGTAAAATAATTTCTTCTTAGTGCACTTATGACCTTTAGTGTATTTGATATCACAACTGTAGAAAAGCCCTTTTGCTCTTTTTTCTTCCAATTGTTGTGGTGTCAACCTTGTAGGTTGTGGAAGTCTAGGAGTAGCAACACTTCCATATTTATAGATGTGAGTGGTAGGCTTACTTGTCGCCATAATTTTACATTCAATTTTTCTTGCCAATCTAAATGCCTTCTCCAATGAATTAGTTTCCCAAACACAAACTTCATGTTGGATGTTATCCTTTAAAGTCCCTATGAAGACATCAATCATGTGTTCCTCTGGAATTTAAGTTACCCTTATATTCAATTTTTGGAAGTCCTCAATGTGCTCTGCCATTGAACCATTTTGTTTGAGATTTATCAATTGGCTAAAGAAGGTGTTTCTCTTTCTATCCTCATAATGTGCTATCATTTCCTCCGTAAAAATTGACCAAGTGACAATTTTTTTATGGGAGAAAAGCCATCGATACCATACAAATGTATTTTGTTTTGAATGTAAAGTTGCAATGCGTACCTTTTGTTTGTTTTGCACATTATTGAGATAAAAATATTGCTCCATTTGTAGTATCCATGTTACGGGGTCCTTGCCATCAAACTTCCTCATATCCATCTTTGGAATATGGTGATTCTTCCATCCAACATTAGAGTTTATGAAATCATGATTAACATTTATTTTGTTCTCATCATGAGTTTCCTTTTGCCATTAGGAAACATTTCTTGTATCAAATTTTCCAAACCTTTGATGTCTACTTTTATATCATTCTTCATGTTTTCCGTGTTGTCTTTCATTTTTTCATCGATCTTAGCTTCCATGTCATCCATATTAGCTTCCATGCCCACTTCCATGCCATCCATATTAGCTTCCAAACCATTCATCTTAGCTTCCAAGGCTTTCTTCAAACCATCCATCTTAGTTTCCACTCCTTTCTCCAAAACTTCCATTTCATTTTTTGTTGCTCTTTGTGATAACGAAATTTGGTGCACTTGCTCTTGTAATTTTGATATCTCATGTTGTGTTTATTCGTCTTCATGAGTCATAGTAGAGCCTTATAAAGGCTTAATGGGTGTTTAATTCTTTTTAGGGGGCATTTTATAACCCAATATTGATATCTATTCTTCAATATGCCCTTGGAATAAATTCAAACTAATTTTTTTCAACGGTACTTATGTAATTCGAAAAAAATACACACCTTTTTCTTGATTTTTAGGAGCTTGATATTGAAACTGAATTATCTCTGTGATTTCATATCTTCAATATCTAAAATTTTTCCCTGAGGTAGCCCTATGAATCCTCTTTCGAATGCCATAGGTCTGACCTGATTTGGATTCTTCAAGACAAGGTTATGTCCAATCTCCCACAATGACCTAATTATGGATTGGTTCAGTAGAGTGAACTTGTACGACTTGCCACATGTCACTATTTACTCCTTTGGCCCTGAAATTGCTAGAAAGGAAACGAAAATCCGTGTAATTCTAGCCACTTTTTACAGAATTCCAATCCGATGCTCAAAGAGAGAGTTATGAATATTTTCCCACGATCACCTCTTTTAGATGAAATTTAGGACCTTGAAAAGGACCTAACTTCCATAGATCACATCTCCGAAAATATTGCGAACCAAGATCTGAAATTTTGCGAAAAATTTCCTCAACATTTCTTCTTTGCGCTCTAAAATTTTCAGCTTTTGAACCTTCATAGAATAAAAGTTATAGTGAAAATTCCACGATGACCTGTTTGGTGCAGCGAAACCCTAGGATCCCAAAGCTCTGATACCAAATGTTGTGAAACCAGCTCCAAAAATAGAAGAAAAGAGATATCAACGCCTTAGAAATAAGCCACTTTGAGGGGAAACCTCTAATACATTACATGAATGAACAATTCTTGGATGATACAAATGAAAAAACCTCCTTTCTATATATAGGAGTCCATGGGGCCACAATGTAATCCTAGTGGGGCCACAATGTAATCCTAGCCGAACGAACAATAATAATTTAAGGGCACAATAATAACAATATGGGGGTTACAGGGGTACAAAAATAACAATATGGGGGTTACACTAACAACAATAAGGGATTATACTAGTAATATAAGGACTTAACACCCTCTTTATTGACAGATGCATTCTTTTTACCCTTACCTTTTGAGGTCTTCTCTTTTTTTCCCCTTATAAGGTTTCTTCCTACCCTCAACAGTAATGTTTTTCCCTCTAGCTTCTAGATGTGTGGCTTGAACACAAACTTCATCTAAGCTTGTAGTGTTAAACATGAAAATATTATGTATTAGGTAGTTATGTAAGCCTCCTATGTACTTGATAAAAGTATCTTGGCTCTGAAAATATACCCCTAATAAGAGAGCTCTTCTCCTAAATTCTTGGGTGTATTCTTGCACATTCTTTCCTTTCAATTGTCTAAAATTTTTCCAGTTCATTATGGATTTCTGCATGTGAGCTAATGGATAAAATTGTTGTTTTATTGCAGTAATGAAATCAGTCCATGATAGGATAATATTACCATGCTTCTTGATCTCCTCCTTTGTATTGGCTTCCCACCAAACAAGTGCTACACCTTCCATCCTCAATGAAGCTAGTTGGATTTTGGTATCATCATCATGAAGGTTATTAATTCTCAAATAGACCTCCATTTTCCTAATCCAATTATCAAGCTTTTCTGCATTAACTTCACCATTAAACATTGGAAATTCAAACTTAACATCAAGTTTTAGAAAAGGACTTTTACCAGTGTTCTTTGACTTGTGTGGCTGATGTATTGAAGATGAAGTAGTGGATGATGATGATGAGGGTGAGGATGGTGACTTTCCACTACCTCCATTTCCTCCATTGCCCTTCTTTTATTTATCTTCATCATTCTAGTCTCTTGATGATCCCTAACCTTCCTTGTGAAGTTTGGATCCTTCTCCTTTTAGTCTCTCATTCCTTTCTTGATAAAGGACTCTCACCATTTCAATCATGTCAAGGAATGCTTTCTTGAACACTCTTTCTTATTCTTTTGGATCCACCTCTTCATGGATTTCTCCTTCTCCTGGAGGCATGCTTAATGCTACTTATGTTTCATTTGGAGGTGAACTAGGGGGTCGAGAATGTGGCAATATTTCCCTCCTTTGATGTGGCTCAATTTTAGAACCTCTTGCTTCCACCAATTTGCCTTCTTCTCTCTTAAACTTGAGCCTAGTATGCATGAAAACCCTCGAAAATAGTTATACAAATATTTGTACACAACAACACCAGATATTAAACTCTAGCTCTGATACCAACCTGATCTAAAAGGAGTGTATTATTTTTCTATGCTAAGTTTCCTTTTAGTAATAAAAACATGTACAATTTGTCTCCATTTGTTTTCTTAAGGAATGAGTTTTTTAACCATGAAACATAGATGAATTTGTGAGTTTTAAGCATGAAAATAAGCCTAAACAACACTGTACATAAGTGTAAAATAGAGAAATAACATCACACATAAGTTTTGCATAGTAGACATGATGAATCAGTTCACCTCTCCTGGGCTACATCTGTTGGTCCAACTCCCAATGGCTTGTCCCTCTTTGTCATTATGCTCAAAATTGTAAATAAATGTGTTTACAAGCCTCTAATGGCTATTTTACCTGCACCAGTGGCTCCAGAATGCTCAAATTAGTTTAGGTGGACTCCTATTTCACCCAAATTGGTCGAAAATTGACCTCCCAAAGTGTTTTTCCCAATATTAGCTAGAAAAACTCCACTAAAAGTGGAGACTGCACTTATCCACTGTCCAAAAATAGCCAAAAACCCTAAATTTAATGACACGCTCCAATCTAACCGTTCGTTAACATTAACATTAAATGTTGGGGAGGGTGTGGCCACATGCCAACCCCCGAAACCATGCAGTCATAACTCTTGGAGCAGAGCTCACGGTCTAACCACCGTGGACAATACAGTTAACTAGAGTTTTCGGATCGGAGTTCTCACAACCATCGACGTAACCGTCGCTGAATCGCAAGGCTAGCCCACATGTGACATGGTTCAATTTTATCCACCGAGGTTTATGGTATATTCAACCGTCATTTGAATTTTGATGTCACGGTGTGACATGTGATCACGACCGCGAAAACTGCTGGAGTTTAAGTTTGTTATAGGTGCCAGTTGAATTAACTGTTTGATGTCGGGTTTAACCATATTACATGTGACCAACAACCTTGGGGCTGCCAACGGGTTGGGACCACCGGCGGTCCCCCCCCTCAACCTTGAAACTTAAACACTTTAAAATTATGTTGTAGATGTACATAAATTTTAGTGCAACCTCCTGAGGACACATGGAAACATCTGGGCTTGCCACGTGTCACTCATCCAACGAACCAAATATAAACTTACAACTCCATCTAATGGTCCTAGTTGTGCCACGTGGAGAAATCTAATTGGATATGAGAAAAAGGAATATTCCCAATATATGCCACCTCCGGACTGTACCTGCATGCTGATTGGGCATCCCAATCACCCTGTCACAAAATTTTTAGCTGTTTAGGAAAAAAAACATAACGCAATATCTTCCTCATACGACATCAGTTTTTTGAACCATTCACGACACCGAAATCACAACGAAAAGACCTATCATGTCACTAAGGTTTGGTACAGTTTCTAGCACTTTAAATTTTTAGAAAAACACATGATCTCTTGATCAACAGTGTTGGAAGATAACGGGTTGAAGGAATTTGTATATAATGATGGTCAAGATATAGAAAAATGGAAGAAGTGTGTAGAAAAGGTGAGTAGGATCATATTGGAGGTAGTTCAAGATCATATTGTCTCGAATATCCATGGGGAAGAGACTCTATATGCAATGCGACAAGCCTTGATAGAATTTTTTCATAACAATAATGACCACAAGAAGCTGTCACTGGAGGACAAGTTTCGAAAGCTCAAGATGGAATAGGGTGACACAATACCACAATACCTAAGTAAGTACACACAATGTAGTGATGAAATTGGGAGTGTTGGTGTATGGTAGTAGAAGATGATCTGGTAAGCCTGAAACTTCTAGGCCTTCCCAAGAGCTAGAAAAACTACCAGGATTTGGTAAATGGGAGGGAAAAGTATTGGAAGTGATTGTGGTCCAATTTGGTGAAAGAAGAAATAAGGCGGAACACCAGAGAAAATACCTCATCCAAGTGTGACAATGAGGAGAATTGTGCCTTGTATGGAAAGTAAAAGAAAGGGAAAGGTAATAAATCCCAATCTAAAGTAGAATCTGGTCAGGAGGGAAGGAGGAAATACTTGTAGAAAATCAAGTGATTTCATTGTCATGAACTAGGACACTATGCCATGAAGTGTCCACACAAGAATAAGGGTAATAATCCCTCAGGAGGAGAGACATATGAAGCTTTGGATTCATAGCTTGAACTTGATTTCACCCTCATAGCTTATATGGTGAGCATAGTAATGGGTAGTGTGTGGTATCTGGATAGTTTGGCCTCATTCCATATGATGGGAAACTGAGAATTATTTAGTGAATTGAAGGAGAAGGACCTCCAGATGCACATCGATATGGGAGATGATGGAAGGTATAACATGACCGATATTGGTATAGTTAATTTTCAAAGGGAGTCTGGCTCCCATTTCAAATTAAAATATGTCATGTATAGTCTAAAGAAGAATCTCGTTTCAGTTGTTATGTTGGAAGACCATGGCTACGATGCGATATTTAGCAAAGGGAAGGGTTTCCTTAGAAACATCACCAAGGGACAAGTGAAGTAGATCGAGGTTCGAGTGAAGAACCTCTACAAATTGGATGTAGACGATTCTGCAATATTGAGCATAAAAGTAGAGAAGGTGTAGAGCCAAGACATCAGTGAATTATGACATATGATACTCTGCTATTTGCACCATGTAGCTTTGAAGATCATGCAACATATTTAAATAGGACTTCCCAAAGGTGCATTAGAGAAGTGAGATACATGAAAAGGGCGTACATTGGGGAAGTACACAAAATCCACCTTTCATGATCGAGACAATAGAGTGCAAGTAGTCGTTGAAAGGATTCACTCGGATGTGTGTGTACCTTTCTTGATAGCCTCCACTGCCAAACACATGTATTATTTTATATGTGTAGATGATTTCTCATGAAAGTGCTGGATTTTCTTCATGCAAATGAAAGATCATGCATTCTCCAAAGTTTTTGAATTTATTATATATATATATATAAAAAATTTAAATGTGATGATTCTGTTTCTTCTTCTTTCCTATTCAGGTGGCTACAGAAGAAAAAATAATCTTCAAAACTCAAAAACACACAGTGTGTGTGTTCCTGATCCTACTCCCCCTTTGTGGGGCTGAAGCATGCAACACAGTTGTTTATATGCAAAACATGAGTGTTGGATCTCAAAATTTCATTCATTTCACCCTCTTTTCTTTCATGTTGCTTCAGAATTTTCCATATTTCACAACTCCATAACCATAAACTAAGACCATCTTCATAATGAAATATGGTTTTAGAAACATTATTTTCCAATACATTGATTTTGGTATCTTAAGTGAATTTATGGTTAAATATTAGAAAAATAACATGTACTCTCTTATATATAAAATTTCGATGAGTTTTGTGACACATGTAGGCATATTCGAAGATTCCAAGAGAGTCTTATTTGGCCTCCAAGATTCAAATTCAAATTTCCTCTTCAAACTCTTGAAGATTTGAGGAATATTTTAGATCATTGGTCAAACACATTTCATGGAGAAAGATCATGGGAGTTTTCATAAGTGTCTCCTATAAAATCTAGGAGAGATTTGTGAGAGGATATGAAGAGATGCTAATTGCTATATGTCAACACATGGTTGTTGTTATCACTATAATTTTTTTTTCCAAACTTGGACAGTTTGCTTTGTTCCTAGTCATGGTTTTTAGATAGGTGTTAAGTCATTTTAAGTTTTTAGTGGTTAAGTGATAGGGTTAGAGTCTCATTTTCATTCACATAATAAAGTCCAACAACCTTATTTCATACCTTGAGAGTCTCATACCATGTTTAGAGAGTCAAGTTTCTAACCATTTAAAGAAAAAAATTGATTAAGCCACAAAACCACGTTTTCGTAGCACAGACAGTGTTAAAAAATGCTTTTGCGCTATGAAAACGCTGCTCTTTTCGTAGCGCAAAACCCTGAAATTACATTAGGCGCGCTATGAAATCGGGGATTCATAGCAAGTCTTGTCAAAGTATCAAATCCATCAAATTCCGTTAATCCTTCATGATTAGGTGTCAGCCACAAGTCTTTTCTCACACATGCAACCATTCATAGCCATCATGACATTCGTTAGAGGTCATTTATCTTAGTCATTTTCAAATTTGAAAAGGGCTGGTTTTTGGTTCTATTGTCTCATGCAAGAAACACATGATGCATACCCTTTTTCGAATGGTAAGCTCATGGTAAGAAGAAATCAAAGCTTCTCTCATTCATCAAGCGAGGTTGATTATTACTTTCAAGCAAGACAGTTTACTCTGAAATCAAGCGAGGTTGTTGGTTACAGGTTTTCAAGAAGCACACAGGAATTTCAAGGAAAGGATGACAGAGGAAAGAAAGAACCATAGATTAGGCCAGTGTTTAAGGACGAAGCCTGAAAGTATAGAGGCTCTAACCAAGGAAAAATTAGTTGAGGAAGCCTTCAAAAAGACAGGATGTTGGAAATTCTGTGAAAAATTGCAGGGAGGTCATAATCAAGTGACAAAAGAGTTTGTTCTTAATTTCACTAGTTTGAATACTAAAGTTGGAGTCTTAAATTTTCCAATTTCCCCTCAAATCATATCTTTAGTGACAGAGATTCCAAGGGGAGAAGAATGATGGTTCAAAAACTTCAGGTTTGAGATGGAACCTTGTAAAATATTTCTAAAGCCAGAGTTTGTAGAGACAGACTTAACTAAAGCAGTTCCAAGAAGTTACATCAAGAACACATATGCCAACCTGCTCTTCAACATTCAAAGGTATTTCACCTGTGAGGGAAGATACCATTATGTGTATTCTTATCATTTCAAACTCTTGTTGCATTTTACTGGAATAATTTCTTTGGATTTGCCTTTCTTCCTGTTTTGAATTTTAGCTAAGATGGAAGATAAAGTGCAAATGAAGACTCAAGGATGTGAAACTCCAATTTTCCATCATGGTCTAGTTAAATTGATAGTTTTACATGAACTTCAGAGGATAAACAGAGAATGGTCTACATTTTTGTTTTTGTGTGGATTTGGGGTGGAAACACAAGAAAAAGGTGTTAGCCCTAAGACTAAGGAAAAATCACCATCAGAAACCAGTGACCCTGCAAAGACAAGATCAAAAATATTTGTCAAGTTGAAACCCAGAAAGCAAGTGAAAGAGCCAGAGATTAAAACATCAATGATTATTCAAGAGACCCCTCAACCTGCATAAAAGAGGACAACTAAAGTTAAGGAAATAGTACATGAACAGTCAACCAACAAATCAGCCCAGAAAAGATTGACTAGAAGTCAAATAACAAAGGAAAGGGGCAAAATAGTGGTTTCAGAAGAAGGTCTAGGTTTAAAGGGCAATTTGAATGATATTTTATAGGCTATTGATATTGAAGAATCTCCTTTAGTTCAGGCAGGCTTTATAAACTTGGATGAAGGGAAATCTAAGAAGATGAAATCTTCCAAAAAGCTGGATTTTGATGATGAAATTTCAGAATTTTTGTTCAAGCCCAGATGGCCTTTAACTAGGCAATCAAAAAAGTTGCAAGAGCTAGATATGGAGTTAGATAAAGCAGAGGAAGTTTCCAATGTTTATGAAGAGCCCATAGACCTATCATCACCAATGCCTGAAAGTGACAAAAACAAAGTTTTCAACATTCAAAGAGAAAAGAGCAGTTATGAAGAAATTAAAGAAAAGTTGAGACTAGCTAATCTTGAAATTGCTAAGCTTAAGAAGAAAGCAAGAAGACATGCTGTTGAGAAGACAAACTTCAACATAATAAGGGCTCTGTGGGAGGTTGAAAGAGTTTCAAAACCTGAAACAGTCAACAGTGAAGCTCAGTACTTTACCTGGACTGTCCCTGCAATCAAAGAGGCAAGATTTATGAGAATGATAAATGTTAAATCGAGGGCTACTAACAGGAGACTGAAGAGGCAGATTGAAGATCTTGAAATTCAATCAACAAAGTTTGAAGGTCAGCTATAGCAGAGATAAAACAAGAGCAGTAAGTGACAAATCCTTAATACAATCAACACTGTTACCGATGAAATAGGTAACCACACTGTTACCTACTTTTTTTTTTTGTAGCATAAAAAGCACTTGATTTTGAAAAGTGGTGATGCAGAATCACCCTCTTTTTTTTTTTTGTGCACATTTTTGACACTCTAATATTTTTATTTATGAAGTATGAATATTTGTTTTAAAATGTTAGTGATTTTCATGCTAATTTTGAAACGTATTGATGCAGCATCAACTTTTTTTTTTAGAGCAGTGATTTTCATGCTAATTTTGAAACGTATTGATGTAGCATCAACCTTTTTTTTTAGAGTGGTGATTTTCATGTTGGTAATAAAACACAAAACTTAGATAAAAAAATATATATAAAAACAATAAAAATGTAAAAAAAAAACAAAATTAACTCGTTAAAAAAAAAAAAAGAAGAAGAAGAAGAAGAAAGAAAGAAAAAAAAGAAAAAGAAAAAAGAAAAAAAAGAGGTCGAAAATTATATCAAAAGAAATGACAAAATTTGAAAAAAAAACACATAATTTAAAGAAAAAAAACAAAAATTAACCAAAAAATTAAAAATAAAAAACATCAAAAAATATTTTTTTCTAGGTTATTAAAAAAAAACCATATAATTAAAAAAAAAAAATAGAAAATTTAAAAATGATTTAAATTACAAAATTAAAATTTAGATTAAAAAATAAAATAAAATAAAGAAAAAATTAAATTTAAAAAATAATAATAATAAGAAAAAAAAAATACAAATTTTAAAATTAACAAAAAATAAAAATAAAAATTTAATATTGAAAGAGAAAATTAAAATAAAAGAATTATATATATATATATATATATATATATATATATATATATATATATATATATATAAAAAAAAAAAATGAAACAATTTTTAAATTTTAAAAATGAAAAACTAAATAAACTAAAATATTAAAAAAAAAATTAAATTAAATTAAAATTTAATAAATTTAATAAATAAATTTTAAATTTTAAAAAATAATTAATCTAAAATATTAAATTAAAAAAAAAAAACAAAAAAAATTAAATCAAATTAAATTTAAAATAAAAAATTTGAATTAAAAAAAAAATAACTTTAAATTTTTTGAATTAAAAATAAAATAAAATAAAAAAAACAATATTAAAAATTAAAAAAAATTAAAAAAATAAGAATTTTTTTATCGTGGTGGCGCCGCCAATCGGCCTCCCGCCCAGGTGGCGGCGGAGGCCGGCCGCTGAGCGGGCGGGGAGGCTCCATGCAGTCCCCCGCCCACCCCGGCGGCGGCCTCGGCCGCCACGGGCGGGCGCCCGGCTCCGGGGGCGCCCTCCCGCTGCGGGATCAGCGCGGGAGGGCGATTCCCAGAATCGGCCTCTCGCCATTCTGGCCTCCCTATTTATTTTTTTAATTTGATTTTTTTTTTTAATTAAATTTATTTATTTATTTTTTTAAAATTCAAAAAATTTAAAATTATTATTATTATTTTTAATTTAATTTTTATATTTGAAATTTGAATTTATTTATTTATTTATTTTTTCTAAATTTTGTATTTTTTTTTTAATATTTAATTGATTTTGTATATATATATATTATGTTTAGTTTTTTCATTTAATTTTTAAAAATTTAATTAATTTTGTATTTTTTTTTAAATTTATTTAAATTTAATAATTTTTTTTTAAATTTTATATATATATATATATATATATATATATATATATATATATATATATATATATATTTCAATTAAAATTGTGTATTTAAAATTAGATTTTTTTTTAATTAAACTTAATATTTTCAAATTAATTTGTTTTTATTTTATTTATTTTTTTCAATTTTTTATTTTTAATTGTTTTTTAAAGTTTTTTAACTTTTTATTTTAACAATGTTTTTTTCTTTATATTTAAAATTTATTTGTTTATTCATTTATTTATTAAAATTTAATATATATATTTTTTTAATTTAATTTGTTATTTTAAAATTAACATTTTTTTTTTAATTTAATAAAATCTAATATATATATATATATATATATATATATATATATATATATATATATATATATATATATATAAATTTTTATAATTAAAATTTATTTGTTTTTTTAATATATATTTTTTTAAATTTAATATTTTTATTGTATTTTATTTTTCATTTTTTATTTTAATTAATTTTTCATTTTTTTACTTTTAATTTCAATAATGTGTTATTTTTTTTTATTTTAAAGTTTTAAATTTATTAAAATTTAATATATTTCTTTAAATTTAATTTGATTTTTTATTTTTTTATTTTTATTTTTATTTTTAAATTTAATAAACATTTTCTTTTTCTTTTTTAAATTTAATTTCTATATTTTGTTTTTTATAATTTTTTTTTTTTTTTCTCGAAATTTTAATCTTTAAATTTTAATTTTTTAATTTTTTATTTCTTAGATTTTAGGTTTTTTTTAATGTTTGAATTAAAATTTTTATTTTGTTTTTATTTTTATTTTTTTATTCCTCTATATTTTTAAAATTTAAGCTTTAAAATGTTTTTATTTTTTAAATTTATTTTTTTCTTAAGTTTTAGGTTTTTTTTTATGTTTGAATTTTAAAAATTAAAAAATGTTATTACTATTTTTAGAAAATGTCAAAAATATGACACAATTTTTTTTTTTTGTTATTCCAGCATCAACTGGTTTTGTTTTGAGGGTGTTTTTTCAATCGTTTTTTCAAGAAACAATTTTGTTTTTAGCATAATTTTATAAAATGTTGAAATTTGACCTTAAAAAAAAACCAAGTGTGTTCTGGAATACACTTTTTTTTGTTTTTGGGGTGTTTTCCCATGTTTTTTTAAGTCTTTTTGGGCTAGAGTTCCCGTTTTGAGGTCAGGTTACCTATTTCATCGGTAACAATGTTAATCTTGTTGTTGGGAAGGACATCACTTTTTGAGGACATTTCAAAGTTGACTTATTTTGATTGTTAAGGTCTATAGACATCATGGAAATCATTAAAAGGTGCAAATATTCTTAAAGTCTGAGAATTGTGAAAAAACTGTGTAAAAAAGACATAGACAGCAGTTTCGTAGTGCGCTATGAAACTACTGTAGGTGCATTTTTGAATATTTTTATAAGGGTTTTGAGAGGTAAAAACACTTGGTTTCCGAATTTTGTTGCTGCTGGTGGATGGAAAGGGCTCACAGATGAAAGTTCAGGTGTCAAAGCAAAATAAAGTGGGTGGTTAAGAGATGTCTACAAAGATACAGATTCTGCGCTACGAAAATAGCTGCTATTTTCATAGCGCAACCATATCATCTCTCTTTATACTTTTTCAAAGGCTTAATTTTTGTACAGGTGGAAAGGCATGGTTCCACGGAAATGATAACACATGTCACCTATCTCAAAAAGTCAATATTGCCAGCAAAAGGGTTCGAAGATCATCAATGAAGGTAAAAGCTAAATTACAGGAAACATGTTCCCTGTTTTGTAGGGCATATAAGACATGAATCGACATGATTGCATAACAAGATTAGAGACATCATCAAGGTCGAAGATATGGACAAAAAATTGTCAGAGATATTATTTAAGTCTTAGATAAGGTTGTTTTAGACATAATAAGGAGTTTTACTCCTATTTGTACTAGGACTTCTAGAAGAGATAATTAACTGTCAAATGTAATTAAGAGTCTGTTTTAGGAGCAGATAGGTGTCAAACTTAGAAATTCGAATTCTCTTCAAGATGGATAAGGGAATCCAAGATTGTAATGATGACTCTATAAGAGACATGAAGTCGAATTGCTAAAGGTTGGCATTTTTTCATTAGCAAGAAAATTGTGTTATTGTAGCAGACTGAGTGTTTTCATCTTAATACAGATATTGGCTTTATTACTCAAGATTCAGAAATAGTTTTTGGTGTTTGATCTTCCTATGGCTTTCCTCATCTACCTATTTACAGTGGTATGAACATGTGTTACTTAGAATTCATTGGAAAATGCTCTAACTTCCTTCATATGTTTGTAAACTGTGTTTTATTCACTGTGTTACTGTTTTGCTGATACATCTAAAACTCTGAAATGCCCTGACTTCCATGTTAAGCTAATTTTGATGTTTTTTTGAAACATACCTTGACTCCATAGCCCAATAAATGTTTTTTTATCAATAATTCAACCCGTTATACACTTTTATCCAATTTATTCCTAGAGTTAGCCATCTAATCCTTAATTCAAAATCTTAAACCTATTGAGAGAGCCCTCTCAGGTTGAGGATGCCAAGCCTCAACTAAAATTCTAGTTTGAAATAGTTACTCAGAGTCTACTTGATCAGCAGCATATCAGGGTCAGATTTTGTGATAACATTTTGGTGCGTCTGCCGGGAGCCTGAAGATTACTCATTCCTGAAATCAAGAAGCTAAACTTCTGAAGGTAGCAGAAGCTCAGAAAGTTTTTCGAGGCTGCAATCTACCTTGGTGACTCCATACATTTTCAAAGTTTAAAGGTGGCTTCGAGAAGGAGATATACACAGAGCAATCCTGATCCTAATCCACCTACCGCTGTGGACAATCCAAACACTATTTCAAGAGGCAGTCAAATAATTTCAGAAATTTCAGGTACTCCATCTCATTTGAAATCTTTGTCCTCTGAAATATTAAGAAGTACTGAAGATAAAAGAGTTGATGTTAATATTCATGAAGTGTTGCTTAGATCATAAAGTGAAAAGGAAATCATTGATATTATCTTAGACCTGCAAAAAAAAGGAATTGACACTTCAGCCTTAGTAACACAAGAAGACAAGGAAGAATTTTGGGAAGTTGTTACCTCTGAACTGTTGTTAGAAAAAGAGTCTTTGGATAAACTCAAAGAACTTGACCCTTTCGAAGTCTTGTTGAAATCCAAAGCTGGTTTACCCCTTCCAAATTGGAGCTCAATTGTCAGTGGCTTACAAAAACCAAGCAATCCTCCTTATATCAGTTCTTCATCTTCTATTTCTGCCCTTCCTAAAACTACTGTTCATCCTCTAATCATGGCTGCTCCTGCTAGGTATGCACCACTTGTACTCCCTGTTGTTTTGCATGACCTTCCTAGTAAATATGCTGCTAGGATTCCTACTTGGGGTAGTGATGAAGAAATTATAGCAGAGGAACATGTAGATAGATTTAATGATTTTACAGATAGAGAAGAAGTTGATGATGAAGATGTGAAGTTAAGACTGTTTGCACAGAGTTTTATTGGTGAAGTTAGAAAATGGTTTAAAGC
Organism: Pinus albicaulis; assembly: GCA_034641835.2. Classification (NCBI taxonomy): domain Eukaryota; kingdom Viridiplantae; phylum Streptophyta; class Pinopsida; order Pinales; family Pinaceae; genus Pinus; species Pinus albicaulis. The sequence continues at coordinate 1,440,796,172 of CM076579.1, forward strand.
TCTTGCACCGGGAAGCATTCAAAATTGGGATGAGTTTGAAGATAAATTTCTAAGGAAATGGGGAAATAGAACCAATCTAGTTCAAGCACTTACTGAATATAACAGCCTTAGAAGGGCACCTGATGAATCTGTCCAAAACTTTTCAAAAATATTTAATAAAGTTTTTGACTCAATTCCAGCTCGTTTGAAACCTCCGGTAGCCTTAGCAAAAATGAGATATGCTGAAGCATTTGATTATGAATTTTCTATCTTGTTGAGAGAAAAAGAGTCACCTACACTTGCTGAAATGAAAAGTGATGCAGTAAAGGTAGAGGTAAACATGATAGCTGCAAAAAATTCAAAAATGGGAAAAACTAAATTAAAAGAAGAGGAGAAACCTTCCACTTCAACTTCTGAAGACAAATTTGATTCAATGATGAAAACCATGGAGAAGTTGATGGATAGGTTAGCTATTGGAAACACTTCTGCTCCTGTGAAACATGAACCTCAGTTTAGAAATCCTCAATTCAGGAGACCTCAAAACCAACAAAGGCCAAGAGAAAATAGAAATTAGCAACCGGATCCTCGAGTGAGACCTCCTTTCAGTAGAATTTGGTAGATGAAGAAGATGAGCCTGAAGTTCCTGAAGAATCTATCCATTGTCTTGACGAAGAGATGTCAGGAATCTTCTTGACTAAAGAAGAGCATGATGAGTAAGATTTGGCTAATCAAGGAGAAAAACCACTAGCTTATTTTAAAGGGTATCAATATGCTATTTTCGAGATGAAAAAACAATATAATCTCATAAATAGAAATGTGCCTATCATTGCAAACAAAGCGCAGCCAAAGAAAGATGCACCAAAGGCTGCTGAAGCTAAAAATGTTACCCCAAATATGGCTGAAGGTATAAAGGACACTCCACTTGGTAAGAAAGACACTCAACTTCCTCCTCTTATTAAAGAAGCTGAAAAATATGTTTCTGTTTTCAACCTTGAGAATGAAATTTCAAAGATTAAAATATCAGTCCCTTTTAGTGAGATTCTCAAGGTAAATGAATATAGAAGAAAGATAGTTAAGATGTTGAATTCACAACCAGGAGCTACTGATATTTTGAATTTCCAAGAAGATAATCCTACTATATATTTAGGTCCAAGGTTAGAAGATGATCAAAACAAAGAATTTCCTCCTTTCTATGTAAGCATTAGTATTCATGATATGACTTTACATAATGCTATGTTGGATTCAGGGGCTTCTCATAACCTTATGCCCAAGGTAATCATGGAAATAATGGGACTACAAATCACAAGACCATACAAGAATTTATTCTCTTTTGATTCTAAAAGGGTTCAATGTATTGGTTTAATCAAAGATGTTGTTGTTGGTCTAACACAAATTCCAGCAAAGATATTTTTTATGGACATTGTTGTGGCTGATGTTCTACCAAAGTTTGGTATGTTATTGTCAAGATCTTGGGCAGCAAAAATCAAAGGCACAATGCAGATGGACCTTTCCTATGCCACTATTCCTGTTTTTGGTGAGCAAAGGAGATTATATTAGGAGACTAGAATGGCTTACATGATAAGTAGCAAGGATAAACCTCAAAATTTTCCTATTTATGCCTTTGATACTGAACTTGGATCTGCCATTCTTTTCAATGAGTCAGCTGATAGTGTTGAGGAAGAAATAAGAGCAGAAAATCAACATTAAAAAAATCAGCACTCAGAAAATCAGCAAGCAGAAAATCGGCAAGTAAATGAAAAAAGGATGGAAGAATGGTGGTCATTGTACTTTGATGGATCAACAGGAAAATAAGGGGCAGGAATAGGGATTTGGATTACAAATCCAACTGATGAGAGTAAGTTTTACTCTTACAAACTAAATTTTGATTGCACAAACAACATGGCTGAATATGAATCTTTGATTTTGGGTCTAGATGTTTTGAAAAGCATGAAGGCTCAAAATATTTCTGTTTTTGGAGATTTTGAATTGGTTATTAGACAAGTTGAAGGTGTTAATTTTATCACACGAAATATGTAAGAATGAGAGCCTACAGAAATTTAGTTTTAGACATGTTGGATAATTTTCAGTCTTATTCCTTCATAGTCAAAACTAGAGATCAAAATTCCATTGCTGATTCTCTTGCTGTCTCTGCAAGTATTTTCATCATTCCTACGCATTCAACTGAAAAATATGAGATTTAAGCTTTTCATAGACCAGCTATACCGAAAAATAGCAAGTTTTTGAAGATGATCAATAGGTAAAGAATTTTATTGAGCTGAAAGAAGAATTTGAAAGTACACATGTAGATCAGCAAAATATGCTTGTTGAGTCTAAAGAAAATTTTGAAGTTTTGAAATTGAAGAATAATGCAATACCAAAAGGTCTTATTCCTCTTGAGAAGCTTTTTGATCAAAATGATGTTTTCAAATCTCCAAAATTACAAGCTGATGAAGAGGAAGTAGAGAGTTGTAATATTGGTACATTAGCTTTGCCTAAAATGATCAAAATCTCAAAGTTCCTTTCAACTGATATGAAATTAAAATATACTGAGATGATGAAGAAGTTTATTGATGTTTTTTCTTGGAGTTATACTGATTTAAAAAATTATGATCCTTCCATTATTCAGCATACTATTCCTATTAAAGAAAATGAGAAGCCTTTCAAGCAGAAATTGAGGAGAATTAATTCTCTTCTTACGCCATTGATTGAAAAGGAAATTAAGAAACTCTTTGATGAAAATATCATTGTTCCAATTAGATTTTCAAATTGGCTTGCAAACTTAGTTTTGGTGAGAAAGAAGAGTGGAGAAATCAGAATTTGTATTGACTTCAGAAATTTGAATAAGACTTCACTAAAGGACAACTACTCTCTTCCTAAGATGGATTAAATTCTACAAAATATTTTTGGTTCACAAAGGATGTCTATGCTTGATGGTTTTTCAGGTTACAATAAGATTCTTGTGCATTTGGATGATCAGGAAAAAACAACCTTAACAATGCCATGGGGCACATTCATGTATGCCAAGATGCCTTTTGGTCTCATGAATGCGGGAGACACTTTCCAAAGAGAAATGAACATTGCTTTTTCTAAAGAAAATGATAAGTCGGTGGTTGTTTATCTTGATGATATAATGGTCTTTTCAAAGAAAGAAGAAGATCATTTGAAACACCTAGAGAAAATTCTGCTGAAATGTAGAAGGTTTGGTATCTCTCTTAATCCTACTAAAAGCATATTTTCTTTAACATCAGGAAAATTACTTGATCATATTATTTCTGAAGAAGGAATTAGGATTGATCCTAATAGAGTTAATGCAATTCAAAAGGTAGATTTTCCAAGAAGCAAGAAAGAGATTCAATCATTTCTTGGGAAAGTAAATTTTGTTAGGCGTTTCATTCCTAATTTTGTTGAGATTGTCAAATATATAACAAGGATGTTAAAGAAAGGAGTTGATATTAAATGGACAACTGAAGAAAAGAAATCTTTTGAAGAAATCAAGAGGGCACTCACACAAGCACCGGTACTCATCAGTCCAGATTTTTCCAAAGAATTTCCAGTTTTTACATTTGCTTCTGAAAACACAATTGCGGGAGTTTTTCTAAAAAAAGGAAAGTAAGGTATTGAACAACCTATTTATTTCTTTAGTAGAACATTAGCGAATGCTGAGTTGAAGTAAAATATTCTAGAAAAACAGGCCTATGCTTTAGTGAAAGATATAAAATATTTCAGAATTTATATTCTGCATTCTCACATTGTGGCATATGTTCCAAGTGATGTGATAAAAGACATTCTAACTGAGGAGGATCCCGATGGTAAGAGGGGAAAATGGATCGCCAAATTGCTGGAATATGATATAGACATCAAACCAACCAAGTTGGTGAAGGGACAGGGCTTGGCGAAACTAATGACTCAGTCAAATTTGGACTGTCTTGACATAAATCTGAATGCAAAAATATCAGAAATTTTTGAAAATGAGGAAGAATTGGTCCAAATTGATGAGAAATATCTTACTTCAGAGTGGTATAAGGATGTGGTTTTTGTTCTACAACATAAAAAAGCTCCCGCTGATCTAACAAAGTCCAAAGCAAGGTTTGTTAAGCTAAAATCTTTGAGATATTTTGTATACGACAAAAATCTGTTTTGGAAAGATACAGGAGGAATTTTGCTGAATTGATTACTTGAAGAAGAAGCTGAAAAAGTCATTGAAGAATTCCATAAAGACGATTGTGGAGGACACCATTATTGGCAAGCTATAGCAAATAAGATTCTAAGATCTAGATATTTTTGGCCAACAATGTTTAAAGACATTTACAAAAAAATCACTGCATGTCATGAATGCCAAATTTTTGAAGGAAGAAGAAAGCTTGTACCTCTACCTTTGGTTCCTATCTATGTGGAAGCTCCTTTTTAGTAGTGGGGGTTAGAATTTATTGGAGAGATACATCCATCATCATCAGGGCAGCATCGCTGGATTCTCACAGTAACAGACTACTTCACCAAATGGATAGAGGCGATACCAACAAGGCAAGGTAATGACTCTGTAATTATTTCTTTTCTAGAGAATAATATATTGTCTAGATTTGGTTGTCCCATGAAGATTATAACAGATAATGCTCAAGAATTTAAGTCCAATAAAATGATAAATTTCTACCATCAATACCATATTACTCTTGGACACTCTACAACATACTATCTGCAAGGGAATGTTCTTGCTAAATCATCAAATAAGAGCATTGTAAGAATCATCAAAAAGGTATAGCAGGAGAACAATAAAGCTTGGAACTTAAAGCTAAATTACGCCTTATGGGCTGATAGGATTTGTACAAAGAGGTCAATTGGGACTTCGCCATATGAATTAGTTTATGGTGCTGAAGCTGTTTTTCCATCATCACTAGGGGTACCGGTCATGAAGTTAATTCAAGGACTTTAAGAGGAACCAAATGCCATTCAGAGGAGGATCAACCAGCTGATAGCCTTGCAAGAAAATAGAAATGAAGTCTATGACAGCCATCAACAAGTTCAAAACAGAATCAAGAACACATTTGATAAGAAGATCAAAGAAGATAGTTTCTAGCTACAAGACAAAGTGTTGAAATGGGAGGCCAAAATTGAGGAAAAGGAAAAGCATGGTAAGTTTTAGAATTTATGGAAGGGTCCTTTTAAGATTGCTGGTTTTCATGGGAACAACACATCTATTGCAGGAAATTGATGGAGGATCATATGCTGAAGGGCCTGTTAATGGCAGGTTAATAAAGCATTATGCTTGCTGAAGTTTCATCAGTCACTCATGACATTGTACATATTCCATCTTTGTCAGTTTTATTGCTAATAATGACAAGTTGAAACAGAGATCTTAAGCCTGAGGTGAAGGCCCAAACACTTTGAAGAAGATGCTTGTCAACACAAATTTATGTTTTTATAAAAAATGGATAGCATTGGAGCTGCAGGTTCTTAGTGTACCACAGGGGCACACTATCCCAAGTGAAGCCACTGTTATCGCTATAATTTTTTTTTCCAAACTTTGACAGTTTGCTTTGTTCCTAGTCATGGTTTTTAGATAGGTGTTAAGTCATTTTAAGTTTTTAGGGGTTAAGTGATAGGGTTAGAGTCTCATTTTCATTCACATAATAAAGTCCAACAACCTTATTTTATACCTTAAGAGTCTCATACCATGTTTAGAGAGTCAAGTTTTTAACCATTTAAAAAAAAAATTTGATTAAGCCATGAAACCACATTTTTGTAGCGCAGACAATGTTAAAAACTACTTTTGCGCTACAAAAATGCTGCTCTTTTCGTAGTGAAAAACCCTGAAATTACATTAGGCGCGCTACGAAATCGGTGATTCGTAGCAAGTCTTGTCAAAGTATCAAATCCATCAAATTACGTTAATCCTTCATGATTAGGTGTCAACCACGAGTATTTTATCACACATGCAACCATTCATATCCATCATGACATTCGTTAAAGGTCATTTATCTTAGTCATTTTCAAATTTGAAAAGGGTTGGTTTTTGGTTTTATTGTCTCATGCAAGAAACACATGATGCATACCCTTTTCCGAATGGTAAGCTTATGGTAAGCAGAAACCAAAGCTTCTCTCATTCATCAAGCAAGGATGATTATTACTTTCAAGCGAGGCAGTTTACTTTGAAATCAAGCGAGGTTGTTGGTTACAGGTTTTCAAGAAGCACACAGGAATTTCAAGGAAAGGATGACAAAGGAAACAAAGAACCACAGGCCAGGCCACTGTTTAAGGATGGAACCTGAAAGTATAGAGGCTCTAACCAAGGAAAAATCAATTGAGGAAGCCTTCAAAAAGACAGGATGTTGGAAATTCTGTGAAAAATTGTAGGGAGGTCATAATCAAGTGACAAAAGAGTTTTCTCTTAATTTCACTAGTTCGAATACTAAAGTTGGAGTCTTAAATTTTCCAATTTCCCCTCAGATCATATCTTTAGTGACAGAGATTCCAAGGGGAGAAGAAATATGGTTCAAAAAATTCAGGTTTGAGATAGAACCTTGTAGAATATTTCTGAAGCCAGATTTTGTAGAGACGTACTTAACTAAAGCAGTTCCAAGAAGTTACATCAAGAACACATATCCACACCTGCTCTTCAAAATTCAAAGGTATTTCACCTGTGAGGGAAGATACCATAAGGTGTATTCTTATCATTTCAAACTCTTGTTGCATTTTAATGGAATAATTTCTTTGGATTTGCCTTTCTTCCTATTTCGAAGTTTAGCTAAGATGGCAGATAAAGTGAAAATGAAGACTCAAGGATGTGAAACTTCACTTTTCCATCATGGTATAGTTAAATTGATAGTTTTACATGAAATTCAGAGGATAAATAGAGAATGGTCTACATTTTTGTTTTTGTGTGGATTTGGGGTGGAAACACAAGAAATAGGTGTTAGCCCTAAGACTAAGGAAAAATCACCATCAGAAACCAGTGACCCTGCAAAGACAAGATCAAAAATATTTGTCAAGTTGAAACCCATAAAGCAAGTGAAAGAGCCAGAGATTAAAACATTAGTGATTATTCAAGAGACCCCTCAACCTGCACAAAAGAGGACAAGTAAAGTTAAGGAAACAATACAGGAACAGTCAACCAGCAAATCAACCTAGAAAAGATTGGCTAGAAGTCAAATAGCAAAGGAAAGGGGAAAAACAATGGTTTCAGAAGAAGGTCCAGGTTTAAAGGGTAATTTGAATGATATTTTACAGGCTATTGATATTGAAGAATCTCCTTTAGTTTAGGCAGACTTTATAAAATTGGATGAAGGGAAATCTAAGAAGATGAAATCTTCCAAAAAGCTGGATTTTGATGATGAAATTTCAGAGTTTGTGTTCAAGCCCAGAAGGCCTTTAACTAGGAAATCAAAAAAGTTGCAAGAGTTGGATATGGACTTAGATAAAGTAGAGGAAGTTTCGAATGTTTATGAAGAGCCCATAGACCTATCATCACCAATGCCTGCAAGTGACAAAAATAGAGTTTTCAACATTCAAAGAGAAAAGAGCAATTATGAAGAAATTAAAGAAAAGTTGAGACTAGCTAATCTTGAAATTGATAAGATTAAGAAGAAAGCAAGAAGACATGCTGTTGAGAAGACAAAATTCAATAGAATAAGGGCTCTGTGGGAGGTTGAAAGAGTTTCAAAACCTGAAACAATCTGTAGTGAAGCTCAGTACTTTACCTGGACTGTCCATGCAATCAAAGAGGCAAGATTTATGAGAATGATAAATGTTAAATTGAGGGCTAATAACAGGAGACTGAAGAGGTAGATTGAAGATCTTGAAATTCAATTGACAAAGTCTGAAGGTCAGCTACAATAGAGATAGAACAAGAGTAGTAAGTGACAAATCCTTAATACAGTCTTGTTGTTGGGAAGGACATCACTTTTTGAGGAAATTTCAAAGTTGACTTATTTTGATTGTTAAGGTCTATAGACATCATGGAAATCATTAAAAGGTGAAAATATTCTTAAAGTCTGAGAATTGTGAAAAAACTGTGTAAAAAAGACATAGATAGCAGTTTCGTAGCGCGCTACGAAACTGCTGTAGGTGCATTTTTGAATATTTTTATAAGGGTTTTGAGAGGTAAAAACACTTGGTTTTCGAATTTTGTTGCTGTTGGTGGATGGAAAGGGCTCATAGATGAAAGTTCAGGTGTCAAAGCAAAATAAAGTGGATGGTTAAGAGATGTTTACAAAGATACAGATTCTGCGTTACGAAAACAACTGCTATTTTCGTAGCGCAACCATATCATCTCTCTTTATACTTTTTCAGAGGCTTAATTTTTGTACAGGTGGAAAGGCATGGTTCCATGGAAATGATAACACATGTCAATATTGCTAGCAAAAGGGTTGGAAGATCATCAATGAAGGTAAAAGCTAAATTACAGGAAACATGTTCCCTATTTTGTAGGGCAGATAAGACATGAATCAACATGATTGCATAACAAGATTAGAGGCATCATCAAGGTCGAAGATATGGAGAAAAAAATGTCAGAGATATTATTTAAGTCTTTGATAAGGTTGTTTTATACATAATAAGGAGTTTTACTCCTATTTGTACTAGGACTTCTAGAAGAGACAATTAACTGTCATATGTAATTAAGAGTCTGTTTTAGGAGCAGATATGTGTCAAAATTAGAAATTCAAATTCTCTTCAAGATGGATAAGGGAATCCAAGATTGTAATGATGACTCTATAAGAGACATGAAGTCGAATTGCTAAAGGTTGGCATTTTTTCATTAGCAAGCAAACTGTGTTATTGTAGCAGATTGTGTGTTTTCATCTTAATAAAGATATTGGCTTTACTACTCAGGATTCAGAAAGAGTTTTTTGGTGTTTTATCTTCCTATGGATTTCCTCATCTACCTATTTGTAGTGGTATGAACATTTGTTACTTAGAATTAATTGGAAAATGCTCTAACTTCCTTCATATGTTTGTAAACTGTGTTTTATTCACTGTGTTACTGTTTTGCTGATACATCTAAAACTCTGAAATGCCCTAACTTCCATGTTAAGATAATTTTGATGTTTTGTTGAAACATACCTTGAATCCATAGCCCAATAAATGTTTGTTGATCAGTAATTCAACCAGTTATACACTTTTATCCAATTTATTCCTAGAGTTAGCCATCTAATCCTTAATTCAAAATCTTAAACCTATTGAGAGAGTCCTCTCAGGTTGAGGAGGCTAAGCCTCAACTAAAAGTCTGGTTTGAAATAGTTACTCAGAGTCTACTTGATCAGCAGCCCATCAGGTTCATATTTTGTGATAACAATTGTAACCACATGAAATATTTGTAGATCTAGGAGAGATTTGTGGATATACATTTATGAGTTAGTTATCTTAGTTTTTGTATAAATAGGAGTGCCTTATCCTCTAAAATGGTGTGAAAATTTTGGAGCTATTCTCATGCTTCATTGCAGAGTTTTAGATGTTAAGGATTGACACTCTGCTTATGATTGATATAATGAATATCATTATAGTTCACTTTGATATGGTTGTGCCTTCATATGGTGTTTCATTAAGAGTTTTCTCAAATTTCCACCTCTCATGCACTTTGGGAGGACCACCTAATGAGTATGGGATGTATTCTAATGATTTATATTTTTAATTTCTTTATTCTCGTTTTAAGTATTTTGATTAGATGCATTGTTTACATTATGTCATACTCATTCCATTTATGTTCTTTCGCAGGTTAAGATTTATTTATCTCATTTCATGGATTCATTTCTTTTCAATTTGTTTGATAGATATTCATTAATGATTCTAATTTGAAAATACACATTTTAGTAATTTAAATTGATCTCTTACTGCTTTCAGCCTTTAATGTTCATAGTTTAATAATTCAATGCTTTCTTAGTATAGGATTTGTTGCTTTCTAGATTACATTTACTTTCAAGTCATTAGAATATATTTTCTTTCTTTTTGGTAAAATAGATTTACTTTCATGTTATTAAAATAGATTTATTTTCACGTCAATAGAGTAAGTTTACTTTCATGTCAATTTTCATTTCAATTTCATAGATTAAAAGATTTCTTTCCAAGTTCTGAATTGAGACTTTTGAAAAATAAAGTGTGTGCACACTTATCGTAGAAAATTTTCATGAATAGGTGTGTCATAATTTCAATAGGTTAATTCACTCTTAATTGAAAGTTGATTTCTAGCATATATTTTTCACGCATAATTCACAAGTTCACAAACCCCAGGTTTGACAATTTAATGACAAGTAATTTAACTAACAATTAAATTACCCGACAATGAGTCCTCATCAGATTCTTGGGATGAGTACACCAAAGGAATATTTTTAAGGGATGAAACCATATGTGTCACACTTTAGGATATTTGGATCATCAATTTACTATCATGTTTCCAAGGATAGAAGGCAAAAGCTAGAGCCTACAACTGAGTTGGGTATATTTTTTGGGTACATAGAAACACCTCACAACTATCAGGTGTACATGCCATCTCTAAGGATGAAAATTGTTAGGAGAAATGTGAATTTTGATGAGGAGAAGGAAATGAGGTGTTCTCTTGGGAGGGAGCTTCAATGACATTCAGATCAGTAGATTTTGGATCCAAAGGAAGAACCTCAGGAAGTTTTGGAGTAGCCACAAGCAGAGGAACAAAGAGTGGAGACACCCACTCAAGCAGAGACATCCAAAGATGGAAGGAAGCACACCAGATAAGCTCTCAGATTGTTGTATGATTTTAGAGAAAATTTAGGAGCACCCACATAACAATGTATTCAGAGGAGATCACCAAATCAGTACACTAGCTACATGGCTCTGATGAGTGAGTTTGTAGAGACAGAGCCATCCTCATTTGAGGAAGAAGTGCAACAACCAGTATGGGTTGATTCCATGGTAGAGGAATATGATTATGTTATCAGATTTTCTTTTTGGGGAAGTGGTACCAAACCAAAAGACAAGTCAGTGGTAGGTTCCAGGTGGATCTACAAGGTGAAGCAAGAAGAAGATGGAAGCATCGAGAAAAATAAGGCCATATTTGTGGCCAATGGGTTCTCTCATGTGTAGGGAATTGATTATGAGGAGACCTTTTCTCCAGTAGCAAGGTGGTATTTAATCATATCAATTCTAGCACTTGCAGCGCAGATGCGATGGAAGATACGTCAGCTGAATGTGAAGACAACATTCCTCAATGGACTAATTGAGGAGGAGTTGTACATTGAACAACCCAAAGGATTTGAGACCTTCGACAAAGATTTACATTTGTGTAGACTCAAGTGAGCATTGAAGTAAGCACCCCTTGCTTAATACACCAATATCGACAACTATTTCACTGGGTTTGGATTCACCAAAAGTGAATCAGATGCAAACCTTTACCATATTGTTGTTGAAGGTAAATTATTGATTATAGTATTATATGTCAATGATTTAATTTTAATCCATCATGAGAAGTTGATAAAATATTTCAAAGAGGATCTGACAAGATAATTAGAGATGAAGGACATGGAGATTATGCATTATTTCCTCGATTTGTAAATTTGGAAAGGAGATGGGGAACTATTTGTCTCTCAGAGCAAGTATGCCAACGAGATACTGAACAAGTTCCACATGGAGAGCAACAAACCCATGGAGACTCCTCCAGCAAGGAATTGGAGGAAGGGAGATTCCACTTTAGGTGAGGTAGTAGAGGCTACCATTTACATGTAGCTTGGGGGTTATCTTATGTATTTGGTGAAAACATGATTAGACATATGTTATGTAGCTAACAAACTTAGTCAAGTAATGGTTAATCCAACCAAACTATCTTGGAAGGTAGCAAAGAATGTGTTGAGATACCTCAAAGGCAATACTTAGTTTGGTATTTGGTACAAATAGACAGAGGGAGTGAAGTTGTAAGGCTTCACATATGCAGATTGGGCAGGGAGTCCATTAGACATGAAGAGCACATCAGGAGGATTTTTTAGTGTTGGGTCAGTAGAAATTTCTTGGTACAACAAGAAGCTGAGATTTGTTGCATTGAGCTCAACAGAAGCAAAGTACATGGCTGCAAGTCAAGCAACATGTGAGGATATCTAGATGAGAAATATTCTTCTTGGGTTATTTGGTAAACATATGGATCTTATTGTCATTTACTGTGACAATTAGAGTTGTATTAAACTCTCTAAGAATCCAGTATTTCATGATCGATCCAAGCATATAGACATCCAGTATCACCATCTATGAGATTGTGTGCAAAGGCAGATCATGTTGTTGAAATACACTCCTACAGAGGGTCAATATGAAAATATTTTGACAAAGGATATTTCAAGAGGAAAATTCGAGCTCCATAGAGGCAAGATCAGGGTATTAAATAATCCATTTCTTTTTGAGAGGGATTGGTGAAAATGCATCAAGAAAATCTAGTTTTGACTTTTCCTTGGTCAAACTAGATAAAAAATTTGAATTTGAATTTCAATAAAATACTTGGAGGTTGTTAATTGAGGTCATATGGCACTTATAACTCAGTTAACACAGTTGATTCGAGTCCGAGACACTTGATATTATTTTGTTATGATTGATTGCTAATTTCTGGCAATCTATTTCAGTTAATTTGAGTTATTGTGAGTTTAACTAGTTATAACTAATTAAGAACTAGTGGAAGGTCTAGTAGTGGGGTGTTTTCACCTATGATCAACCAGTTAACTCATCAATCAACCCAAAATAATTGATGCATGTAGGAAACTCGAGTTACCCAGTTGACATTGGAGTTTAAGGGAAGTGTACTATTAGTTGTAGACTATTCAAAGTTGTACGGGTGGTGCATGGAGTCAGAGACGGGCCTACATGAATTGCACAATTCCCAATGAGTAATTTCCCAAATTAATAGGGGCTAATTTCTTATTGAACAATGCAAGGAAATAAGGACCTGGGAAAGCAAGAATTTGGTTAAGTATTGACCAGAGGCATCTTGTGACGTAGTGAGATAGATTATACTAGTGTAGAGGTTTCTCAGGCTTGAGCAAGCATTATATTTCTTCTTTATTTTCTGATTAATGCAATACATATAGGAAGGGGTTTTGAGCAACTACTTTCCCATAGATAAATACATGTGCAATGTGTGATTGTATGTTGTTATTTCACGATCCTTTTTTTTTTTTTTTTTCTGCTGTTCAATAAAGTAGATTCAAGTCTTTTGATTTAGTAAATTTCATAAGCAATTTTGAATCTACAAGGAATTTTTACATGGTACCAGAGTTGGAATCACAATAGAAAAGAGAATTCGAAGTTTTCTTTGCAGGTGAATCAAATTTGTAAGATCAATTCTTTAGAGCTAGCAGGATGGTTTTCTATGGAATAAGACTTGATTATGCCCTTGAGGGTAGCTTGAAATATGTTTCTTGGAAGGACACGATGGAGGTAGTGTTGGAAGATAACGGGTTGAAGTAATTCATAGATAATGATATTTCTAAACATCCAACATTTGATGCTCAAGTTCTAGTAGAATGGAAGAAGTATGTAGCAAAGGAGAGGAGGATCATATTGGAGGGAGTTCGAGATCATATTGTCTCAAATTTCCATGGGAAAGATGTTAGGATATTCTGACACATACGAAATAGTTAAGTATAACTTGGTCTAGTGTAGATTTAGGTAAAGTGTGTTTCTTTACTATGTACATTTGTAACTTATAATTTGACAGTCACGATTTGTAGTGATCTGACGGTTCAATCTCTCCTCGGTATTAACAACACTTGATCCGTGGCTTAGCACCCGATTGTCCATGATATCTATTTAAAGAGCATGGAGGGTCATTTTTCTGGTAACCATTTATGAGAGAAACATATGAAACTTTTATTTTTTATATTAATAAATTTCCTGAAGTGGCCACGTTGGCTCAGGTTGTGGACTGTTTCCCTCTTCGAGGGTTTTAACCAAGTGATATACTGGTGTACTGATTTGTGATATGTTTGTGAGCGATGAAATTTGGTGTTTGATCTAAGGAAATTACCCTATAAATTCCTACATGGTATTAGATCCATTTTGAGGGCCGCATCCATTGTTGATCCAAATCCAAAGCTGATTTGACTGCATGCGACTGTCGTTTTCCGGATCTACTATTTTTGACCACTTTCGGGCCGAGAGAACTGCTCTGTTGTGTCTGGAGCATCTATTTCCATGAGGAACCCCTTTCGTTTCATGTGAAAAGGTTTCCAGTTGCCCGAGTTATGTCATTTTAGATCTGGAGGTATAAAGTATATTTTTTGTAGTTATATTTATTAATCGTTCTTCTTATTTTGGTTTCCTCTGTTTATTTTTGTTTACAGTTTTTTTATTTTCCGGATCTATACCCTCTTCTCTATGTATGCTTTTTTCTCTGCGTTATGTGCGATCTCGGCAGATCAGATATAGGAAGACAAGATTTTTTTTTTCTACGTATACTCTTTCCCCACATCTTTGTGTGATCTCAGGAAATTAGAAATAGAAAAAAAAAGGATAGTTTCCAGTAAGACTAACCGAAAATATAATGTTCTGCCATAAGGCTTGAATTTCATATTTTTTGTGCACGGATTTTGTGTTGCAAACACATCGAAGAGCTAAAATAAAAAAGAAAAAAGAAAAAACAACAACTCTTCCTCTTTTCAAACAATACAGAATCCTTTTACTAGTTCACTTGGTGTAAAGATAGTTTATGAGAATAAAAGTCTTGGGTTCAAGTCTCTCTCTCTCTCTCTCTCTTAAAAAAAAAAAAAAAAAACACCTTCCTCCTTTTAAACAATTACAAAATCCTTTTACTAGTTCACTTGGTGTAAGATAGTTTATGAAAATAGAGGTCTTGGGTTCAAGTCTCTCTCTCTCTCTAAAAAAAAAAAAAAAGAATGCTTCCTTCTTTCAAACAATTACAGAATCCTTTTACTAGTTCACTTGGTGTAAAGATAGTTTATGAGAATAGAGGTCTTGGGTTCAAGTCTCTCTCTCAAGATTTTTTTTGTAAAAAGTTTTTTGTTAAGTTACTTTTCCTTCTAAAGCCCTTTGGCAAGTTGCTGGTTTTAAAAAGAGGGTTTTATTTCAAAAGCACATGTAAAAGTAATATTGTAAAAGTGACTCTCACTTATTTATAAAATTGGGTCACATAAAGTTTTTTTTTAAATAAGTTCATTGTATTGAGTTTGAAAAGGTGGGGAGGGGGGATTTTTTTTTTTAAAGTAGAACTTCATCATCAGCTTTCAACCTTTCACGTAACTATTCGGCATCTACAACACAATTTTTTCAGAAAGGCATAACTTCTTCATTCGGAAGCCATTTTCCGAGCCATTTTTTTTAATCGGCCTATTTTTTCGAGATATTTCCATTGGAGCAATTAGTCTCATCTATTTTCAGCTTAAGTTTAAAAAAAGAAAGAAATTTCATGCCCGATTATTCTTAACAACACCAATTATTTCCAATGGATATCCTACATAATAGACTTACTTAGAAGTAAAGGGCTTTATAGAATAGCCTCAGAACAAGAAAATAGACCTACTGATGGAGATAAGGCCTCTAAATGGGAAAATAAACAAGATCAAGTATGAGGGTTGATAGGAATTTCCATTGCTTAAGATCTTCGATTTCATATCCAAGATTGACACCCCTGATGAAACTATGAATAAACTAAATGTTCTTTTTGGCATTCAAAATGAAATCAGGGCCCACCAGCTTGAAAATGAGTTGCTTACTTTGGACCCCAATAATTTCTCCTCTATTGAAGATTTTTTGTCCAAATTCAAGACCCTTAGACTTATTTTAGAAGGTTGTAAGGTCAAAAAGGAAGATGGTAGCCTTATCTATTCCATTATTGCTAAGCTTGGACCTACATACTCTGTATTTGTTTCCACTTTCCATTCCACTAGAGAAGCCCTCATTTCTCAAGGAACAACCTACAAGTCCCCCTCTTTTGATGCCTTTGGCGATTTTTTTATAAGGCATCAAGAAAAAATCTTACACCTTGGTCTTATCAATATTGGAAACACTTCTAAGAAAGCCTTAGCTTCCCAACAATAACCCTATCAAAAGAATCCCAAGAAGCAGTATCCTAAAAAGTATGGTCCTAAACCAAACAATGGTCTTAAGCAATTTCAGCCGCAAACTGAAAAAAAACAACTCACCAAACTGATAAGGAAAAAAAAACAAAGGGAAGAAAACATATAGACATTGCAACTTTTGTAATCGTGATGGCCATGTAGAGTCCAAATGTTTTAAGAAGACGAAAGCCTTGGAAGCAACAATGAAGAAGCACCACATCTTTTTGGAGAACTCTCCAACTAGTTCATCTTCAAGAATGGCACTTTCTGCTTGTGGTTGTCAAGCATCTGGTTATGCATTAAATGTATCCTTGTCTTCTCATTCTCATGAGTGGCTCATTGATTCTAGAGCTTCTTATCACATGGCCAAAAATAAAGCCATGTTTTCTTCTTTAAATGATTGTAACACCAAACATATTTATGTTGGTGATAATAGATCTCTTAGTGTTGTAGGATCTGGAACCATTCATCTAGATAATGGCCAGTTTAATGATGTATTATGTGTTCCTACCTTGTCATGCAACCTTCTATCTGTTTATCAGATAACTCATTCAGGTGAAGGGAAAAAAATAGAATTCTCACCTCATGATGTTGTAATCAAGGACCTCAAAGATCCTAGAAATATTTTAGCTACTGGCATTTTTGATGATTCCACAAGGTTTTATAAGTTTGACAACTTTGGGTCATCATGTCTTCCCTCTATTTGTTTTGCTCATAATGATGAAGTGAGCAAACTTTGGCATGAGAAAATTGGTCACTTAAACTATCGCTCTCTTCAAACTCTATGCAAAGAAAATATGGTGACAGGTCTTCCTATGGTATCTTTCCGAGATGGTGTTTGCTCCGGATGTGTACTCGGAAAACATCATCGGGATAGTTTTGACAAACATGACTTGTGGTACGCTAGAGCCCCTTTGCAGCTTGTGCACAGTGATTTATGTGGTTCACTTCCTATTGTTTCTTTCTCTGGTTGCAAGTAATTTTTAACTTTCATTGATGATTTTTCTAGACACACTTGGGTATACTTCTTAAAACTCAAGAGTGAAGTTTTTAACATGTTCTTGGAATTTAAGGCCTTTGTTGAGAAACAATATAGACATCAAATTCTTAAGTTAAGATTAGACAATGGAGGAGAATATGTTAACAACAAATTTATCAACTTTTGCACTGAGCGTGGCATTCAATTGCAACATACTATTCCATATAATCCACAACAAAATGGTGTAGTTGAAAGGAAGAATCACACCTTAAAAGAAATGACTAATTGTATGCTTCAATCTAGAGGACTTAGTCTCAATTTTTGGGCAGAAAAAATTAACAGTGCAAATTACATAGTAAATTGCACTCCTACTAAGGTTTTAAGGAATATAACTCCAAAATAAGCCTGGAGCTCAATCAAACCAGATGTAAGTCACTTTCGTGTTTTTGGAAGTGATGCTTGGGCCCATATTCTAGATGAAAAACATAAAGCCTTAGAACCTAAGAGTGAAAAATGCATTTTTGTTGGATATTCTGAAGATTTCAAAGGATATAGACTTCTTCAATCAAAATCCAAAAATATAATCATTAGAAGAGATGTAAAATTTGATGAAAATATATCGGCCTGTGAGCCTAGTTCGGCTGGTGTGCCACCTTTGGCCTGTGAGCCTGAGTCGGCATATGTGCCGCCTCTCTCTATCTCTTCTATTTTTGATAGAATTCCTTCTAGTTTAGATGATGACAGCGAGGATGACCATCCTCCTCCACCTCTTGAAGATAATCCTTCAGCTCCACAGCTTCCAAGTTGTGTCCGCTCTACTCGGGATGTAGCAGGTTCTTTTGCAAGTGACCCTGTAGATCGACGACGTACACGTTCTCAGTTAGAAAGAGTCTCTTCCTTATTGGCTCAAGTTCCAAAAAATCTTGATCCAAAAACCTTTGAAGAAGCTTTATGTCATCCAGATTGGGATGAAGCTATGAATGAGGAATACTGTTTCTTGTTGGAAAACGATACTCGGGATCTTGTTCCTCTTCCAAAAGGAAGAAAAATTGTCAGATGCAAATGGGTTTACAACCCCTTCAAATGGGAAGTCCATCATATGGATGTTAAATATACCTTCTTACATGGAGATTTTCATGAAGAAATCTACATAGAACAACCCCTTGGCTTTATCCAAAATGACTCTAGCCTTGTTTTCCACCTTAGGAAGTCTCTCTATGGTCTCAAACAAGCTCCGTAGGCTTGGTATGCCAAAATGGATAGATTTCTATTATACAATGGATTTTCTAGATGTCATTCTGACAACATTGTCTACACCAAGAAAGTGGGTAAATCCTTCACCATCCTTGTTCTTTATGTTGATGATCTTATCCTTACTGGTAGTGATCCCAACCATATAAACCATGTTAATTCTAGCCTCAAAAAGAAGTTTGAAATGAGAGAATTAGGACACTTGCATTGTTTCCTTGGTCTTCAAGTCTTGCAATCCAAAGAAGGTATTACCCTTTCTCAGTCCAAGTATGTTTGTGATCTTCTACACCACTTTCACATGGAAGACTGTAAGCCAACCCCTTCTCCCTTTCAGTATGGATTTAAGCTTTTAGTCACTTTTACTACCCCTGAAGTTGATGCTACCTTATATTGTCAACTTGTTGGTAAACTTCTGTATCTAACACATACTCGTCCTGACATTTCCTTTGTCGTTGGTCTTGTTGCTCGGTTTATGCACCAACCTCATGAAAGTCACTGGAAAGAAGCTAAAAGAATACTTCTATATATTCGAGGTACAGTTCAATTTTGGATTCATTACAGTGCAGGAGCATCGCCATTTTTTATTGGTTTCACTGATTCTAATTGGGCTGGTGACCCTGATTATCGAAAGTCTACTGCAAGATATGTATTCAATCTTGGTTCAGGACCTATTACCTGGTTATGTAAGAAACAAAGTGCCATCTCTCTTTCTTTGGCAGAAGCAGAGTATCGTGGTGCAGTTGAAGCCAACAAGGAAGCCATGTGGCTTCGTCAGATCCTGTCTGAATTTGGTCTTCATCAACGACATCCAACTACACTTTGGTGTGATAATCATAGTGCCATTTAGCTATTAAATATCCAGTTCAACATCAGCGTATAAAACACATTGAGCTTCATATACACTTCATCATAAAGCTCATTCATGATCGTGTTCTTAAAGTACAATATTGTTCAACCAATGATCAAGTTGCCGATATCTTTACAAAGGCTCTCACAGAAGCGAAGTTTACCAAACTTTGATCTATGCTTGCAGTTCAGGAAATTTATCATTAAGGGGGGATAGGCTCTAATGCATCCTTCCTTCTCCTATTGTTTCAACTTTGTCTTTGGTGTTTTGGCATATCAAAATTTCGGTTTTTCAGAGCTTCGACTATTCGGTATATCAATATTTTGCATTTCGGCAGATTGGAGCTTCGGAAATTCGGAATTTCACATTTCAGCGATTCTCTTTTAGCAGGTTTTCATCTATTCCTGACATTCACGTGTGGTTTTTAATATGATTGTCCCTTTTGACGTTTTTCTTTGTTATCCGATGTTTTCATATGACCTTGTTTATTATAGAAAAGTGTTTTTGTCTCCTTTAATTTTCTTGTTTTATTTGGAAAGATAAGAGAAAATAAACTTAACCTATTTAAACAAAAGGAGTCTATCCTACAAAATTTAAAGGATCACCATTATTCCTTCTAATACTTTTAAGGAAAATGGGGGGTTTTTTATTATCACAACATGTTCCTTTAAGCGAGTGGGCCAAGGTGATTTGGGAGGAACAGTACAATTGGGTTGCTGAACACTTCGGGGTAGAAAATACAGTGGAAATATTGCAAAAATATTTCTATGGGCCAAAAATCCAACAAGATGTTGGGAAATATATCAGATACTACATTGATTGTGCCATCGCCAAGCCAACGATTAAGAAGCAAGGCCTGGACACTCCCCTTCCCACTCTCAGTCAGCCTTGGGAATCCATCTCCATGGGCTATATGTTTGGCCTCCCTTCTACTAAGAATGGTAATGAATGTGTATTTGTGGTCATGGAAAGATTCTAAAAAATGGATTTATTGGTGGCCTGCAAGAAGAGTATCACAAAAGAGGACACTTCCAAACTCTCCTTTGAATGAGTGTGGGCACATTTTGGGATCCCACAGACTATTATATCAAATTGGGATAGTAGGTTTCTAAGCACATTTTGGTCAATCCGATGGGCAATGTTCGACACCAAGCTCACCAAGTCAACTGCATTCCATCCCCAGAAATATGGCCAGACAGAGGTCATCAACAGGATGATAGTTGATGCAACCATAAGGTCGCAATTAACCAAAAATGCAACGCATGAAGGGATAGCGGAATTAACCCCCCAATTACCCTTTTCAACTTTCTGGTTCACCTTATCAATCAATTGCATGCAGAAGCTTTAACCATGAGTGACTCTTTGGGTTGATAACTCAATATAATAAACCCTTACCTTTTCATTGTCACGCCTTCACATTTTCTTATTTCATACACACCTTCACATTATACAATTATCGCAGATTTGTGGGTTATGGCCCACATAACTCCTTTATACACGCACATTGGAATAAAACTTTAGAGTTTATTTAACATACATACTTTAGCAATCAACAACACTTCACTTTATAACATATTGTGCATATAACTCAAACTGTTACCTGCATATACACGAAATAGGATTCCAGGATCCCACCATCCTTCGACCAACAATAGCGCATCGCATATCGAAAAAATTAACTTGCAAATTAAATGTAAAAAACACGATCGTCGATGCAAAGTTGTACTGTAACCTCCACCATAGATCTTCGCCAGATCTAATGGCCATGTTGTACCTTCTCACATGCCATCTCCCGTCCAAAATGCATCGCAACTGAAACACTTTACCGTGCGAACTCTTTACTGATAAACTTTAAAACCTGTGATGTGTTCTAATGCGCAATTATGACACGTGGCCTCCACTCATCGCATCACATATTTCTATTCTTACCACATCGCATCACAAGTTATCTTGTTTACCTTGCAAAGTCCTTAACTTATAAACTTAGTAATTTTCGATGTGAAATAACGCCATGCAGACACACATCCACTTCACAATTTCTCAACTTATCTTAACCGTTCATCTCTTGCCTTCAGATTTGCGATCTAATCACGACCGTCTACTCGCCTTCATGTGACTCTTCTTTCATCTCTTCTATTTTCTTTGATCTCTATTGTCAAATCTTAAAACTTTGGTTTTGCGCTTCGATCCTCACCGTCGATTCCTCACTTGGAATTCTTCTAAGTGTATTCTTCCTTTAGTCAATTGCTCTGCTTCTATCGTTGATGCTCTACAATACCGTTTCTTCCATGCTACTCCTCCTGAGCTTGTTTGGAATTTTTCAAATCTATCTCTCATGAGCTTATTATTGTTTTGTTTAACGCTATCTCTTCTGAGCTTGTTACCGTTCTCTTTAATGTTGTCTCTAGCTTGAATACAGAGCACTCCCTGTATTACCCCTCTTCATCCAGAATTTTTGATTTGTTATTTACTTGACCTTTACACACATATATTAGTTCCAGACTGGAGTTACACATATTCTACCCAATCGTTAAGTCCTTTATCACTCAGAAAGACTTATATATTCAATTTGAATTCATTCACCATGGTTTATCACACAAAAACCATAAATTCACAGTTGCGGATCACTCAACGCGTAAAAGGAATGACACACACATTCACAATGAATTCAATTTCCTCATTCATTAAATAAATGTACAGATACAAATAAAAACATGTTTTACACTCTAGATTTGGCTTGATACGCCTCTTGCATGGTCATTTTCTCTTCCTCTCTCTCTATGCCCATAGGCTTACAAACTCTAAGAATATATCTCTCTATTTCCCTCTCTTCAGGTTTGTGCCTTTAAGGCTTTACAAATATATACAAAAGGTTCTGTAACCCATTCTGGTTCAGATCCATAGGTTACTCAAAAAAATCCCTATATCCTCTAAGTCCTTAATTGATTCCTAAAATCTCTTCTTTATGCCTTGAGGATCTCAACATTCAACTAAATCCTAAGGATCCTCCATAAATCATGAACTACTTTCTAATGTAAGATGTACAATATTTCAAAATATCTCAATCCACACTAATCACTCATGTTCTCCTACATTTGAGAAAATTTACAAATATGCCTCTCAATATTTAATTAAATCCTATTCTAAATGTCTCACCTAAATCACTCAAAATATTGAAAATTATATTAATTAAATACTTAGGAACCCAAATCTTTTGAAAAACACAAGACCCCCTAGATTCTACTAAATGTAAAAATGTTTCGGAACCATGATGCTCCTACATCAGACTCCTAAGATAGAAAATAATCACGATCTCCAGATCATGTGCTTCCAATCTTTGTCCTCTTGGATCCCATACTTTATTCTTTAGTGATTTCTTTGTTCCTTCAATGTTTTTTACAGTCCCGCCTTTCATCCAACTAATTAATTGTTTTCTCTATCTGTAGCTCCTTTCCTTATGTTCATTTCTCATAAGCTTCACCAAATTATCTATTTCTCTGTCCAAATTACTTTGCTCCTATTTTCCTTTCCTTTGTGTAAGGGTTTCAAAACTCTTGCTGTCTTCAACTTATTCTCCATGTTTTTCAAAGATGCATAAGACATTTGAATGTATTATTCCTTGCTTTTCCATGACATAATTAACACTATCACATAGCCCAAAAATATCACATTTCATGAGATATTATTTTCCCGTGTCAACATTTTCTTCGAGCTACTGATTACAATTCCATTCTCCTTCATCGTTATTGTCTTTGAAGATAAAAAATTGTTTATTCTCATACTTCCTTTGAACTTCACTCTTACTTTCGAAAGATAAGATGTCCTCCATCTCCTTTATTACAACTTCGTTTGTATCTTCTTCATCACCTACAAATACATCATACACTTGACAATTTAAACTCACCTCAGTCTCCTTAGATATTATAAACATCTCTTCTCCCTTGGCTGTAATTTCCTTTTCACTTTTAGGTTCTCTCAAAAATTCTTCTAGTACTCTAATCTCTTCCTTACACTTAAAAAGTATAAAGTCATCTCTGGCCTTTCTCATAACAGTCTCCAATAGATTTCCTTCTTTTTGCCTGCCCATGACAGTAAAAAATTTCACAAGATCTTCATCTTGTCCTTCCTTCACATCTTCACTTTCTTCATCAAAGAAAATACCTTGCTTAGGTTTACAAAGGTAAACTTCTTTTGCTTGTTTTTGGCTACCAATATAAGCCAAACTTCCTCTGTTTATAGCTCTAGAAATATGCTGAAAAGTAATATCTTCCTTCAACTGTGTATGAATTTCCTCATGAGACCTGACTGTCTCATCCTTCTTTTTTAAAACAGAATTCAGATTCTACCTCTTTGCTTCCTCTTATTTGAAAATTCCCAAAGATTTTTCATCATCATATATTACACCTGCAAGCATACACAAATTATTAATTTCAAAATCATAAGGCTTATCAGCCCCAACTGATGTTCCAGACATCATTGATCCATCTTGAAGTTCACAAAGAACTTGTTCTTATCCAACAACTTTGCCTTGTTGTAGCTCAACTCCTTTGAGCTTCTATATCCTCAATTGAACACTCATTATCTACTCAAGCTTCCTCAACTCCTCTATTAGCTGTATATTCACCTGCTGCTTTCTCTTCTCTTGTAACCTATGCCATTTCACTTTCTTTCTCATAGTCCAACCATACCTCTGGTCTACCTTCTTTCTCTGCAACATATCCATCAATAATCCAAGTTGAAAATTTATCTCAGCTTTCTCTCTGTCAATCTCTTCTTGAATTATCTTCACTATGCTATTTACCTTGTCATATTTCTCACTCTTCTTCTACTGTGGCTTCTCTCTGAACCTTTGCCATGAGTATCAGTAGTCATTCTTCTATCTCTTGTGAACTGCACTAAGCCTCTCCTTCTCAGCAAGTCTCCATACCTACTGAAAGTACCTCACCAAGCCATCTTTCCTTGAAGCTAGGTCTTTTGGTAACACTGGTTCTCTATCTATGGAACCTCTATTGAACAACTCCTTTGTTCATTAGCTTCTGCAAGTATAATTTCTTCTGAGAACACTCTTGTCCTTTATGTCCAACCTTCAACTGGAACATTCAGGTTCTTTGCCACTTTTCTTCAGAGTATCCACTTTACTCTGCCTTCAAGAACATAATTGGTTCTTGTTTTCTTTACATCTTTCCTTGCTGAGATATTCCTCCTTTGTTTGCAACCTGAAAAACTCAAATTAGAGTTAAATAAAACAATACCTGCATGATTTCACAAGCAGTCTGCTCCCACTTTTCCCATTCGAATGGATCTTCATTCTTCACAAGAAAACAACCATCTCTTCGTTACATATTATTGCCTGACTTTTTCCTTGCACTTGTCTCCACATTTTTAGATTTATAATATGACTTCTAGCTCTCCTATGATCCACAATCACGCTGATTCTCACTCAGCTCTGCTATCAATGTCTTCTGCATAGTTTAACTCTACCATCATCATCAGAACTATTCTTGTTCTGATTTCTCCCAAAAGATATTTTACTCGCTTCGATACCAAATGATGCAACCATAAGGTCACAATTAACAAAAAATGCAACACATGCAGGGTTAGTGGAATTAACCCCCCAATTACCCTTTTCAACTTTCTAGTTCACCTTATCAATCAATTGCACACAAAAGCTTTAACCATGAGTGACTCTTTGGGTTGATAAATCAATATAATAAACCCTCACCTTTTCATCGTCACCCCTTCGCATTTTCTTATTTCATACACACCTTCACATTATACAATTATCGTGGATCTGTGGGTTATGGCCCACATAACTCCTTTATACACGCACAGCGGAATAAAACTTTAGAGTTTATTTAACATACATACTTTAGAAATCAACAATGCTTCACTTTATAACAGATCGCCCATATAACTCAAACTATTACCTACATATACGCGAAATAGGATTCCAAGATCCCACCATCCTTCGACCAATCATAACGCATCGCATATCGACAAACTTAACTTTCAAATTAAATGTAAACGATACAATCGCTAATGCGAAGTTGTATTGTAACCTCCACCGTAGATCTTCGCCAGATCTAACAGCCATGTTGTACCTTCTCACATGCCATCTCCCGTCCACAGCGCATCGCAACTGAAACACTTTACCGTGTGAGCTCTTTAACGCTAAACTTTAAAACTTGCGATGTGCGCTAATGCGTAATTATGACATGTGGCCTCCACTCATCACATCACATCTTTCCATTCTTACCACATCGCATCACAAGTTATCTTGTTTACCTTGCGAAGTCCTTAACTTATAAACTTATTAATTTTCGATGCGAAATAGCACCATGTCAACAGACATCCACTTCACACTTTCTCAACTTATCTTAACCGTTCACCTCTCGCCTTTGGATTTGTGATCTAATCACGACCGTCAGCTCGCCTTCACGCGACTCTTATTTCATCTCTTTTGCCTACTTTGATCTCTACCGTCAAATCTTAAAACTTTGGTTCTGTGCTTCGATCCTCAATGTAGATTCTTCACTTGGAATTCTTCTAAGTGCATTCTGTCTTTAGTCAATTTCTCTGCTTCTACCGTCGATGCTCTGCAATACCATTTCTTCCATACTACTCCTCCTGAGATTTTTTGGAAATTTTCAACTCTATCTCTCTTGAGATTATTCTTGTTTTGTTTAATGCTATCTATTATGAGCTTGTTACTGTTCTCTTTAACACTGTCTCTAGCTTGAATACAGAGAACTCTCTATGTTACCCCTCTTCGTCCAGAATTTGTGATTCATTCTTTACTTGACCTGTACACACATCTATGATTCCAGACTAGAGTTACACAGATTCTACCCAGCTGTTAATTCATTTATCACTCAGAAAGACTTATACATTCAATTTGAATTCATTCACAATGGTTTATCACACAGAAACCATAAATTCACAGTTATGAATCACTCAACATGTTAAAGGAATGACACACACATTCATAATGAATTCAATTTCCTCATTCATTAAATAAATGTACAGATACAAATAAAAACCTATTTTACAATCTAGCTTTGGCTTGATACGCCTCTTACATGGCCCTTTTCTCTTCCTCTCTCTCTATGCCCGTAGGCTTAAAACCTCTAAGAATATATCTCTCTATTTTCCTCTCTACCTGTATGTGCCTTTGAGGCTTTACAAATATATACAAAAGGTTCTATAACCAATTCTGGTTCAGATCCATAGGTTACTTAAAAAAATCCCTAAATCCTCCAAGTCCTCAATTAATTCCTAAAATCACTTCTTTATCCCTTGAGGATCTCAAAATTCAACTAAATCCTAAGGATCCTCCATAAATCATGAACTACTTTCTAATCTAAGATTTACAATATTTCAGAATATCTCAATCCACACTAATCACTCATCAATCACTCATGTTCTCCTACATTAGAGAACATTTACAAATATGCCTCTCGATATTTAATTAAATCATATTCTAAATGTATTACCTAAATCATTCAAAATATTGAAAATTATATTAATTATATACTTAGGAACCCAACTCTTTTGAAAAACATAAGACCCCCTAGATTCTACTAAATGTACAAATGTTTCGGAACCATGATGCTCCTGCATCAATAGTGCATATACTCCACATGTAAAACTCTAAGCATCCATGAAAATTGGATGAGAGCCTTCCATATGTGCATCACATCTATAACAGAGCTCTCCATAGCTTTATTGGTCGTAGTCCCTTTCAAGCGGGCCTAGGATTTCAACCATTGTGTCTGATTGATGTTGCCATACCTCATGAAACCACACAGACATAATCAACACATGTATTGTCCGAGGTTAATAAAGCAACCAGATTTATTGAACGTATCCAGAATGTATGTCAGTAGGTCCATGAAATCTTGGAAAAATCCAATTCCAAGTACAAGTAGTGACATGATCAACATCGGGTGCCACACAAGTTTTAGGTGGGAAACAAAGTTTGGTTGCATTTGCAGAAAGAATTCCTAATCAGATCCCATCATAATCTCAAAACACTCTGTTATGGTCCTTACACCATCATTAAGGTGGTGGGAGACAATGCTTTTGAGCTCAACATTCCCCCATTCCTTAGCCTGCACCCAGTGTTCAATGTGGATCGCCTTTGGCCATACTTTCCACCATTACTAAACACATTTGAAATTGCAGAATAAATCATGTCAACAAATTTAAATCCATAATACATGGAATATGTTGCAACTGATTAGATAATGGAAACACAACTTAAGAGTAGTTTCCAACAACAGATCCATCTATATCTAGTTGTCAAAGCATGCCAACTCCTTCACCAGGGAAAGCGATTCACCAAGGACCAGGTTGAACAGAAATTTACCCACCCCATGGAAGCTCTGCACGCAATGGGGACCATTTATTCCTAAGGGGGGATGAATGATCCAGGTGGATATCGGTGGCCACCCACCTATTCCACCTATACAGTTTTATCATTTTTCTTATTTACTATTTTTAGGTATTGAACTTCCGGAGCAATTTTGACACCCTAAATGACATTTTTTTGAGGTCCGTTGTAGTACTATAGCCAAAGGCAAGGGATTTCAACAAAAATAATGGTACTTAGAGATATATTTCCAATGAGGTATCATACGCTCCAAACAGAGATAATATGACCAAGTTACGACCCCGAGAAGTTGGCTCCTCAACTAGCCCCAACGGGGCCCATAAACGCTTGGTGCTACATCTCCTCGGGTTAGGGTTTTGGTTGTTTAGGGTTTTATCTTATTGTTCAATAATAAAAAGGCCCTTGAGCCTCATTGAAACACAGTTCAAAGGCATGTAGCTGCTACATATCTTCTTAGAGATAAGCTACCATTTCCAGAGCTAGTTTCTTTCAATTTTGTTTGTAAGCATTTCCAGTATTTGATATTAATGAAATGAAATATTATTTTTGTTGCATATCTGTTATCATGATTATATCTATATTATGTTTTTTTCCTTATTAAATTCGGATCATTTTTCCTCCTGGAACTACACACTGTGTATTCCTAGAGGATAGTCTCCCTCAATTGCACATTGTGCAATCCTAGTGCTCAATCACTTAGATCTGTCAATTAAACTTGCCCAATGCACAATATTCATCAGCCTTGCCTTGCTATGTGCACTGTTGATCCAGAATTATACAAGAATGGAACAAAATACAGATATACACATAAACACAGAGACGCAACATAAATAAAAATTCATTTCATTAATATCAAAGAACTAAAATATGCTTACATACATAATGGAAATAAACTAGCTCGGGCGATGGTATCTTATCTCTAAGAAGATATGAGTCGGTTACATGCCTCTTAACTGTGTTAAAATGAGGTTCGGTAGCTTTCATCATTGAGAAACAATGAGAAAACCTAAACATCCAAAAACCTAACCCTAGGAGATGAAGCACCAAAACCTTATGGGCCCCGTTGGGGTAAGTTGGAACGCCAAATTCCCGAGGTCATAACTTTGGCATACGATCTCCGTTTGGTTATCATAATACCTCGTTTTGAGGTTTTCTAAGAGGAGGTCGAAAAAGGTGAACTAATTTGGCACTTTTACAATCTCTCCAATTTTCCTAAAAACGTCTTTTAATCCCTCAAAATGGCTTCAGAAGTTTAGGACCCAAAAAAATGCCAAAAATAGTAAGTTGTTCTACAATTAAGGAAACTGAAAATAAAAAACGGTGGGGGGTCCAAGTGTAATAGGTGGGTGACCATCAATATCCACCTAGATAAATTCTTCCCCCTTAGGAAGCAATGGTCCCCATTTCATTGAGTGCCTCCGTGAGATGGGGAAAATTTTGTTGAACTTGGTCCCTAGTGAGCCACTTGCCCTGGTGAAGGAGTTGGCCAACTTTGACAACCTGATACAATTGGATCTTTTGTTGGTGAGTGTTCTTGATCTACGTGTCCATGATTCGATCCATTGTCGCTTGTTCCATGCAGTCTATGTTTAGCTCTGTTGGTGTGGCTTGTTCTGCAATGTCTGATGTGTCCAACAATGGTGGAAAGTATGGTCATAACCAATCCACATTGAATACTGGATGTAGGCCAAGGAACGGTGGAATGTTGAGATCAAAGGAATTTTCCCCTACATCCTTGGTGATGGTGTATGTCCCATATTTGAGCGGGAAAAGCTTGAAGTGGGTCCCAAAAAGGCGCTCCTTCTACAAATGTAACCAAACTTTGTCACCCACCTAAAACTTGTGTGGCACCCTATGTTGATCATGAGATTGCTTATACTTAGCACTGGCTATGTCCAATATGTCACGGATCTAATGGTGGATGTGTTGAATTCGCTCAATTAAGTTGTTAGCCATGTCAGCTTCGGACTGGAAATGAGATGAAATTGCTTGAGTAGTTGCAGATGTTATGGCCACATAAAAGGGACATAATGGTTGGAATACCAACCCTACATGAAAGGGGTTGTGGTCAGTTGAGCTATGGAGAGATTTGTTGTAGTTGTGTTGGATATAGGTGTTAGGTTCCTATAATAGTAGGGATCATAATTTTGAATTGACTATGTTAAAGTCTTGTAATATTGTACATACTTTTGCTCTCTGCAAAATGTTTTCCCATATTAAAAAATGTAAAGAGGGTAAGTCCTAAAAGAAAAATCAAAGGAATAAAAGAAAAGATCAAAAAAGAAAATAAAGTATGAACCCCACACAAAAAGAGAAAAAAATAGATCATGGAAGTGTGCACATTCAAATGCCACTTCTTTTATTTTACTTTTTGCAAATAAAAATTGTGTGCAGCTTGTCAAAAATGCCACAATTCATGATGGTCACACAGTTTAATCTTGACTCATTCATGCTTTTAAATTTCAAGTATTAATAGTTAGTGAATAAAGATCTAGCCAAACCATTTAATCTTGGCAGATCAGTAGTTAGGTAGAGAATAAAAATGAGCTCACCAATTTAATCTGAGCCATTGGAAGTTATAAGGTTAGAATTATATTAATTTTCTTATCAAAAGAAAAATAAAGGGTCAACATGCTGAAATGCACCCAATAAATGAAGAAAAAATGTTAGGGTAAATGATGGGTAGGTAGAGCACTTTCACAAGGCATGGAAAAATTCAATTGGTCATTTCATATCTCTAATATCCCCCAAAAATCCCCTTCCCCTTGCTTAAAACCCTATTGCCACTCTTAGAAGGCATTTTCCCTTGTAAAAAGTCCCTTTCCTTTTGAAAATATCCCTTTCCCTTCATGCTAACCTTTTCCCCTCATTTCGCCTATTTTCCCTTCCTAAAACCCATTTCCCTAGTTAAAAAAACTATTTCCCCTTTGAAAATAACTTCCCCTTTAATAATTCCCATTTTTTCATTAAAAACATGCAAAAACCCACTTTTTGCATAGTATTAAAAGGTTAAAATATCATCGGGCCCCACTGCAATAAACCCTTCCCTGATATTATTTTTAACTCATCCCTACGGTATTTTTATATCCCACATACATATTCATTTACCCCTTATTATATTAAATCCCTTTTTATACATTTTCCCCATATTATATTAACTCATGCTTAATTATATTTCCTCAGACCCTTTATATTATTTTAACATATAGTTTTATTTT
Source organism: Pinus albicaulis (assembly GCA_034641835.2). Lineage (NCBI taxonomy): Eukaryota > Viridiplantae > Streptophyta > Pinopsida > Pinales > Pinaceae > Pinus > Pinus albicaulis. Next base: position 1,440,826,851 of record CM076579.1, read on the forward strand.
ATTAAAATCCCTTCCATTCTATTAATTACCTGGGTCCCACTTTCCTTTAAACTCCCCACTTCATATAAACCCTTCGCATATATAACCCCGCATAACATAATACCTGGGTCCCACCTCTCATAAATCCTCAACTCATCCCTCAACACCCATCAACTATCTGATTAGCCCTGATCTGATCTAACCACTCCCAAACCGTTTTGCACTGTCAAACATCTGATGTTTAAAACTAATTGGGGGTGCAAAATGGGTGTTTTCGCAACCCCGCTCCCCTTCCATGCATCAATCCTACATTATATCGCATCGCCCATCCTAAAATAACCTAACCACTTTTCGCAAGGCGATAAACCACCAGTTTGTTTCCGCTCATTGTTATGATACCACCCTTGTTTGAAAGTTGAACCTCCGCACCCATATGATTAACAAGTGTTGTTTAAAAGAAATAAAGCCCGCCTTTAAACATTTTTCCACTATTTCTATTGACAATTGTGGAGAAGAATCCAAAAGAATCCTTTCCTACCTCTTTTGAAGCCATTCAGACCAGTGCCGACCTATTTTAAAGCCATTTCAGACTGGGGTTGAAACATATTGTTACTAGAGCTTGCGCTAACTCATATTTGAAGCATTATAAGACCACATAAATCCCCTATTTCTTCCATAACCCCTTCTGCATACCAAAAATCCGTTTTCACATGTATTCTTAAAGCACTCGAAGCTATTACTTACACACAGAAAGTAATAATTGCTAAATTGAACAAGATAAATGGCCTCCTAGAGTATTATAAATGTTAATCCCCTATAACCTCCTATAATGGATATTGAACACACTCCCCTAGCAGACAAATATTTCAAAATCAATGACACAGTCACTAATTTTAATCTCCTAGAGATCCACTGTTGGAGCCATGATAAATTTATGGACCAGGCTAATGATATTCACCTTTAGGACTCAAGCCTACCCAGGTATATCTTCCCACGGACCTTCTAATTTCCAGAAATCATCAGAATCTGTCAAATTAATTATTTTCCCAATGAAAGAGCCCTATTAAGCCCTAACAAAGAGATTTTGTTCACCATCACTGCAAAATCCATAAACTAGATGTTGAAAATCCAACCCAAGCCTGATGAAGCCCCGTTGTCTATTGAAATCCTCACTGAATTATATCTGAAATTGGACTTTCCCAAGAGGCTTAAAATCTTCCAAACCTTTCTTCCTCCATCAATTAAAACCCCAAAGAGTAATCCTCCTTAATCAGCCTCAATTTTTTCAGATAGAACCAGATAGATTGTCACAATTCTGTCTTGTATTTTAGGGTACTTCACAAATGAATATGTAGATGCTTCTGTCTTAGGTTTTCAGTCCATTTTTTACCCAGGACAACCTCCAATTTTTACATTTAACTTTTCTCAATAATTATCAGATGCCATCCATGAGAAATTAGTTAAATTACTAGAGGAAGGAGTGTTTAAGTATTCATAAGTTTTGTTTCATTTATTTCTATACTTCCAATCTGAAAGGTTTGCAGTTAGCCTTCAAAAACTGGACACAGAGGGTAACCCCCAATTTGTAGTCTTCTGGACTTCCTTAATCAGAAAATATTCCACAGAATTCACCTACAAGGACTTCATTGATTCATTTATTCATCCAGTTGTCAACATGCGAAGCAGTAGCAGTGAACCTAGGATCAATGAAGAAATAAAGAAAGTATCGCAATTGTCTAAAAAAAGTAAAACAGGAGATTGGTATTTATACCAGAACCACACTGAAATTAGGGTATATGGATGTCAACTCACTCCATACAGGGTGCCCAAATACCTCCCAATGAGGTTATTTGCACCAGAATATATCAGGCAGATCCTAAAATCAGATGAGGTTAATTTTCTGTCAGCAAAAGGAAAACTCAATTTAAAATAAAGAACCAGCTTGGTCCTTTCATTTGCAATAACAGAAATTTTGGTCAACAAGCAGAAAATTGTTTACAGGAATTCAATTTCAGTGATGGTTTCAAATGGCAGTATGATCCTTTGGGAGTTATCAACAAACTAATAGTAAAATTTAAATTGACTCCTTTTGTCCGTGAGTCCAAACCAGAGATTGAAATGTACTCCAACCAGTCAGAGTGGTTGGAGAATACTTTGAAAGAGGTAAAGGAGCAGGTTGAGACTAGTTCTTTCCTGCATACTCCAACCCTACAAGATAGGAACTCCAAGAGAGCAAGATAAGAAGGTTCATATTCAGCTCAAACCACTACTGAAACTAAATTAAAACTAATGTACAAGAAGAAGCCCAAGATGAATCCAGTAATTGAACAAGAGGAAATAGTGGACACAGTTGAGATTATTGATACAGATTTAATTGTTAGGGATAATGCAGCTCCTACTGTTTCAGAGGAAACTCATCATCCTTCAACATCTAGTGCTCAGATTATTCAGAAGCAACATAGTGTTGAAGTCTCTTCATCAAGTAAACCAATAGATAAATAAAGATATATAATGGAGAAGTATAAAGGAATCAAATTGGGGAATGAGGCATTGAAAGCTGTGACTTATGCCCAATATTGGAAAAAAACACCTAGTGACCAGAACAAGTTTCTTTCTACCTTTGATTATAAAACCAGGAAGATGCAGATGACATTTTTGCAACCCACAATGCAAGCTCCAAATTCATCATCAAACTACAGGAAAACAACATTTGATGTCATGGCTAAATATGTTCATCCTATATACCAAATTTAATTTCATAAGCAAGCTGGAGAAATGCTATATTCTACTATGACCAACAAAGCTATGAGTGTACAAAAAATGCAAAATTCTCTAGAAAACATAAAAGCACAATTAAAACTAGAGAAGGCTTCCTCACAAGCCAAGGATAATAGAATTAAAACATTTGAAGAATTGTTCATAGAGGTTGGATATGATCCCAAAAATGTCAAAGCAGCTGAGGAAATTATCAAAAAGAAGAATGCATACATTGTTGCATTGAAGAAGCAACTGAAATTACCTCCCACTGAACATTCACAAACAAAAGAAGTTTTAGAGAATGAAGGCTAGAAAGATGAAATGATGAATCTCATCATTCAGTTGACAGCTCGACTTAAATAGATGGAGAATGAGATTGATAAATTAGTGCAATAAAAGAAGGAAAGCATGGAAGCAGTTACAGTGACTGCCATTCCCATAGGTTCAACATCAACTTCAGTGGCTACAATAGTCCCCACTACTACAAAAATTCCAGTAACAACATAAATTTCAACAACAACAACTACTACATCAGCTAAAACATCAACTCATCCCAGTGATGAAGTAGGTAAATTGATTAAAGCTATGCAAGACATGTCAATCCAAACAAATGAAATTAATAGACTGAAAGAACAAGTAAAGAATCTTGAAGATGAAAAGAAATTGGCACAGATGAGGCATACAGCTGAAGCACATAAGTCAAGTAGATTAACTGACATAGTTTAGAAGTTAGAAATAGAATTGACATTGTCACAACCTCTGACCCAAGAAAAGCAACAATTATGGGCCAATATCATTAACTCTGTTAATGATATTTGGCCATCCGTCCAAGTTATCTTTGAGCAGAAAGACTTTTTAAAAGAAGCTAGTGAAGCCATTCAGAAAGTCAAAGAAGAACTTGAGAAGAAACCATAAGAGGCCACATAGATAATTAAGTTTCTAAACTCTAAGAACAAACATGAGTTATAAGAAATTGGAGTAAGTGACAAAAATTAAACAATTTTAGAGGTAAAAAAGGTAATTTCCAAAATAAAATTAATGGTACAACTTGAAGATAAATGTCAAGCCATGGAGCTAGCAATAAACAGATTTATGAATAATTTTGATGTTATAAGGTAGAAAGGCCTACATAATCCATTGGTGATTAATGAAAGACTGATGAGACAAGAAGACTATGACAAAAAGATAAGAGAGGTGGCCAAAGAACAATCCAACAATTCCTCTTTGAAAGAAATTCCAACAGGAAAGGTACTTTATCAAATTTTTGAAAATCTCTTTTACCTCAAGCATGAGGTAAATCACCTCTTTGTAAAAAATCCTACTTTCACCAAGTACACTAAAGCTGATGAAATTTACAGAAGGACGGTGAAGATCAAGATCCCAGATGAAGAGACTTGGCAAAAATTATATGATTTATTGTGATGGTGAAAAGTAAAACAAGGTAAAACAGAGACAGGGTTAAAGATGAAAGCAGAAAATGCATACATAGAAGTAAAGTAAAAGATAAAGACAAATGAAAGACAGATTTTAAAGATAAAAAATAGAGTTAAAAGAAAATATCAGCCAGCGTAAAGATGTAGCTAGCATAAAGCAACAGTCAAAGAGATTAAGCAGCAAAATATCAAAGAACAAACAACAAATCCAAATAAGCAGGGACAACTAGAATTTAGTCTCCTAGGTGTCTCTATCTTCTTGTATGAAGATATTTTATTTCCCTTAAATAAATCCTAAATCAGTTTTAGGATATTTTCTAATATTTTTTGTATAAATACTTCAGTAATTCGAAGTATAGTGTGGATTCCTGAACATTTCTATATTTGTAATTGATCCAAACACCTGAGGGTTTATTGTACAATTTTCAAGTCAATAGACTGGACAAGTAATAAAGGAATTTCATTACAGGATTCATGTGTTGAGCTACTTCAGTGAAGTACATTTCAATTGTTCATTGTTATTTCTTAAGTATTCCATAAACTTGTATGTTTTTCCAAATTTAAGTGTTATAACAGGAATATTATTGCATAAACTGTTTAAGTACACTCAGTTTTGAACTGTTATTCATTTTAATGTTTTCTTCTGATATCTATATATGAGAATCCTTAACTACTCTCCCATCTCAATTGACCTCTTTCAAACTTCCCTCATCATTCTGGTTTAAGGATCCTTAAATGCTCCTTGATCTCGATTGAAATCCACTTCACCATTTAGCCTTTAAATATTTGATTTTGCTCAGCTACCCTGCCCTGTGAACACTTCCTTTAGAACTTGATTCTTGACCTGTTTTCTTGACAATTTGACTCCATAGCCCAATGGAAAAGTAGAGAAGGAAAATATCCATCTAAATCAGTAATTCCACCAAAACAAAAATAAATCAAAACCAATCAATCTTTCATAACTAGCCTAAAATCAATTAAAAGAAAAAAATTTAAATCTTAAAGAGAGAGCCCTCTCTGAGCATTAGGAAGGCTAGATCCTGATCTCAAAAGTAGGTTTGTGGTTAACTCTAATATTTCTTGAACACTCATAACAACCCTATGAAATTAATGGAGTGATAACAATAGGGAAGGATTTCATCCCATGTGTGTGGATCCATCAAGTTATACATGCACAAAATGTGCATATTCATCATGTTCATGATGACCTATGTTTGGCCATCAGTTTGGGGGTGGAACGTCATGGACTTAGTGAGCTTGGTATCCGACATCGACCAGAGGCTTGACCAAAATGTACTCAAAAACCTGTTGTCCCAATCTGAGATAATGGACTGTGGGATCCCAAAGTGTACCCACACTCACTCAAAGAAGAGCTTAGTAGTGACTTTTGTTGTGATACTTTTCTTGCAGGCCAACATAATGGCCATCTGTGAGAATTTTTCGATGATCATGAAAACACAGTCGTTTCAATGCTTAGTAGAAGGAAGACCCAATATGTAATCCATGGATATGGATTCCCAATGTTGAATAGGAGTAGGAATAGGAGTATATAGGCCTTGATTCTTGATTTTCGGTTTTGCAATGTGGAGGAAGTGCAAGATCTGATGTACTTCTCAACATCCTATAGAAGGTTTGGCCAATAAAAATACTTCTGCAACACTGCCACTATTTTCTCTACTCCAAAATATCCAGCTATCCGACTGTAGTGTGGCTCTGAAATCATCTTGGCATGCTCGCTTTGTTAGGATATTTCAACGCATAGGAAATAGTTAAGAATAACTTAGTCTAGTGTAGAGTTATGTAAAGTGTGTTTCTTTACCATGTACATTTGTAACTTATAATCCGACAGTCACGATTTGTAGTGATCCGATGGTTATCTCTCTCCTTGATATTAACGACACATGATCCATGGCTTAACACCCGATTGTTCCATGAACTCTATTTAAAAATCATGGAGAGTCATTTGCTGGTTAACTGTTTATGAGAGAAGCATATGTAACCTTTCTTTTTATATTAATAAATTGCCTGAAGTGGCCACGTTGGCTTAGACTGTGGATTGTTTCCCTCTTCAAGGGTTTTAACCACGTGATTATACTCGTGTACTGATTTGTGATCTATTTGTGAGTGGTGACCTTTGGTTCTTGATCTAGGAACTTACCTTGTAAATTCCTACATGGTATCAGAGCTATTTTAAGGGCTGCATCCGTTGTTGATCCAAATCCGAAGCTGGTTTGACTGCATGTGACTTCCATTTTGTAGATATACTATTTATGAACTTTTTCAGGCCTGGAGAACTGCTCTGTTGTGTCTAGAGCGTATGTTATAGTGAGGAACACCTTTTGTTTCATACGAAAAGGTTTCCGGTTGCCCAAGTTATTTCAATTTAGATCTGGAGGCATAAATTATCTGTTTTGCAGTTATATTTGTTCATTGTTCTGCTTATTTCGGTTTTTAGGTTTTATTTATTTTCCGGATCTATACCATATTCTCTGTGTATGCTCTTTTCTCTACGCTTTGTGCAATCTCGGAAAATCAGACGCAGGAAGAAGTTTTTTTTACTACGTATGCTCTTTCCCCACATCTTTGAGCAATCTCGGGAAATCGGAAATAGTAAAAAAATAGATAGTTGTCGGTAAGGCTAACCGAAAAGCTAACATTCTGCTGTAAGGGTTGCATTTCTTTGTTTTCTCGGTTTTCTGTGTAATTGACAACCAAATAGCTTAAAGAGAGTTTATTTTTCTTCCAAATTTGTTTGGAAATCACACTAATGCCCTTGCTTCAGCTCCAGACCGCGTTAGTTCGGAATTGGTCTAAGTAAAGGTCCACTAACGTGACTCTCTGATCTTGAGAAGTGAGTTATAATGCTAACGCGCTCTCTGCTCTTGACTAGAGCGTTAGTAAGGCTGAGCTCCTTCCAAAACAGAGCGTTAGTACAACAAACTAATGCTCCCCTTGAATCAAACTTTCAAAAGGTGTAACTTCTTCATCTGGAAGTTGTTTCTCGAGCCATTTTTTTTAAACGGCCTAATTTTTTGAGATCTTTCCATTGGATCAATTAGTTTCAGCTTTTTCTCAGCTTAATTTTTAAAAATGGAAAGTGAATGCCTAATTATTCTTAACAGCACCAATTATGTCCAATGGCTGCCTCACATGGTAGATATACTTAGAAGTAAAGGGCTTTATAGAATAGCCACAGGGCTAGAAACTAAACCTTCTGATGATGATAAAGTTGCTAAATGGGAAAATAAACAAGATCAAGCATGAGGGTTGATAGGAATTTCCATTGCTCAAATATCTTTGATTTCATATCCTTGACATTGACACCCATTATGAAGCCCTGGACAAGCTAAATACTGTCTTTGGCATTCAAAATCAAATTAGGGCCCACCAACTTGAAAATGAGTTGCTTACTTTGGACCCCAATAATTTCTCCTTTATTGAAGATTTTCTATCTAAATTCAAGACCCTCAGAGTTCTTTTAGAAGGTTGTAAGGTCAAAAAGGAATATGGTAGCCTCATCATTTGTTTCCGCCTTCCATTCCACTAGAGAAGCATTCATTTCTTCAAGAACCACCTACAAGAACCCATATTTTGATGCCTTTTGCAATTATTTTATAAGAGAACAAGAAAAACTCTTACACCTTGGTCTTATCACTTCTGGAAATGCTTCTAAGAAAGCCTTAGCAGCCCAAAATCAATCATATTAAAAGAATATCAAGAAGCAGTATCCTAAAAAGTATGGTCCGAAACCAAACAAGGGTCCTAAGCAATTTCAGACGCATACTGAAAAAGGAACTCACCAAAATGATAAGGCATATAAAAACAAAGGAAAGAAGATAGATAGACATTGCAACTTTTGAAATCGTGATGGCCATTTAGAGTCCAAATGTTTTAAGAAGATGGAAGCCTTAGAAGTATAAATGAATAAGAACAACATAAATTTGGAGCACTCTTCACCTTCATCTTTAGGAATGGCACTTTATGCATGTGGTTGTCAAGCATCAAGATCTGGTTATGCATTAAATGTATCTTCTTCTTCTCATTCTCACGAGTGGCTCATTGATTCTGGAGATTCTTACCACATGGCCAAAAATCAAGCCATGTTTTCTTCTTTAAATGATTGTAACACCAAACATATTTATGTTGGTGATGATAGATCTCTTAGTGTTGTAGGATCTGGAACTGTTCATCTAGATAATGGTCAGTTTAATGACGTACTATGTGTTACTACCTTGTCATGCAACCTTCTCTCTGTTTATCAGATAACTCATTCAGGTGAAGGGAAAATAGTAGAATTCTCACCTCATGATGTTGTAATCAAGGAACTCAAATATCCTAAACATATTTTAGCTACTGGAATTGCTGATGATTCCACAAGGTTGTATAAGTTTGACAACTTTGGGTCATCATGTCTTCCCTCCGTTTTTGTTGCTCATAATGATGAAGTGAGCAAACTTTGGCATGAGAGATTTGGTCACTTAAACTATCGCTCTCTTCAAACTCTATGTAAGGAAAATATGGTGATAGTTCTTCCTATGGTATCTTGCCGAGATGGTGTTTGCTCCGGATGTGTCCTCAGAAAACATCATCGAGATAGTTTTGACAAACGTGCCTCTTAGCATGCTTCAGCCCCTTTGTAGCTTGTGCACAGTTATTTATATGGTCCACTTCCAGCTGTTTCTTTCTCTGGTTGCAAGTTCTTCTTAACTTTCATTGATGATTTTTCTAAACGCACTTGGGTATACTTCTTAAAACTCAAGAGTGAAGTTTTTAGCATGTTCTTGGCCTTTGAGGCCTTTGTTGAGAAATAATCTGCACATCAAATTCTTAAGTTAAGATCAAAGAATGGAGGAGAATATGTTAACAAAAAATTTATCAACTTCTGCACCGAGCATGGCATTCAATTGCAACATACCATTCCATACACTCCACAACAAAATGGTGTAGCTAAAAGGAAGAATCACACCTTAAAAGAAATGGCTAATTGCATGCTTCAATCTAAAGGACATGGTATTAATTTTTGGGTAGAAGCCATTAACTGTGCAAATTACATAGTAAATCACACTCCTCCTAATGTTTTAAAGAATGTAACTCCAGAAGAAGCTTAGAGCTCAATCAAACCAGATGTAAGTCACTTTCATGTTTTTGGAAGTGATGCTTGGGCCCATATTCCAGATGCGAAACATAAAGCCTTAGAACCTAAGAGTGAAAAATGCATTTTTGTTGGATATTCTGAAGATGTCAAAGGATATAGACTTCTTCAACCAAAATCCAAAAATATAATCATTATAAGAGATGTAAAATTTGATGAAAATATATCGGTCTGCGAGCCTAGTTCGGCGAGTGTGCCACTTTTGGTCTGCGAGCCTGATTCGACATATGTGCCACCTCTCTCTCTCTCTCTTCTATTTTTAATAGCATTCCTTCTAGTTCAGATGATGACAGCGAGGATGACAATCATCCTCCACCTCTTGAAATTGTTCCTTATACTCCACCGCTTCCAATATGGGTCTGCTCTACTCGGGATGCAGCAGGTTCTCTTGCAGGTGACCCTGCTGATCAACGACGTACATGTTCTCAGTTTGAAAGAGCCTCTTCCTTATTGGCTCAAGTTCTAGAACATCTTGATCCGGAAACCTTTGAAGAAGCCTCCAGACATCCAGATTGGGATGAAGCTCTGAATGAAGAATATCATTCCTTATTGGCGAATGATACTTGGGATCTTGTTCCTCTTCCAAAAGGAAGAAAAATTGTCAGATGCAGATGGGTTTACAAAACCAAGTTTGGACCAGATGGAAAAGTAGATAGAAATAAAGCTCGTCTTGTCGCCAAAGTATTTTCACAAGTTGAAGGCATTGACTATACTAAAACCTTCTCCCATGTTGCCAAAATGAATTCTATCTGCCTTTTTCTTTCCCTTGCTGCCTCCTTTAAATGGGAAGTCCATCAGATGGATGTTAAATATGCCTTCTTACATGGATATTTACATGAATAAATCTACATGGAACAACCCCATGGCTTTATCCAAAATGACTCTAGCCTTGTTTTTCACCTTAGGAAGTCTCTCTATGGTCTCAAACAAGCTCCTCGGGCTTGTTATGCCAAAATGGATAGATTTCTATTAGATAATGCCTTTTCTAGGTGTCATTCTAACAACATTGTTTGCACCAAGAAAGTCGGTAAGTCCTCACCATCCTTGTTCTTTATGTTGATGATCTTATCCTTACTGGTAGTGATCCAAATCATATAAATGATGTGAAGTCTAGTCTCAAAAAGAAGTTTGAAATGACATACATAGGACACTTGCATTATTTCCTTGGTTTGCAAGTCTTGCAATCCAAAGAAGGCATTACCCTCTCTCAGTCCAAGTATGCATGTGATATTCTTCACCACTTTCACATGGAATACTATAAGCCAACCCCTTCACCCTTTCAGTCTGGAGTCAAGCTTTTAGTCACTTGTACTACCCTTGAATTTGATGCTACCTTATACCGTCAACTTGTTGGTAAACTTCTGTATCTCACCTATACCCATCCTGACCTTTCCTTTGTCATTGGTCTTGTTGCTCTGTTTATGCACCAACCTCATGAAAGTCACTGGAAAGTATCTAAAATAATGCTTCGATATATTCGAGTTACAGTTCAGTTCGAGATTCATTACAGTGCAGGGGCATCTCCATTGTTGATTAGTTTCACTGATTCTGATTGGGCTGGTGACCCTGATAATCGAAAGTCCACTGCAGGATATGTATTCACTCTTGGTTTAGGACCTATTACTTGGTATTGTAAGAAACAAAGTCCCATCTCTATTTCTTCAGCAGAAGCAGAGTATCGTGGTGCAGTTGAATCCAGCAAGGAAGCCATGTGGCTTCGTCAGATCCTGTTTGAATTTGGTCTTCATCAATAGCATCCAACTAGACTTTGGTGTGATAATCAAAGTGCCATTCAACTATGTAAAGATCCAGTTCAACATCAGCGTATGAAACACATTGAACTACACATACACTTCATCATAAAGCTCAATCATGATCGTGTTCTTGAAGTGCAATATTGTCCAACCAATGATCAAGTAGCCAATATATTTACAAAGGCTCTCATAGAAGCGAAGTTTACCAAACTTCAATCCATGCTTGGAGTTCAGGAAAGTTGTCATTAAGGGGGGGATAGGCTCTAATGCCTCCTTCCTTCTCCTATTGTGTCACTTTTGTAAATCCTTCAATCCTATCCCAATTTTTTCTTAAGGGGGGATGTTAGGATATTTCGACACATAGGAAATAGGCTCCTTTTGTGTCACCTTTGTAAATCCTTCAATCCTATCCCAAGTTGTTCTTAAGGGGGGATGTTAGGATATTTCGACACATAGGAAATAGTTAAGAATAACTTAGTCCAATGTAGAGTTAGGTAAAGTGTGTTTCTTTACCATGTACATTTGTAACTTATAATCCGACGGTCACGATTTGTAGTGATCCAATGGTTATCTCTCTCCTCGGTATTAACAACACTTGATCTATGGCTTAGCACCTGATTGGTCCATGAACTCTATTTAAAGAGCATGGAGGGTCATTTTTTGGTTAACCGTTTATGAGAGAAACATATGTAACCTTTCTTTTTATATTAATAAATTGCCTGAAGTGGCCATGTTCACTCAGGTCATGGATTGTTTCCATCTTCAAGATTTTTAACCACGTGATTATACTGGTGTACTGATTTGTGATCTGTTTGTGAGTGGTGACCTTTGGTTCTCGATCTACGGAACTTACCCTGTAAATTACTACACGCTTGAAGGAACACATAGGTGTCCTAGGTGGCATAACAATGCGCCATGGAGGTGAAAATTTGGAACTTCCTTGCCTTCCAGGAGCATCTAGTACATGTTGTTGTAAAGATGCGGCCACCTTGAAGTCTTTTCTCAACAATATTCGAGCATAGTGGACAGTTGAGATAGTCTGCAACATTAGTGGTGCTACCATTCTTATACTTGATGTTCAAATGTAATTATTTCAAATATGTGGATCATTTCTGATGGCGATCATTCTGCAAATTTCCTTGTGTCCGTATGAACTACAGCGGTCGGTGGTCTGTGTGGATTATTGTTTCCTTTTCCAAAATGTAATGCTTCCATTTTCGGCAAGCCTGAATAATGGAATACATCTCTTTGTCATAATTGGGATACTTTCATACTGCATATGAAAGTGTCTCATTGTGATATGCTACCAAATACCCCTTCACCAATATTATAGTTGAAGGCGTCTATATTAATTTCAAATGGTTGAACACTAGTGCAGAGCATAGGCGATGCTTCAACTTGACAAATTCCTTCTATTGGGATTCATACCAAAATAAATTTTCTTTCTCTTTGCCCTTAGTGACTTGACTCAAAGGTCAATTGATATGATAAAATACCAACACGAACCTACGATATAAATTGGAAATACCCATAAATTTGCAGAGCTCTATTAGAGTCATTGGGGCTGGAAAATTCTAAATAACTTGTACCATGGTTGGGTCCACATGCACACCCCAATAATCAATTATGTACCCCTAGATATTGAACCTGGGTCATACCAAAAGTTCATTTCTCTAAATTGGCACACACACAATTTGTGTTGTTGCCAGGTTTAGAGGACTTGTTGGATTTGGTGTATGTGCTCTTCCCAACTTCGGCTAAAGATCAATATGTCTTCCAGGTACACTACCACAAACAAGTTAGTGAAGCACCGCAAGATGTAATCCATCATAATTCGCATGAACATTTTGGGGGCATTCGTTAACTCGAAAGGCATGACCAACCATTTAAAAATTCCCTCCTTGGATTTGAAGGTAGTCTTCCACACGTGAGATGTTTCAATTGGTACCTAGTGTTAACCATACTTCAATTCAATCTTGCTAAAGTATTTGGCACCCTTGAGCTAGTGCAAAAGGTCACAAATTTGTGTGATTGGATACCTATTCTAGATATTGATGTTATCCAGTGTTTGATATTCGATACAGAGCCTCTAGGTTCCATCCTTATTCTGTATAAACATGATCAGGATCCCACAGGGTGATGAACTTGGCATGATGTTAAATTTCTACAAAATCTCCTGAATATACCTCCTAATCTCCTAGTTCTCTAGAATAGAGCATTGGTATATTGGTCCATTGGGTAGTAGCGCACCCGAGGTTAGATCGATGGAGTGCTTGACTTGAAAATGTAGGGGTACCCTATGGGTGGGGTGAAGATGTCCATGTACTCCTACATGAATTTGTCCATATCTTATTGATGTGTGGAGGAGCCCTATTTGGAGGCGGTGGAAGTGGCCACATTCTTCTTCTTTCCTTGAGGGTGAATCACAAGTAAGAAAAACTTCCTGGTTTGTGAAATGATCTTATTGGATTGCATTTCAGAGATCAAAGAGATGCCATCAAGTGGTGCTACCTCTGGTATCATGTATAAATTATTTCCCAAAGTAATAATAATAGTGTGAGACATAGAATCATACACATCATGATGCTTCCACTAGTATGGTTGGCCTAATAGTATATCACAAACTTCAAGAGGAGAAACATCACACAATACCTCATCTGTGAAGGGCTTGATGTTATAGGGAAGGCGACATTTCTAGCTGGTGTGGAGATCTCATCCATGGTGAAGCCACCCAATGGTGTATGGTTGTGGGTGTGGCGTGGTCGGTAGGCCCATCCAATTCACGCCCTCTGCTAAAATGAGGTTCTTTTGGCTCCCGCTGTCGACAATGAACTTCAGTAGAGAACCATTCACCCACATCTGTGAGTGGAATAGGCGCCCCCCCCCCTCCTTTGTATCTTCAGGCTCGATATTCTAGATCTTGGTGTTGGAAATGGTGGAACTGGGCTCTGCATCAATAATATTATTCCCTTTATCATTCCCCTTGTTAGGTTCTGAATCAGAGTCAGAACATGCATTTGATTCAAAATCCTTCAGCTTGGCCACTAGTGACTACTTGTCTCGACACTCACTCGTGTAGTGAGTGGGGTATTATGGAACTCACACCATTTTCTCATGTCCTTTGTCTTCTTGGTGTTGTTATTTGATTATGGCTTCAACAGGTTTTCCTCAGTAGCCTCGCATTGGATTTTTCCTTTGTTTTGTGGTTTGGGGCGCCTTTCCCTTTCTTTGGATTCACAGATCCAAAGTATCTCTTCTTTTGTTTAAACTCTTTCTTGATCTTGACAACATATCGACAGGCGATGCCAAGTGAGGAGATGTCTAGGAAATCCATCTCATCCCGGAAGTACTTTGTAGATAGTCATGATACTTGAGTACAAAATTCCGCTCATAATCCTTGATACCCAACTTCATGTGAAGGGTATGAAAAATATTTGTGAACTTCGGCACATCTTAGTCCCTTCCCTACCACAACATGGTTCACTTTATGTATTTATATTCATAGTTACCGACAGGGTAATACTAATCCTTTATGGCGTCTCAGAAAGAATTCCAAGTGGGTGCATCTAAAAATAGTGAGGGTTCCCTCTCGTCCCTCTTCTCATAGTAGGTTTCCCACCATTCCTTGACGTCAGGGGCGAATTTGAGGAGTGAAAAATTAATCTTTTCCCGATTGGAAAAATCATGAACAAAAAAATATCCTTCTAACATATTTAACCATTTATCTATGACATCCACATCTATATAGACTTCAAATATGGGTATGTAAAATTTGACTTGTACCTTAAAGGGATTTTCGCCTCTAGAGTAGCTGTTGGATGAAGATGTGTCACCTATGGTTAGCCGCCAAAGGATCTGGGCAAAGTTTTCCATCACTGCATTCCTTTGTCACTCGAGGGATTCTTTGAGCAATATTTTGAAATAATCTCATGCTCCCTCGTATTTATTTTCTTCTTCCATGGGAGGTCATAAAGGTTTTCGAGGTTGGTCTTGCAAAGGTTCAACCAGTTCGATCCATAATTCCTTATACCCTGACCTTGTTGGGGACATGCGAAGAAAAATAGAGTAAGAGCAAACCACTCTAATACCAATGAACTAGAATTATTCAGGAACACAACAAAATACAGATATAAACATAAACACAGAGATGAAGTAGTAATAAAAATTAATTTCATTAATATCAAATAACTTAAATATGCTTACATACATAATGGAAACAAACTAGCTTGACCAATGGTAGCTTATCTCTAAGAAGAGATGTGTCGGCTACATGCCTCTGAATTGTGTTACAATGAGGCTTGGTTGCATTTTTATCATTAAGAAACAATGAGAAACCCTAAACATCCAAAAACCTAACCCTAGGAGATGAAGCGCAAAATGCTTGTGGGCCCCGTTGGGGTAATTTGGAACGTCAACTTCTCAGGGTCCTAAATTTGGCATATGATCTTCGTTTGGCTATCATAATGCCTCGTTTTGAATATTTCTAAGAGGAGGCCAAAAAAATTTGGAAAACTAGTTTGGCACTTTTTTAATCTCTTATTTTCCCCTCAATACTGCTCTGGAAGTTTAGGACCCAAAAAACTACCAAAAATAGTAATTTGTGCTACAATTAAGGAAAATGAAAAGAAACAATGGTGGGGGTCCAAGTGGAATAGGTGGGTGACCACCAATATCCACCTAGATCGACTACGCAATCATAGTGGAGAGTGGAAACTCCTCTAGACTCTTGTAGTTCCCAACTGCGCAATATTTTGAGCCTCCTCCTTAATCACTATGCATTGTGCAGTTACTGTTGAACCTCATAATTGCTTCTTTTTTACACCATATTTTACTTCATTTATTTCTTTTTGACTTCCATAACAATGCATTGGAAATAAATTTATGGGATTTATGACATGGAAGGTATACAATTGTATCTAATTTTGTAAAATGATAAAGTCCTTTATTATTTAGCTTAAAGTTTACTGTGGCTACTAAATTCCAATGATTCTGCAGCTAATCACAATTCCGCAGGCAATTCCATTGTTTGATAGGTTCCAGGATGCCACCTGGAGAATGAAATATATGGATAGGTGAGAATCGATACACATAAAAATCTCCTCCTATTCTCATGAGCCAAAGTAATGGAATAGATCTTGATTGTATGGTCAAAGGCAAGGTCAACCACCAAAAGTCAGCAACATGCAAGCAAGAATGAGATCTATGCCTTGTGATTTTGCTTTTCTAATAGAAAATCATGAGTAAATCATGATGTTATCTTTTCTAGAATAAATATAGTTTCTGTTGAATAGGCTTAGGTGTAATGCTTTGAACATTAATTTCTATGAGCTCTATAAGTAATGCTTCTCGGTAGAAATGAAAGCCACTATCAGTAAGATTGAAACTCTGTTATTGAAAATATGTTTAAAGAAGACATTTTGTTTCCAGTGTGCATCAATGTGTGGTTAAGTGTATGATCAATAGCATGATTTTGGTTGCTTGCTTCTTGTGGAGGGCCCCTCGACGAAGTAAGGATTTTCATGTTGTTTTAATTACTAAGTAGTTAATTCTTTAACTGTGTTTTAATTTCTCTTAGATAAAATTCTAAATTGTGTTGTCAATTTTGTTTCAGCTGATTCATTTGTTCAGTCTTTTTAAATGCTTCATATCTTTTACAAAATACAAATGTACATGGATAGATATGATTTTCATGAAAGTAGAAATATTTACAATTGTGAAGAGCGAATAGTGATTTTAATTAAGTGCAATTCCATTCATGTAATTGTGTGGTTTTCTTTAAGTATTCAAATTTATTTAGTAAGAGTGATTTTATTTTTTTGCAATTGAATATATATTTGGTTTACAGTCATGTAAAGTGTGAGATTGATTTCATTGATGCAAGGGTTTGAGATTTCCATTTCAAAGCAAAGCGTGGAATTTATAAACATAAATAGTTTTAGCAGAGAGTGTAATCATCATTAGAGTTTTCTAGGAATCATTAATTTTCTTATGAAAACCATGTGAATTTCGATAAAACTCAGTTTCATTTAGAATTGTGTAAATAATTAATAATTCTAACACATACAGTGCATTTACACTTCATCAACTTACTAGCCTTGGTAAACAATTTATGTAAGTAATTTAAAACCAATTAAATTACCAAACATTTTGGCACCATTTTCAGGGAAGTGTATATAGGAGTATTTTCTTTTCTTTAAAAAAAACACAACAAAAATGGAAAGCATAGGGAAAGAAATTCTAGAGGTATATTTGTAGGTAGAGGTAGAAGTTTAAATCTAGCATCACCACTCACCCCACCTTGACCTCGTAGCGCCACACCATCCACCCAAACTCGTATACCATCCATTGCATGTAGACATAGACTTCCTGAGGTACTTAGATCTGAAATACAACCTGGAAATTCACCAACTTCATAAACTGAGGCCATGATAGCAGAAGAAGATCCTACATCCCCAAAAAAAGTAATATTTTTTCTATCTTCAACTGGAGATCAATTTCTAGCACAGGAACTAGAAGTCCCTAGTGAAGAAGAAGAAGAGGAAACCTATTTTAATATACCATTGATAGAAGAACCATAGGAACTAGAGGAGGAACTAGAAAACCCAATTTTGGATCCCTATATTAGTTCTGAAGAATATACAATGGCTAGAGAAGGGGAAGGAGAAGTATACAATGGTGAAAAACCTAGGATTGGAGGTGGAAGAGGTGGAGGAAGAGGAAGAGGAGGAGATAGAAGAGAACCAGAAAAATTTGGATTTCCTATCTTTGATGAAGATACCACAGTAACAACGAAAAATATCTCACCCTCCGTCCTTCCTAACTTCCATGGATTAAGAAGTTAGGATCCTAAAAAAGTTCTTTTTGAGTTCAAAGTTTTATGTATATCTTATGACTATTTTCTTGATTCTCAAAAATTGAAGTTGTTTCCAGCTACTCTGTAGGATGCAACACTAAAATGGTTTATGGGCTTAGTAACAAACTCTATTAGAACATGGGAACAAATTAAAAATGCATTCTTAGAGAAATACAATGATTATTGTATGCCCCATAACCTTAAGGATGAAGTTTTCAAAATGATGCAAAGAGAAAATGAGAATCTTGAGGATTCAATTGAAAGGTTTAGCTACAATCTTAAGAGTGCTAAAATGGAAAATTTAGATGAAGAAACTTTGAACGATATCCTATTAAAATACATTAGGGATGAATGGTTAGATCTTCTGAACCTAATGGGTAAAGGGGATATTTCTCAGTTATCATTATCATATATTTTTGAGTTATGCATACACATTTCAAGAGGAAAGATACAAAATGGAAAAATTTCAATATATCCTATTATTTCTAGAATTAATAAATCTGCAGTCGAAATAGTAAGTAGGGAAGAAATAGGAAATTTACTTGATAATTTCATGACATACATTTTAGGGAGTCTTAGTGAACAAATAGACACCCTTAAAATAAAAAAACAAGCAAAAATATGAAAATGTTGCCCTATCCATCTTTTGTCCAAAGTGTAGAAAGAAACATGCTTTGAGATAATGTCCTCTTGATTTGCAATGCATAGAAACTTGTGTCATGTGTGTAGAAAATCATGATAGGAAATAATATCCTATAATACCAAGTATTAAGTATGTTTACCAAGAGGAAGTAGTACCAAAGGTAGACCCTCTTTGTTTTATTTCCAAGATACCATGGCAAAATAAAAAATTTAACACCCACACATATGCACAATCATCACAAAATAGTTGGATTGCACCCATGCCTTGGAAACCTTCGCCTCAACCTTGGGCACAAGGATGGAAAAATCCTTATGGAAGATATCCTAAGTACTCTCAATATCCTCAAAATTACCCTTCTTTTCCACCACAATATTTTCCTCAGCCAAATCAACCACCTCAAGCTCAAACTCAAAACCCAAACCCACAACTTTCATTAACATTTCCACAAAGACCAAACCAACTTCCTGCTCAACCACTCCCAAACCCAAAAAATAAAATCTTGCAACCTGTTTACAATAGAGAAGGGAAAATTTTCCAAAATTATATGATAACTCCATTAGATCTAAACTATGTCCAACTTAGATCTGGTATAATATTAGAATACAAGGCACCATCTATTGTTATTAAGGAATATGAAAAAGATAATCATTCTAAGGAAAAGACATCTCTTCATCAGAAGTAAATTTCTAAAAAAAAAACCACCCCTATACATACCAATGATATTCCAATAAACTCAACTCCCATTATAGAACAACCTTAAGTTTATGTACAAAACCCACCTTTTCCGAAAATATTGAAAATTGATGAAGGGGTAGAGAAACAAATTATGAAACTTGATTATGATATGTTGCATGAAATGAAGAATGTTTGTATGAAAATCTCTTTGCTACAAGCTATCAAGGAAATACCAATATTTTCAAAGACAATTAGGGAGTTAAGAATTAAAATATCTGGAAGAAAACAAAAATAAGTTAAAATAATTAAAATGGTTGGAAAAATTGTAGATATTATGATGGGAAAAAAAACAGCTCAGAAATATCTATATCTAGGAAGTCCCATTGTGAAAACACGCATTAATGGTGTTGATATACCAAATAAATTGATTTATTTTGGAGAAACCATAAACATCATGAGTAATCTGACTATGGATCAATTGAAACTTCCTAACCTTCAATATACACCCACATTATTACAACTAGCAGACATATATGTTATAAAACATGATGGTGTATTGGAATATATGTTTGTATCCTTAGATCCTTGGGAATACCCCTTTGATTTTATCATTTTAACACCCAAGAATAATCTAGGAAGGAATCCATTGATCCTAGGAATACCATGGTTAGATACAATTGATGATTTTATAAGCTGTATATCTGGTGATATGTTTATCTCTGATGGAATTTCAAAAAATAAATTCACATTATATCCTCCGACAAAAACAATGATATAAATAGAAAGTGAACAATGGATATAATATGATATTGATATACAATTAATTTTTTCTACTTCACAAATAGATGAAGAATATCAATGTTGGAGCGTGGTCCCCTCGGGCATAGTTTTTGATGTAATTTTGTATAAGTCTGGTATAGGCACGTTGCACGATTGAGTCAAGGGGCCTTGGGGTGGGTCAAAGTCCCTAATTGTGATGTAAATGGGTTTAAGTTTAAACTTTGGACCTCAAATCATGGTTTGAGACCATAGTATCTGCGCGTGGAAAAAATATAAATAGATAGATCAAGTCTAAGGGAAGTAGCTTAAGGCTATTATTGTTGTTTGATAAGGTTATGCATCTGTAATACGTGGTAATTTTTTTGTCTAGGTTGGGTTGAAAGTCTCCTATTGGTTGTGTGCATGGAGACCTAGTCCTGGCTGTGTGTGGACTCTGCTGTCTATGTGCGTGGAAGGGTTATGTGTAAGGGAAAGTCTGATATGTGTTGAAAGGATCTGAAGTTAATATAAAGGAAATATTTTGGAAAACTTGTTGTGATTTATCTGAGTTATTTATTGTTTCTATTCTGTTGATATCGCACTATCTATGTTTCTTATTAATTATTGCGTGAAGATATCAGTTATGGTTATGAATTTTTATTGATGATCGATAAATCTACTTAAGTAATTGCATTGTTTAGATATGGATCTGGTTTTTCTATGCTTATCTGCATTGAAGCAATCTACGACTCTGTCTTGTTTTGTTAAGGATTGTGCATGTTTTGTGATTCTTCCTTATTCTGTTGTGCGCATCTATTTATGATTGATATAAGTTTGCATTTGATTTGCATAGGACCACTTCATTAATTTCTCCCTCAGGGTGCGGAAACCTGGTTCAAGCACCCCCCCATAATGCTTCGAGTGAGACTTTGATCTGTGCAAGCAGGCCATTTCCAAAAGGTCCAGTAGTTGGAGGGTTTGTTGCTTTATCCATAAACTCGAACCTGGGTCAAGACCCCTCAAGCCAAAAAATGGTTATGTTGCTAGGATCAAGATCATTTTGAGGGATATTTTATGTTGTGGTATCCTTCACGAAATAAATTGCAAGATTTTGTTGAGATTGCAACAAGATGATGAGCTTAGTGGAAAGAAGTCGCCTTCACTAAGTGGGCCTGCAGGCTATTTTTGGCGCAAAGTCTATTTTTAGACATATGGATCATGTTCTATGAGTTGCAGGATGCTATTTTTGGATGGTTGGTCAAGTCGGAAAAAATAGATGGACTTCTATTTTTAGACATACTGGGCGGAATCTATTTTTAGATTGCCAGTCTAAAAATAGATATGTCGAATATTATTAGCTCTTAATAATATTTGGAATCTAAACATTATCTTATCCTCTTGGAGCACTATAGTTAAGTGCATAGATGTGGCACATGCAGATGACAGAAGGAATTATGCTATTCCTGAGGGTTAAGTGGAGCTATTGCATGGAGACTTCAGTTAGAACTCATGTGACAGAGTTTGGTGGAGTTGATTGAGGAAGTTAGTGGAGTTGTATTCAGTTTAACTCAGTTAAACATAGTTGAGATAGTTGTATCTAGTCTAACTGATTGATACACTAGTGAGATTGATGTGAATTAATTATTAATTAATTCACTAATTATTAACTCATAAATCAACTAAAGAATACATCAGTTAACTTAAGTGCATGGACAGTTTCAGTGGAGACCAGTGGAGAGGTTGGTGAAAGAGCAAGTGTGACTATCAGTTGTGACCATACTGGTGCATGAGTTTGCACCACACATTGATGGAGATGCCAATGAGGATTGCGTAGTGCATACCAGGTGGTCAAACTAAGTCAGGGCCATTATTCATCTTGGATTGCGCAGTAGAGGCAGGCTAACAGGTGGAGCAGATTGGAGCATGTGTTTTGCTAGATCTGAGCTTGTGTAGTGTGTAACAATTGGAGATTGTACTGAGAGCTTGTGAGGAGTTTGTACAATGATCGTTACATGATATCTATCATTATAATATACAGATAGTTGGGGGTTTTCAGCTTTAATATTTCCCATAAATACTGTGTTTATATGTGTGATTGTTTATGGTTTTAATGTGCGCATGCGATTGTTTATATTTCCGCAATTAATGATCAATGGTAGAAGAGATTATGTATTATGCATGAAGCTCAAATAGTGTGTGATCAGGATAATCTCGATGAATAATTCAATAGTTATTAAAATTTTCTACATGGTATCAGAGCTATATTGATCATTGGAGCAATTGCAAAACATTGAAGCGGTTGAGTTTTGTGCTGGTGGAATTCGAATTTGCAGCAATGTTTTCTTGGTGTCGAAGTGATGTCTTTCAACAGATTGCGATTGGAGTATGCCCTTGAGGGCAGCTCGAATTATATTGCATGGAAGGACAGGATGGAGGTGGTGCTAGATGACAATGGGTTGAAGGAGTTCATAGATGCAGAAATTCCAAAGCCTACTTCTACTGATGCTGCCATACTTGACGCATGGCAAAAGAAGACAACAAAGTGTCGAAGGATTCTGTTGGAGGGCATGAAGGATCACATAGTGTCCAACCTTCATGGTAAGGCTTCTCCATTCTTGATATGGAAAGCCTTGACAGATTTATTCCAAATCAAGAGCGACCAGAGGAAGTTGGCGCTCAAGGATAAACTCAGAAACATAAAGATGGAGAAAGGCGACAGTATGCCCAAGTACCTCACGAAGTTCACCCAATGCAGGGATGAGCTGGGAAGTGTGGGGTTGACTGTAGATGACAAGGAATTGGTGAGCTTAACTCTCCTTGGGCTTCCAAAGAGTTGGCATTCCTATCAGGACTCTGTCAATGGTCGGGAGAAATTGCTAGGATGGGAGCGACTTTAGTCGGATCTTGTGCAAGAGGAGATAAGGAGAAGTACCAAGGATGGATCTTCATCAAGGAACTCTGATGAAGAGAATTGTGCTTTTGCTGCCAAAGCAAAGAAGGGGAAGAACAAGAAATCTTCTCAATCCGGTGCAAAAGGCAAGAAGCAGGACATGTCCAAGGTGAAGTGCTTTCATTGTCACCAACACGGACATTACGCCACAAATTGTCCACAGAAGCAGAAAAATAAGCAGGCTGCTGGGACTACAGCTGGAGAGGCCTTAGCCTCGCAGTTTGAGTTAGATTTTTTGCTAATCACATGCTTGGTCTCAAGTATGACGGGATCAGTGTGGTTTCTTGAAAGTGGTGTTTCTTTTCACATGACAGGAGATCAAGATTTGTTTACTGATCTGGATGAGAAAGATCTTGGAGTGCACATCGAGATGGGCGATGATGGTAGATACAGTGCGACCGGTATCGGTACCATTTCCTTTGAGAGGGAGTCTAGTAAACCCTTCGTATTGAAGGAAGTGATGCATGTTCCGGGATTGAAGAAGAATCTTATCTCTGTGGCGATGTTAGAAGACAAGGGATATGATGTTGTCTTTAGCGAGGGAAAGGCTTTTCTGTGCAGTAAGGTAACTGGTGAGACCTGGAGGATAGGGGTTTGAGTTAAGAACCTTTATCAATTGCAGGTAGATGGCTACGCAGCAATGGCAGGCAAGGCAGAAGGAGTGGTGAGCCGGGATGATGGCGAGTTGTGGCACCGGAGAGTGGGCCACCTTCACCATGGAGCTTTGAAGATACTGCAGCAGATTTCTACTGGGCTTCCTAAAGGCACTCTTGCACAGTCAGATCAGTGCAAGGGGTGTACCTTGGGAAAATTTGTGAAAGCCACCTTTCACGAGAAGGATATTCGCGCCACGACGATCCTTGAGAGAATTCACACAGACGTGTGTGGACCTTTCTCAG
This sequence comes from Pinus albicaulis, assembly GCA_034641835.2. NCBI lineage: Eukaryota > Viridiplantae > Streptophyta > Pinopsida > Pinales > Pinaceae > Pinus > Pinus albicaulis. The sequence continues at coordinate 1,440,850,705 of CM076579.1, forward strand.
TAGCTTCGACAGCAAAGCACAGGTACTATGTGATATTTGTTGATGATTTTTCTCATAAGTGCTGGATCTTCTTCATGCAGAAGAAGAGCGAGACATACTCAAAGTTCTGTGAGTTCAAGGCACTGGTTGAGAAAGAATCGAGGAAGCAGGTGAAGGCTCTTAGGAGCGACAATGGTGGTGAATTCATCTCTAGCGAATTCAAGGACTTTTGTAGCGCAGAAGGAATTCGAAGAGAGCTCATAGCACCTCATAACCCACAACAGAATGGGGTTGTTGAGCGGAAGAACAGAACGATTGTGGGTGCTGCATGGGCGATGTTGCATGATCAGGGCCTTCCCATACACTTGTGGGCTAAGGCATACAATACTACAATATATGTGTAGAACCATTGTCCTCACAGGATACTTGGCATGAGTACACCCGAGGAGGCGTTTTCTGGTAAGAGGCTTGATATTTCCCATTTGAGGATTTTTGGTTCACCTTTTTGCATTCATGTGACGAAGGATGCCAGGAAGAAGCTGGAGCCGATTGCAGAGGTTGGGATATTTGTGGGGTACACTGACACATCCCACAACTATCATGTGCATTTGCTAGACAGTCGCAAGATTGTTGTGCGACGGGATATCAAATTTCATGAGGAGAAAGCCATGAAGTGTTCGCTTGAGAGGGAGCCACACTTGCATGCAGATGAGGAGCTATTAGTTCCTAAGGATGAGTCTTAGGATGTGGATCAACCACAAGATGAGGTTCATGGAGTGGAAGAGACCACTTAGGCAGCGCCAACCATCAGAGGGCGGAAGCGCACTACAGAAGCTGAGCGACTGGCTCAAGATGCAGAGAAGGTTGTAGGAGCACCTACATCACAGCGCAGACAGAGACAGTCACCTGACCGGTATACTGGATACATGGCTCTTATGAGCAAGTGTATCGTGACAAAGCCATCCTCTTTCGAGGAAGCTGTGGAGGACCCCGCATGGGTAGATGCCATGGTGGAAGAGTATGATTCGATTGTCAGAAACAGTGCATGGGAGATTGTCCCGAGACTGGAAGGGAAATCAATGGTGGGTTCGAGATGGATCTACAAAGTGAAGCAGGCAGCTGACGAGAGTGTGGAGAAGTACAAGGCAAGATTTGTTGCTCGAGGCTTTTCACAAATTGAGGGGATCGATTATGAGGAGACCTTTGCACCTATTGCAAGGTATTCTTCCATACGGACGATTCTTTCTCTCTCAGCGCAGATGGGGTGGCACATTCATCAGATGGATGTGAAAAATGTGTTCCTCAATGGGGTCATTGAGGAGGAGGTGTACATAGAGCAGCCCGAAGGTTTCAAGATCTTTAGCAGCGAGTCGCATGTGTGCAGGCTCAAGAGAGCGCTGTATGGGTTGAAACAAGCACCTCGTGCTTGGTACACACGGATAGACAGTTATTTCACCAGACTTGGATTCTCCAAGAGTGAGGTGGATCCTAACCTATACCAGATTGTGGTGGAGGGTAAGTTGCTGATCATTGTACTTTATGTAGATGATTTGATTTTGACAGGTGATGAGCTTTTGATACTCTCATGCAAGGATGATCTTGCAAAAGAGTTTGAGATGAAGGACTTGGGCCTCCTTCATTATTTCCTGGGATTGGAAATTTGGCAGCGCAGTGGTGGACTGTTTGTTTCTTAGGGTAAGTATGCCTGGGAGATACTGGAGAAGTTAAAAATGCATGGTTGCAAGCCTATTGATACTCCTCTTCCTGGTGGATGGAGGAAGGAGGATGCTACTTCAGCGAAGGTAGTGGATGCCACTGTTTATCGACAGTTGGTGGGTTCGCTTATGTATCTGGTCAATACACGACCCGACATATGCTATGCTGTTAACCAACTTTCACAAGCTATGGTTAAGCCAACCAAGCTCTTCTGGAAGGCAGGCAAGAATGTATTGAGATATATTAGAGGCACATCGGGATATGGATTCTGGTACAGACAGTCGGATGAGGTGAAGCTGTGTGGCTTCACGGATGCAGATTGGGCAGGGAGCCCAACGGACATAAAGAGCACATCTGGAGGGATTTTCAGTATCGGGTCGACATCAGTTTCTTGGTACAGCAGGAAGCAGAGATCTGTGGCACTCAGTTCAATAGAGGCCGAGTATATGGCAGCAAGTTTGGCTGCATGCGAGGCTATATGGATGAGGAAGATCCTGGTCGGGTTGTTCAGTTCACACTTGGATCCTACTGTGATTTATTGTGATAATCAGAGTTGCATCAAACTCTCGGTTAATCCAGTATTTTATGATAGATCTAAACACATTGACATCCGGTATCATCATATCAGAGATTGTGTGCAGTGGAAGGTCATGTTACTTTCATACATTCCTACTGAGGATTAGGATGCTGATATCTTGACGAAGGCGCTCACCAGGAGAAAATTCGAATACCACAGAGGCAGGATAGGAGTTGTAGATAATAGATATCTTGTTGAGAGGGAGTGTTGAGATTGCAACAAGATGATGAGCTTAGTGGAAAGAAGTCGCCTTCACTAAGTGGTCCCACAGGCTATTTTTGGCGCAAAGTCTATTTTTAAACATATGGATCATGTTCTATGAGTTGCAGGATGCTATTTGTGGATGGTTGGTCAAGTCGGAAAAATAGATGGACTTCTATTTTTAGACATACTGGGCGGAATCTATTTTTAGATTTCCAGTCTAAAAATAGATATGTCGAATATTATTAGCTCTTAATAATATTTGGACTCTAAACATTATCTTATCCTCTTGGAGCACTTTAATTAAGTGCACAGATGTGGCACATGCAGCTGACAGAAGGAATTACACTATTCCTGAGGGTTAAGTAGAGCTATTGCATGGAGACTTCAGTTAGAACTCATGTGACAGAGTTTGGTGGAGTTGTATTCAGTTTAACTCAGTTAAACATAGTTGAGCTAGTTGTATCTAGTCTAACTCATTGATACACTAGTGAGAGTGACGTGAATTAATTATTAATTAATTCACTAATTATTAACTCATAAATCAACTAAATAATACATCAGTTAACTTCAGTGCATGGACAGTTTCAGTGGAGACCAGTGGAGAGGTTGGTGAAAGAGAAAGTGTGACTATCAGTTGTGACCATACTGGTGCATGAGTTTGCACCACACATTGATGGAGATGCCAATGAGGATTGCGCAGTGCATACCAGGTGGATTCAAAATCAGTCAGGGCCATTATTCATCTTGGATTGCGCAGTAGAGGCAGGCTGACAGGTGGAGCAGATTGGAGCATGTGTTTTTCTAGATCTGAGCTTGTGTAGTGTGTAACAATTGGAGATTGTACTGAGAGCTTGTGAGGAGTTTGTACAATGATTGTTACATGATATCTATCATTATAATATATAGATAGTTGGTAGTTTTCAGCTTTAAGCTTTCCCATAAATACTGTGTTTATATGTGTGATTGTTTATGGTTTCAATGTGCGCACGCGATTGTTTATATTTCCGCAATTAATGATCAATGGTAGAAGAGATTATGTATTATGCATGAAGATGAAATAGTGTGTGATCAGGATAATCTCGGTGAATAATTTAACAGTTATTCAAATTTTCTACAGATTGGTTGGATAGAATGATCTCTGAATTCACACTCAAAGAGAATATAAATACTAATTTGTCTGACGAACAGTGGGTACAAAAATATATTTATACATAAGTGCATGAAATATTATTTTGCTCATTTGTGCACGAGCTATAGGAGTGGTTTTCACGCTTAGTTGAATTCAGTACCTGCATAAAGGATGACAAAGCCACTAAGTGGAATCCTGAATTGATCCAACAAGTTCAACAATTTGAAAATAAGATCACCCATGTGGTAGGCCATTGGATCGATCGCCTCTTGGGAGGATTTGTGACTGAATTTTCCATTGATAAATTTGTGTCATATTTTGAAGTAGAAAGAAGGTTTTTCAAAGGCCCTAGAGGTAAGTTCCTGCGCTAACTATTGTTGTTGAAAATTCTATTATGTGAATGGGGTTGTCTGTGTGAACATACTGCTTGAATGCCTAGAAGAGGCCCAACTATGCGCAATGGAAAAGTTTACCGCGAAGACTCCTAAAATTTTTATTTATAGCCCTTTGAAGCCTAGACCTGAGAGTGAAGGTGAACCAGAAACTAGTAGCTCTAATGATTCTGAAGGAGAAATTTCATCACACCAGAAACCTTTCAGTATGTTTCCAAATCAATCCACTCCACTTCTGCACTCACATCACACATCACCCACTCCACCGCACAGTCCATCTCCACCATCACCTCCACCTCCCCTTGAAGTAGATATGATTTCATCAATGAAGTTACCTAATTTTAGAGGCATTGGAAATGAGGACATTGATCACTTCTAGTTTGTGACTGAGGCCGTATGGCAGGCTCATAAAATTAAAAATATTGATATTAGGAAGGCGCAGTTGGATACTGATTTCCAAGATCATGAATTAGATTGGTACATCAAGTACGCTCAAAAAAACCCTAATGATACCTTGGAACAAATCAAAGCGGCCCTAAAAGAGTAGTTTAAGAAACCTAAGTCATACATGCAGCCAATGACAAAAATGAAGGAGGTTCATCAGGAGGCTAATGAATCTATATGGGAAGTCGATCAAAGACTAAAGCACACCATTAGGGATGGTGGAATTTTCATTGATGATAATCATAATAAGGAATGGTTAATTTCTATGTTGCTTCCACATCTACGCCAACCCTTAGGTCAGCAAAAGATTTCCACGCATGCTGAGGCTGTGGAGGTTGCAATGAAACTAGAGGCTACCCCAACACTTATTGCCTTGAGAACTCAACAAATTCAGAATCATTTGGAAGCCATGCATCTAGAAATTCAATTTCTGTGCAAGGAGATGGGCAAGGAGGTCTGCGCAGAAGTGTGGTGTATAAAATGTAAAGATTTTGGGCACTATAAAGATCAGTGTATTGTCTTCAATAATTATTTGAATGCTGGAGGTCCTAGTCTGTTGAAGAGTCCTGTGTGGTGCAAAATATGTCAAATTGATGGATTACATGACACATATTCCTACCCAAGGATCAGAAAGTATCAACCTAACTTGAAGCAGTTTTTTTGAAAATTATGTTCGTCATTAGGACATGATGAGCAGCATTGTCACACTTATGATATGATGTTAGATAAAGCTAAAATATATAGAATGCAAGTTGAGCCTACATCACCAACATCCCCTTCTAAGTGCGGAGTATTTCAAGGCAGAGGAAGAGGCCGAGGAGATGGATCCGTTGGCTGAGGAAGAGGACAATTCATTTGCTATAACTGTGGAGATGTTTCCCATTATCCGCGCGATTGTTTGAATCCAACATGACAATCCTATAGGTATTGTGGAAAATTTTATCATGTCATATAATATTGTCTTGTATTGATTGCTAAAATGTCGGAAAATAAGACGCAGGCTCCAACACAAAATCTTCAGATCGTTCGCGCTGAAACCTGTGAAGAAGATCCCAGTGTGAATGTAGTTACTAGGAGTGGTGTAGCCACCAATGAAGATAAAGGAAAAAAACCAACCTATTATCACTGAATTGAGGGGTTGATTGGCTGCTTCAAAAGTCAAGTCAGAGTAACTATTTCAAACCTACTTTTAGCTGCAACTTAGCCTTTCCAGCCTGAGAGGGCTCTCTCAAGGATAAAGATGATATTAAGTAAATAAATATCAACAGATGACTAACTCTGAACTTGGATTTAAATGTATTTTTGTGCAGGTGAAATATGCAAAAAAATAACTACCATTGGGCATATGGAGTTAGTATGAAAACTCAGTGACATATGAAGCTTCTCTCATGGAAACTGAGGCATGTGTATTCCAATGAAACATAAAATTTATAGCAAACTAGATGCATAAAGCAAGTTGGAGCATGCTGACCATGAATTCCAAGTAATCACACAACTGGAATACTGAAGATAGAGTAATAGAACATATACGACAAATACATATAAGAATACCAATGAATCTCAGATAATAAAAGAAGTCAGTTTCCATTGTATATTACTAATAAAAAATATTTACAATAGTAGTCTACAATACAGTGTTACACCATTTTTTGGTCATCTAACCTATTATCATTAGATGGACCCAAGTACACCATGTAAGACCAATTTTACCCTAAGTAAAATTTCTTTCACTATGTGAAATAACTTAGTAAAACACCTTTATTAAGTTGTTTATGGTCTAAATAGGAAACCTCAAAAGGAAATAATAAACAAATATATATTTTTTAATATTTCCTCAAGGAATAATCAGTTAAACATCAATTTAATTATTATTCCTGGTCATATTTAACCCAAAACAAGGATATCAATTAAATAAATCCTTATTTATTTGATTATTTCCTAGGAATAAGTTATTTAATCCTTATTTAAATAATATTCCTAGTTAAATTTGACCAAGTCATTTGTAAATAATTAAATAAATCATTATTTATTTAATTATATTTCCACCATTTCCTTAAAAATAATAAATAAATCATTTATTTATTTATTATTTACAAATAAAGGATTTTACCCAAGTCAAAATCCTTTTCCCTCCAACAAATATAATAAAATATTCCCAAAAGGTGGTTCTAGAAGTTGGTTAATAATATTTTATTCATGCGCCAAGTTCTAGACCGCCCTAATATTTTGTTATAAATAGAAGGGTTTTCCCATTCATTTGTCACCTTTCATTTTGGATTAGATCACTCTGGATCTATACTCTTGGTCTGACTTTGAGCCATTATCATTGTCACATTTTCCATCATTTACTTTATGAGCTCCCTTTGAGTTCTATGTTTGTCTGGGTTTTCTACACCAATAAGAGAGAGAAGTTTTAGATCTGAAATGCTGAGGACTTTCAAGAACCCATCCCATTGAGGAGAATTGGAAACAACTTTCTTGTTTTCCTCTCAGGTGCCCCTTTAATATAAAAATTCTTTCAAATATATTGTTCTTGTCTTATCTATTGGATGCATGGAGCAACATTTAATTTTCACTGCTTAATGTCTTTTATGCATAGATGTGGATTTGTGCAGCTTTATTTGGATCAACTAACTATAGATTTAAAGATATTGGTAGCCATAATTGATGTTAGGGTTATTTTTTATGCATAGCTAAAGTGGTATTTTTCCGACGAAAGATTCATACTAACAATTGGCGACTCCACACAGGTTTTATTTTGCGACCGCTATCGTTTCATATATTCCTGCATATCCAACTATTTCAGACCGTAGGGTTTCTCTTCAGTTTTTTGTTTTTCCTATATTTATGGTGTTTTTCACCTCTAAAACCCTCAAACATTCAAATTTTTAACTTCAGTGTGTTTCTGGCCCTATTGCGTAGGTGACAGACATCAGCCGCAGCTGAGATGACAACTTTTTCTGAAATCTGCCGCCGAGAGACCTGGATTTGCAGGTCGCACTTATCGGCCCAAAACCTACGACCTGGACTGGAGGACGCACTTTTCAGCCTAAAAACTGTGACTTGGACTAAAAACAAGTCAGAACTTGTGACTTGCAATTTTTTCTGCACTTTTCCAGCAATTTTTATGGGTTTGTCTGAAGCTCCTGTCATGGTTTTCCAGCCTCTGTCTCCACCCGTTTAGACCTATTTTTGATCTGTTCTACTCACCTAAGTGGGAATCTCACCCCTTAGGGCTTTAGTACCCTCCACTTTTTGTGGATGAGTTTTAGCTGTGTCAGACGTCTGAATTTTTAGAGTTTCAGCCTTCTTCTTTTCAGATCTGATACCTCATTTTCAGATCCCTCTAGATCATCTCTTCCCCCTTTCAAATCACCTCATATAGTTTTGTTTGGGTTTACCTTTAGGGTCACCTCCTTGTCCCTTCTACCTTTAGCTAATTTCCCCCTTTGTTGCAGCAACCTTGCCTCTACCTCCTTTTTGTTTTCTGCACCTCTTTTCAGCAGATTTCTCCTTTAGATCCCTTTCCCTCCCGACCTTATATCTATTGGCCTCTTTTTAGTGTGTTTGGATTAGATTTTTTCCCTCTTTTAGACTAGTTTTGAGAGACCCACCTTCTTGGGTTAGATAGATGCATTGTTAGATGTTAATTTTCTATTATCTCAGTCTTATTTACTGTTCTCTGCAGATTTATTTTCAGTTACGCAGTACACTTTTTCTTTTACTCTCAAAACGTCTGGGTTTAAAAATTAAAATTAAAACATGCCCCACACTAATCCTAAGTGAAGAAGAGCCTGGTTAGCACCGCCTGGCAAAGACTTTAAAATCAATTGACACTACACCTCTCTGCCCTTGTTTCAACATTGACCTCACTTGATTTTGCACCTCCCTGCCCTTGTCAGTTTTTCTTCTTCCCGTCATCATTGCGCCTCCAAGGCATTTATCCCAGAGACTTCTTGGCCTTCACCCTCAGTTTCCGGTTGGTCAACTTACTCTCTTCTGCCGTCATCGAGTTAGTCCTCCCCCGAGTCCGCACTCCGACTCTTCTTTTGATTCTTCGGGTTCTCCCCCTTCTTCTGGTTCTCCTATTGTTACCTTCACCATATCTAGTTCAGGACCTAACGCTAGCAACCCCAGTCCTACTGCTGGGTCTGCTTCTAGCGGAACCACCACGGGAACTACCTCGACTGCCCCTTTGCTCCCTTATATGGTTGGGCTCAGTCTCCCCGATTTTAATCAGTTGATCAACGATCCTATCCACCACGATGTTAGTTGGCCTGCTATGCCAACCAAGCTCCCCTCTGACATTCCCAAGTTCAAAGGCCTTGCTAGTGAAGATCCCTCCAACCATATCTGATCTTTCCACATGTGGTGTTCATCCAATTCCATTACAGATGACTCCATCCGTCTTAGATTGTTCCAACGCACGCTTACCGGAGAAGCTTCTAAATGGTATGTTGATCAGGCTGCCTCTTCCCATACCACCTTTGCGACCATTACCCAAGCCTTTTTATCTTATTTCCAGCTCCTTCTCTGATACGAAATTGGTACAAAACTTTTGACTTCTTTCCGTCAATCCTCTTCGACTCGCCTTTTCGCTCATGTCCAGGAATGGCGGCGAAGAAGGAGCTTATGTCGAGCTCCCATGTTTGAAGATCGAGTTTACATGGACTGGTTCCTTTGCTCTCTCTTACCTCCCATTGGCAAAGATGTCGCATCCCAGTTCCCTCAAACCGAAGAAGCCGCCGTCCAAATAGCCTTGAAATATGACCTTATCTATGCTCAATCTGGTTATGTTTATATCGTCCTTCCTGACCTCCCCAAACCCGGTGGCGCTAACGCCTTGAGGGCATCTCACTCTGCCGATGGTATTTTTGGAGCTCTTTCCCATAGGTATGCTCAACCTCCTATGGGCTATGGTTTCCCTCCGGGAGGGGCCAACACCTCCAGCACTTTCCCTCCTCCAAGTAGCATGTATCCAAGATATGACATGCCTCCTCATTTTTCCCACCATCCTGCTTACCTCAATTTTTCCCATCCTACCCCTTATCCTTACCCCTAGCCTGGTGTCCCAGCTCCTCCAACATTTGGACCTCCAACTCCCTTGCCTTCTCAACCCCCACAACAGCAATTCCTACCCCCTCCAGGGCAAGTATGTGCACAGCAGGGCGCGTCTAATCCTCCTTCTTCTCAAAGAAAGTGGAAAGGCAATCAAAATCAATCTGCCCCTGGTAATCGTGGATCCAATCCTCCAAGTATTGATTCTAACACTGATAACCAGCCACAGGGCTCTCATCCCAAGTCGAACAGGCCTCTTTGCACCAATAAGCCCTATTCGTGTTGCGGTGTTTATGGTCATTACACTCACGATTGCCCCCTATTACCACAGATGCGGCAGATGTTGGAGTCTCAGGCCACCGTGCGGGGACAAAATTCCTCCCCTACTGTTCCTCCCAATGTAGTTACTTCTCAACCAGCCGTGTTTATCGATCCTTTTCCTCAACAAGGATTTGTGGCTACTCAACCACCTCATGCCCCCACTGAACCTTCCCCTTCCGGTTCCTCCAATTACCAGATTATCGTGATGAACTCTGATACAACTTTACCTGTCGACCTTAACCTTCAAACTCGATCTCGTCAGTACCCCATGCCTCCTACTCCATCTGTCCTGTTAGCCAGCTATAAAATTTGTTATACCAAATGCTAGATACAAATTATTTGAGCCTTCAAGGAACAAATTTTATGACTAAAAAGTGTTGGCTCTTGAAAACTCATGAAGGCCTCCTCCCTCTGTCCCAATTTTCACTACCGTGCCTTTTTCCCCATTCAGAAATCCTGTTGTTTCCCAAGAAAGAATACTGCTGCAAGCACCGTTTCCCTCTCTCCCCTCTTCCAAAAATAAGGTCAGTTTTTATCCCTCCATTTCCCATAAAAAACCTTCATTTTCATGTTTTTCCCTTTTCCCTTCATAAAAACCCTTTGATAAGGTTTGAAAACTCCTTTTTTGCCTTATCAGAACCCCTCTAACCCTTTGAAAATCATTCAAAAAAACCATAAAAATCACATTTTTTATGGTGTGGACTTAAGCCCCCTCAGGCTAAGTCTTAAGCCCCTTTCTTCATAAAGCCTCTGGTCTTATTATCTCCCATGTGCCCCATGGCCCCGCAGATGGGTGCCTATCCACTTCAAAAAAAATATTTCCCGGCCAAAGTTTAAAACCTTGGTTACATATTAAAAATTGTCGACTTTATTATTTTATAATATTTCCGCCGGTTCCATTTTTAGAATCGTTCTGCACCGTCGATCTGATCTAAAGATCGGACGATGCAGAGTCCATCTCTCCTGTGGTCCCTGCCATCCACTAAAAATTGCAAAACCATGTGGTATTCATCGCACCGCCTTTGGGCGAGGGCGGTTTTTTCCCGATCGCCAGCAATTCCACTCATCGGTTGACGCGTGTCCTGGGCACTGTTCATAAAACCACCGTCCATCGTGCGTTAACGTTCGGACGTGGATTCCGTGCGATATTGGCATCCACCATCTGATCTGGGGCAGGCCATCCAACGGTTATCGCTCACTGAAGATGGCCAACAGTTAACTGGGCTATGGCGCGACATCCAGTTAATTTCCGCCATCGATCTGATCTGCAGATCGACGGTTCATATTTCATCGCCCATTTCCATCACCTAGTCAACATTTCCCGTTTTGACTTTCCATTTCCCATTCCCGACCGTCGATCTCTGCGCGATTGACGGCCCTGATTCAAATTTTTCTTCCGCCCTCACTACACCTTCTCCCGATCAATCCTGTCCGTTGGATGATGCCATCCGACAGCCACGCTTCCTCCACGTGTCCTCTGCAGCAATAAACCTATATATGCAAGATTTTTTAATATTTGTTTTTATTTTGCAAGGTTTAAATGGTTTTCTCGCCATATTTGAAGAAAATTCAAAGGCAGAGGATGACGATCTTCCTGCCTTCGATTTGCCAAAGAAAATCATCACAGGGTGTTAAAAACACGTTTCATCAGTGTTTCTTTAGGCATTGATGCCATATCGCCCCTGCACAGCCCTGTATATCAGAAAAACCATGAATCGGGCGCAGTCAGAGAGTATCAGTGACGAAGAAAAAAATTTATCAGAACAGAGGATGGAAGGCATATTTCACGGGGATCACGGCTAAGAATGTTTATCAAAAGCCTAATCCCTGATTTAAAACACAGTTTAAAGAAAATCTGAAGTGTTTTATCGACAGGTAACCCTCTACCGCCACAAATTGAGGCAAATTGATCCCTCTAGCTACCACGATGCCACCTGTGCCTCAAAGTATTCAATCAGAGGCCGAATTTATTGATCGGGGTTAGATATTTGTCTCAAAACGTAGCCAAAGAGGAAACTCTGCCAAGGAAATTAATGGCAAACATCTACCGAGTTACTTCGACGCCACACAGAGCCTCAAAGGTCAACAAAAGCTCCCACCGAGCTTAAATCTTTATTTAAATCATTTAATACAGAGGATATGTATGTAAGTTTCTTCATTGAGCCCCTCAAAGGCCAAGAAGCCATTAAATCTATATTAATTGTAGTTGGAGATCTTTTATCAGATCTCACCGCCTCATTCTTCTATATATACTACTTCAGAAGATGAGTGAGGGGTTGGTTTTTGTTTGATCACAAGTTGTAATACTGAAAATCTTTGAAATAAATACATAGTCCGTTGAAGTTGAAGAACAAATTGAAGTCTTGAAAGTCCTGATGATGTTGTTGCATGCTTGTGACTGAGAAGGCTCTATCATTGGATCCATGAGCTTGGCTGTTGGTGAAGTATTCTGAATTGTTTAATGTTTTTCCCCTATTTTCATTATGTTCCATAACTTCTTACTACAGTAGGATAGAAAGTATTAGGCTAAGAAATGACTCCTGGAAGCACCTTAGACCTGTTCATCCTTCATTGTTTCATGTTTTCTTCTGCTGACGTATTTTAGAGTCTTTAATCTCTCTCTTTAATCTTCATGCTTGTTTATTTCCTTAATAGTTCGAACAGTTGGTTTCAGCATGATTTATGGTTCTCCCTGCTTGTCTGCTGCCACTTAAAAACTGTTATTGAAGTCTCCCTTTGAAGTTATTTGCTTACAGTGAATCAAAGAGGTATGTTTTGATCTTGCCCTTTGTCCTCACTTAAACAGTTGGCTTAAAGGTCGTTATAATTATGATCATAGATGTTTTTAGGTGTTCCCTCTTCTATGACTGTAATTATCAGTAAATATTTTATGTTTCTAAGTCATTTAAAATAAAATCTTTGAGGAAATAGGGTGTTCCCTGAACCTTAGATTTCATTTTAAAAGTTGTTTTGAAATCATTATTTTCTTAAAGGTGTGATTTGTAGAATTTATGGTTAGCCCTATCTATCAAAGAGCTCTTTATTGTTCAAAATATTCTTTCGAATTCCCTTTGTTGATAATTAAACCTCTCTTTCCAAATCATTAATGTTCATCTCATTCCAAAAACAAAAGGATCCTGTGGCCAAGTTAGATTTGCCCTTTGATATCCCATATCCATTAATGAGTTTGTTATGACCTTTTATTGACTCCATTTCCCAATGAACCAGATATTTCTCTATCCTATATATCTTTCCTAGGCCTTTCATGTTCTGCTGTATCATTTCAACCAACCAAACAAACAAACAAACCCCTGTACTTAATAACTAGTCTAAAACCACTACTCAAAGCACACAAGATAAACCTTTACAAACAAAATTTTGAGAGATCCCTCTCTGAGAACAGGAGGAATAGACCCTGTAACTATAAAGATTGGTTCTGATGTTGCCTTGTCTTTTGATTTGCCAAACTATCAAAACACGGGACACCAACATGTCCCCGAGTCCCCATCTCCAGGTCCTACGGAGCCTCTTTCGACATCCAATGGTCCCTTGCAGATCCGTCAACCCAAAGTTGAGATTCATACCAAGGTTCCTGAGGGCCCATTACGCCGAAATGCTGCATTTGGTCGAGCTGCTCATTCATATAGCATAGTAGATGATTTGGCACATTGTCCTGCTGCCATTTCCACACTGGAACTCCTCCAGTCATGTCCTTCTCAAAAGAAGGCTCTACTATTTGCCATGGGTGTTGTAGATCCTACTGATGACCAATTGATTGTTTTCGATGCCCTCCAATCAGATCATCCTCCTCTTCCTACTTCCGTTGCTTTCCAAATCCTAGTCAAAATTCGGAACGCTAACGTAGCTCGTTGTATTATTGATGAGGGGGCATCTACCTGTGTGATGTCTGCCTCGGTTTGGAAACAACTCGGATCTCCTGAGCTGGCCCCTTCCACCATCACCCTTTGTGCATGGGATGGCCATGCCTCCCAGCCCATTGGCCTCTTCCATAATTGTCCTATTACTCTTGCGGGCAAGACGGTTTGCGTTGATGTTGAAGTCATCGACGCCCATTTTGACTATAACATTATTTTAGGGCGTAGCTACACCTATGCTATGTCTGTTGTCCCATTTGCAGTCCACCGCAAGATGTTTTTCCCTCACAATGGAAAGATAGTCACCATTGACTAGCTAACATATCATAAGCCACAATCTCAGACCTCCCCTGAGTCAACCATCTCTTTTGTAGCCAATAAGCAAACCGTCGATTCCTTGACCAGTGTCTCCCCCGGTGTCTACAAAGACTCCTCGTTGCTTGGAACCTTCCTTGGCCTTCCTCCTCCTCCTCCTGTCTCAGATCCTAGCTTGGCGAATGTTTGCATGATGCAATCGTCTCAGGCTAGCCTTAAGAAACCTGCTTTGGCTAGTCAACAACCTCAACCTCACCCACCTCAAACAGCTCCTAGCCCTTCGCCCCCACTAGCTAGACTTCTTCCTTCTGAATCTTCTTCTACAGTTAGTCCCCATGCTCCTCTCTACCCTCTTGGGTTGGTTCCACCCGATATCAACCTTGGCACTGTTCCTCCTGGCCATTACCCCGCTGGTCAGACACCTTTTCTTACTCCCCCTCCCGGAGTTTATTCGGTCCCCATCTTGGCCATCCTTTCCCTCCCCAACTTGACCTTGGCTATACCCGTCTGGTACCTTAACCCTCCAACCCCTACTCCACCTGGTCACCCCAAACCTTACCTTGCTTTGACACTGGTTCAACCGCTCCCCTTAACTTCTTCTGTTGCTACAGTGCCCCCAGCACCTCACCAGAACCCTTCTCCTATTGTGATAGCTCCGGAAAAGAAAGGTAAAACTTGCAAGGGGGCATCCAACGACAAGGCTACCCCGTCACACCCTGCCCCTCCTCAGCCGCCAAAGCATGCTATCTAGTGTGCCTTGTGTGATGTTGTCGGTCATGCCACCCATACATGTCCTGAGTTACCGCATCTTAAGTCCATGGTCAATGAAACGTTTCCAGAATTCGATATCCCTGAGGTCTATGTCACTATACCTGATTCAATCCCAAAACTTAAAAATTTGCACACCAATCATCCTTGTTCTTTGTGCGATTTCCATGGCCATTATACCCACCTCTGCCCTCGCCTTGACGAGTATCATTCCTCTTTAGCCGCATATCGCCAATTCAAAGCCATACATGACCATATACCTTCTTCACTAACACCAGATGACCTGTCTACATCAATTAACATTCCCCCTCCTGATATTGAAATGACCAAGTCTTCAGCCACCATTTCTTACCTCTCATCATCATTACGATCCTCGGAGGCCAGCCCCTTAGTGCCTCCCCCCGATGTTTCGCCTAACCACCCACCTACTTACTCTTCTGTCACCCCCCATGATGTCACGCATATGAGCCTTTCCCCCCACAATCAGGAGTCTCATATTTCTACTTCACAAGATGATCCTCTTCCCCCCACGCTTCCCATCTTCCAGTCAGATGAAGACATTATGGAAGCCATGACCGAACCTGATTTTCCGTGGGATGATATGCACCATTGTGCATACTTCCTTCCACATCAATCCCATGACTAATATGTTGTTTAATCTAAAGACTTCATTCCCGATAAAGTCGATTGGTTTAAAAACCCCATCCCTGCACCTGACACTTTCGAAGAAGGTAATATGGCCAATATCTCTCCAACCATCAAAATTGACATTTCTGTCAAACCAGGAATCGAAGAACATATCACCTTGGGCGCCCAATGCACCCCGGAAGAAATTAAAGCCTACACCAAACTCTTCAAAGAATTCTGTGATATTTTCGCCTGGTCCTAATAAAAAATGCCCGAACTCGATCCAGCCATTGTCGAACACCATATCGACACATGGCTTGATGCCAATTCAGTCCGTCAAAAGTTGAGACCCATTCATCCTTCCAGGCGTGAAGACATCAAAGCAGAAATCGATAAGCTCAAGTAGGCTGGTTTCATTTATCCCATCAAATACACCACTTGGGTGTCCAACCCAGTTCCCGTCCTCAAAAAACAAGGCACCATCTGTGTCTGCACTGACTTTCACGATATGAACAAAGCTTTTCCCAAAGACAACTTCCCCACACCATTTATTGACCAAATCATTGATGAGTGTGCGGGGCATGAGGTTCTATCCTTTATGGATGGATTCTTCGGATACAACCAAATCCTTATCCGTCATGCTGATCAACTTAAAACCACGTTCATTAGTATGTGGGGCACTTTCGCATACCGAGTCATGCCATTTGGCCTTAAAAACACCGGCGCCACTTTTCAATGAGCCATGTCTTACTGTTTCCATGACTTAGCTCATATTATCCTTGCCTATTTAGACAACCTTACTACACGTTCTAAACATCGGGCGCAACACCTCCATGATCTGCATACTATTTTCCTTCGATGTCGCAAGTATAATATCCACCTTAACCCATTGAAATGTGTCTTCTGCGTTCCCGCCGGCCGTCTCCTCGGCTTCATAGTGTCTAAAGACGGTATAACTCTTGACCCTTTGAAAGTTCAAGCCATTCTTGAACTTCCTATTCCTCGTACCTTATGCCAGCTACAAATTCTCCAAGGTAAAGCTAATTTTCTTCGTCGATTTGTTCCTGAATATGCCACTACCGCACATGGGTTCCTTAGACTTCTTCGATCTAACACCCCATTTGTCTGGGATACCTATTCTCAAGAGTCTTTTGATGCCCTCAAACATGCTCTCACATCCGCTCCCTTGATCCATCCTCCTAACTTTGATTAGAACTTCATCCTGTACATCTCCTCTTTCGCCTATTCGGTAGCTGGTGTCCTTATCTAGGAAGATGATAAAGGTATCGAACATGTGATCTATTATGTCAGTAAGAACCTTGCCGGTACACCTGTATCCTACTCTCATGAAGAAAAATTAGCGCTAGCTGTCGTGTTCTCGGTCCAAAAACTGCGTCATTACATCCTCATGCGTTCCACAATGGTTGTGACTAATTCCAACCCCATGGCTTTCCTCTTGAGTCGACGCATCCTCAGTGGGAAGTACACTCGTTGGGTCATTATCCTTCAAGAATTCAACCTCGAATTTGTCACCCCAAAAAGTAAGAAAGGTTTAGTCCTCACTGAACTTATTTATGAATTACCTACCAGTATGCAGGATCCTCCAATTCATGATGCTCTTCTTGATGAACACTTATTCGCCATCACCACCGATGACCCTTGGTACGGTGACATTCTTACCTACTTGTGAACCCAAAAGTTCGCCCTTCATCTGGATCGTGATGCTTAATGACGTATCTGACACCAAGCCCCTCGCTACCTTCTGATTAGTGACGACCTTTATCGTCGCGGAGTAGATACTGTCCTTCGTCGTTGTCTCACCCACGCTGAAGCCGAGCAAGTCCTCAATTCCTGTCATAGCGGTGATTGTGGTGGCCACCTCTCTGGTCTTGCTACCACCCAAAAAATCATGCGCGCTAGGTATTTTTGGCCTTCTCTCTTCAGTGATTGCATTGAAGCAGTCAAACACTGTTCCAATTGCCAACATTTCGCCCCTAAGGCACGAACTCCTCTTGCTCCCCTCCATCCCGTCGTCACAGCGGGTCCTTTCTGCAAATGGGCCATCGAATTTATGGAGTGTCGACCCCCATCTGCTGGTAACCACAAATATATCATCGTGGCGGTTGACTATTTCACAAAATGGGCCGAAGCTATGCCAACATTCAACAATACGGCAGCTACCGCAGCCCTCTTTTTCTTTAACCACGTCATTGCTCGATTCGGGGTTCCAAAAAAATTGGTCTCTGACCATGGCCGACATTTTGAAGATGAAATATGGTGCGAGCTATCCTCACTATTGTGTTTTGAGCACCAATATTGATCATCCTATTACCCCCAAGGTAATGGCCAAGTTGAAGCGGTCAACAAAATTCTTAAGACCATGCTTCAATGAATGGTGAATAAGCACAAAACCAATTGGTATCTTATGCTCTTCCCTACTTTGTGGGCTTATAGAACTTCTGTTAAAACCGCCACCGGTTTCACTCCTTTCCACCTTATTTTTGGTGAGGAGGCCGTCTTACCGATCGAGTGTGAAATTCCTTCCCTTCACCTGGCCGTCGAATTTCTCCTTGATACCCAACCTCTAGAACAATGACTCATCATGCTTGAGCGCACCTCTGAAGACCATCGTGTTGCATTGCAAACTCTTGAAGCAGCCAAAAAGCGCACCAAAGCCCAGTATGACCGAAAATTCCACCCTCGCACCTTTCATGAGGGTGACCTTGTTCTAGTATATGACCAGGCCCATGATACCCTCGGTCATGGGAAGTTTGACTCATTATGGCTCAGTCCTTACATCATCAGTAAAGATCTTGGTAAGGGGGCATACCTTTTAGAGGACTTCGAAGGCCACCCCCTTCCTAATCCTCATAATGCACTCTATCTTAAGAAATATTACCCTTAGAATTTCCCTCTCGAAATGCATGTTTTATTTTCTTTTATATAGCCAGCATCCATTTTTTTTTCATGTTTTGACACTTCACCAGGACACATTTTTTCCACGAAGGGTCTATTCACCTCTCCTCCAAATCAAATTTCCTCACTTACAACACTTGTACTTGCCGCACCACTTTTCCTCCTTACTTGTCCTTGTTCATGTTTATTTTCGTCATGAGATACCCTATTGTACTCATGTTTTTTATGGTCCCCCGTTGGACCTTTACTGTGTGGAAGCACCATTGATTCACCCTTGTTTAGAGCATCTGAGTTGAGTCATCATCGCATTCATGGAGTCTATCCCGAGTCCCTTTGTATCCCGCTATAGTCCTCCATCCTTCATTGCTTAGTCCCTCTCTCGTGTTGCACATTATGGCCTTCAGTCTCATTTTCCCCTATCCCTCATGATATTGTGTCAGTCACTGCCAAGTCATTCATGACCTTTATGCTCTAACAAGGGAAGTTGTCCATCCTCTACTCAGTATCCCCCATTTCATCATCATCCTTAGTGTCCGTCTGTTCATCGCTCTACTATTTTCTCTCATGCCTTAGTTGGGGATATCTTCTTACCTCACCTATGGTGAACCTCCTTCTGTCGACATCAACTCATTCACTCCAGAAGACAGGTCCAGAGGATGGTGTACCTTGGCTCCAGCTCCTTTCAACATGATCGAGCTCCGTATACTTGATGGTCCAGTGATGCAGCAGCGGCTATTGGTGATTCTTGGGTGTGTTTGAGATGTCTCAACCCTCATGAGGGGGTGGCCCTGCAGGTAGCCCCCCAAATCCCTGGATGACCTCTTCATTTCAGCCTGTTAGCCACCTATAAAATTTTTTATACCAAAATGTGGCTAAATCATTTTTAAGCCTTCAAGGAACAAATTTTATTGCAAAAAGTGTTGGCTCTTGAAGACTCTTGAAGGCCTCATGCCTCTGTCCAAATCTTCACTACTGTGCCCATTTCACACTCTGAAAACTTGCTGATTTCAAAGACATGATACTGCTGCAAACACCATTTTTTCCTTTTTTCTCCCACTTCCAAAACTAACCTCATTTTTATCCCTTTAATCCCCATTAACATCCATCATTTTCATGTTTTTCCGCTTTCCCCTTCATCAAAACCCCTTTGATAAGGTTTAAGCCTCTTTCTTTGCCTTATCGAAACCCCCAACATCCATTAAAAACATCGAAAATTGCATAAAAAACACATCTTTTATAGGATAGACTTAATCCCCCTTGGGCTAAGTCTTTAGCCATTTCCGCTGCACGTGCCCTGGTGCTGGAACCAGGTGCTAAGCCATTTGGGCGTTTATTGCATCAGCAGAAACACAACGCGCAAGTCTCTTCCCTTTGTCAAAATCTCTAATGCCGATTAGCCCTGTTCATTAAACCCCTTGGTCATGTTGCTTTCTGTTGATCATGATTCGTTGTTGATCATAATTCGCTTCCCATAAAATTTTCACAGGCAAACATGCTTATACACCCTCAGAAAAATCATTTTTATGATTATCGTTGCCTTTCCACCCCCGAATTTCATTATAAAAGCCACTGATCGTAGATTCGAAAATCTAACAGGCCTAGCCCCTTATGCTAAGCCTCTGCTCATTTCCTCCACAAGACCAAAAGCCTGAACCAAGTGCTAACTCTGTATGCGCTTATCAAAAGAATATCGGGAGAATTTCGAGCCGTAGATCTGTACCAGATCGGACGATGTTTATTCATCTCCGTCACGCCCGCAGACCTCACGACTACCATCCGATTAGACCACGAAATCAACGGTTCGCGATGCGCCTGTCCTGGTGGTCCCCACGCCCGCTCCCATTGCAAAAACTGGTGGTTTATATCACACCGCCTTTCGGCGGTAGGTGGTAATTCTCCTTGGGCCAGCGATTCCATACAGTGCTCACCATGTGTCCCTGCGTACAGCCCCAAAACTTCTGTTCATCGCACGTTATTGTCCGGTCAAAGTCACGGCGTGATATTCACGATAGTCGTTTGATCTGGAGATCTGCATCCGATGGTCATTGCGCTTCAAAGCTGCACAAGATTTAGTCCAAGCCCATCGCGCCCCTGGCCCACCATATCATTGCCCTCAGATGTGTTTCTAACCATCGATCTCGCCTGGAGATCGAACGGTCCAGATCATCTGCATACTCCGCCATTGATTCCATCCCTCCACGTCATCACTCCACGTGTTTTCTATCGTACATTTGTCCACCCCTCGTAATATATGCATTCAAAGGTCATATTCAACGGTTTTTTCGTGAAATTTTTGCTGTGTACGCATTCATCAGCTCATCCACCATCGTTACTTTGCATTTTCCACCACCCTGCACTGTTCCACCATTTCCATTGACACCACCACATCCACCAAATATCTGTGTCTGGTTTTCCTAACATGTTTGCGGATTTTGCAGGTTTACAGCAGCAGAGAACTATTATGATTCACGGTGTCAATTACTGTGATAGAGCACGCATCAAAGGACCATGTTTCAGAGCAGAATTATGAAGTAATTCCTCGGAAGCCAAATCGACAAAACCTCAATTAAAGAAACTGGGTTTAAACTTGTCAAACCCTACAGGGACATTCAAGGCACCGATTTCACAGATGGAGACATTAATGGAGAAGATAGAGAATGTCAACGAAATATTAGAAATTGAGGACATATAATTGAAGATTTCAGGGCCTATATCTAACATTTTGAAGGCATAGTACCAGATCAAAGATCTTGCAGATCAATCCAAAGATTTGTGCACAATAAACAATACCCTCCAGGTTGTATTTCAGCAGGTGTTTGTCTTCCAGGAAAGGACGGAATGTCCATGTGATTTTAATTCTATACCGTATTCCCGAAGATATTTTCACCCAGAACATTTATTTTAGAGAGCAGGTCACAGAGTACAAACATCACAGCACAGTCATTCAACATCATGGGTGTGCACGTCTCCTCCATTTTGTTTTTATGATATAATTAAATGTTCATCACCTACCTCTTTTACTAAGTTCTGGTTTCTCCTATAAAAACCATGAAGAAACGCATTGTAAGGGTTCTAGATTTTATCAGAAAAATTATGCAGTGAAAGGATTTTTGCATACATTTTGAAAAATTCTTGTATGAAGGCTCAGAGCCCATAAGGTCTCAGTGAGGAGGAGTTCTATCTGTCAAAGAGGATTCTGGTCTTTGGTATTTCACAGTCTGTAACTTTCGTTATTGTGTTATATTAATAGAACACTTCATTTCATCCATCTTTCTTGTATCATGTTTTGGAATGTGAGTGGCTCATTGATTTTTAATATGGATTCATCCTAGTTGATGCCCATGCTCGGGTCAGTCAAGCACTTTAAATATGGCTCATGCATGATATTCTGTTCCATTGTTCAGCTAACCATACTTCTGCTATATTAGTTGCTTTGGGAGGGTGCTTTTAAAATGATATTATCATGTATGGATTCTTAGATTGGTAAGCCCATGCATGGTGGTATTGTATATTTGGGTATCAACTCAAGGTTAACTAATATATCTTTAATATTTATTTCACTACGTACACCTTCTGATAATTTATGTCTGTGAAGTATTTCTGAATCAACCCGCTTTGCAGTAAACTGTCTCTGAATTGTCAGTTGCTTTTGTATTAGAGTTCTGCATCTTTCCTCTGCAGTATCTCTTTTACTGTGTTAGTTTCTGAGGGTTTGGTCCCATTCTATTTCATTTCCCTGTTTACAGGAGATAGCATGTGAGCTGAAGCTTACAACTTCACACATTATATTATATCCTCCTTGCTATGCTAAGATATCCTAGGCATTGGTCTATCACAACTCTAGGCTGTCTCTAGGAGCTACAACACTTTCCATATAACCCACGACCCCGCAGAAAAGCGCCAGGCCGTATTGTAAATAAATATTTCGCCCCCCGAAGTATAAACCTTCATCTATACTAATTTGTCGATTTTTATTATATCATGACATTTTCCGCCGGTGCAAAGTTACATTCGCTCTAAACCGTCGATCTGATCTGTAGATCGACGGCGTAAAATTTATCGCCCCGATGGTCCCCGCTTGTCACTCACTGTTCAAAACCGGGCGGAATCCATCGCACCACTTTTGAGAGGGGGGAAATTTTTTCCATTTGGTAGCGATGCCATTCACCGGTCGACACGTGGCCTTGAGAAAATTTTGAATACCGCCCTCACCGCGCACTAAAATTCGGACATGGGCCTGGCGTGATATTAGTGTCCACCGTCTGATCTGAGGCCAGCTCATCGGACGGTGATCACACTCTGGAGAAGCCCGTGTGTTAGTCCAAGGTATGGCCCGTTTCATTGAATTTCTCCTCCATCGATCTGATTTACAAATCAACGACCCAAGCTTAATCGCTTTGTTTCCTCGCCCAGTCAGCAGTTACGGACCCGGGAGCTTTATACAGTGTGATTTAATTAAATGTTTTGATGTCTGGGGCATCTTTCTAAGGTCTTGTCGATACCTAATCTCAGCCGTTGATCTTGTGGGCCGATCTCATCCAACGGCCCTGTTACACAGAAATTTGTCACCGTCCCTGCAATTCCCCATCCCACACATTGGAGGGCTCATTCTGTGACCTGTGAGCAGTGACATAACCTGAAAACACTTTCATGGCATTCCCCTAGACATGGAATTTCATTTCCCTGAAGACATCTCCTTGTGAAAAACCCTAAAAATAACCTTTTCATCCTTGGTGCAACTAGCCTGTGTTATACCCGCACCAATGGGGGAAATTATTCAAAGAGGGTGCGCCAATTGGCGCTCTATCTCAGAGTCGCACTCGCGCCAGGCTTAATAAAGGGTGTTTTTAAAAAATAAATGGTGGAAGATTGACTTTAACCAACTCCTCAACTGGTCTCTAAATTGAGTTGGGATGTTTGGCTCCAAATTTCCATGTAGAGGAAGTAGTTTTCCACCTCTCATGGAAGCTTCCTTGAGGATAGGGCCAATCCCATGATTATAGGGATCCCAACTCCTCTTCCACCATCTATATAAGCTTGCCATTTCCCTTTGCAAGTGAATCTCCAAGAGCCTTCATAGCCTAAAGAATGTTGCAAGAGCTTTGATAGTCCTCATAATGCCAAATCCATAGCGAGGAGATTGACAATCGAAGAGAGAGGCTTGTCCCCATTCCCGACAAGCTTTACCGAGATGTATTCTGCTGACAACCCACCGAAGGAAGGTTTAGCGTCAGAGCCTGGTTGTATTTTCCTTTGATGAATTAATAATAAGCGTCTATTAGTTATGGTTCCACTCGTATTTTTCATTATGATCATGAGTTGTGTCTTCTCTGACTGATACATAATTGCATATATCAGGTTTTACGCTTGTGTTTGTTGCGTTTCTTGCGTGTGCAGGTGTTAGACTGTGGCAAGCGAAAGGATTGTGATCTGTTGGAGCAAGGGAACGGGAACGTCATCTTCTCTACGAACAACAACATTGGACTTGAGGTAGGCCTTCTTCGCAAGTTGGTTTATTGTAATTAGGAACTTGCGCCTTAGCGTGATACGATTGTTGCTAGACCCGATCTGGGCTAGTAGGGATCGCCTCTGTCCACAGAGGGGTTTTACCTCTACAACAAATTGGTGACTCCACTGGGGAGTTAGCTTGTTGTTTGCTTTATAAACTACAGACGGAGCCTGAAGTTAGCCAGATAGCCTTCGAAATGCTCTTGCTCTGCATTAGCGAAAGTAGATGAATGTTGCTTCAGTCAATCTCCGGTTTAGTTTATGAACTGAACACTTGGAGTATTGCCTTGTCTTTCCAATCCATCCTTGAATTTACTTTCTTGATCAGCTCTTTTGGCTGGCTCTTGCCATGTGTTTGGCTTTTTGTTAAGCTCCAACATCACTGGTCTGCTTCTTGGATTGCTTATTTTTTATTTTTCCTTAGTAAACTCGGCTGGCGCGCTTTTCAGTGTGACAGTTGCACCCACTGGCGCATGTTGTCAGTGTATTACTCGCGCCAATTCTATTCTGGCGCTAGTTTGAGCCTTACAGTTGCGCCAATACTGTAAGGTGCTAGGGTTTACTGTGTTTTGAGCCTTCTGAGACTGATCTGGGTGTTTGGTCTTGTTTTTTCGACTGCTTGAGTGTTCTGGAGCCCTGTTTGACTGACTGCGACCTTCTTCCTTTGGTTTTTTGCCATGTTTTGTCGATTTTACATTCTAGCCCTAGGGCATCTAGGTGCTATTGTGCGTCGAGCCTCCCTTGGGAGTTTTTGGTGTTTACCTGTTCAATCAACCTTGTGATTGCTTCTCTACATTCGTTTGGTGGTTGTTCATCATTTTATTGCGTTATTCGAGTGATTGGCTTCTTCTTCATTCAAATTCCGCTTTGTCTCGTTTTGGGCCTAGATTACATGGTTCAATTGAGTCTTTGGGTGTCTTTTGATTTGAGGGACTTTTTGTCGATTTGAGATCTGATTGTGTGCTTGCATTGAGTGAAATTTGATTGTTTTCCTATTTTTCTTTTGCTTCTCAAATTTCTTGTCTCATTGGCTGAACAGGTGACTGACTTTGGAGAATCGATGCCCTTAACTCCAGTAGAGATTAACTACTGTGAAATCGTCACCGCATCCAATCCTCCTCCCTCTCAACATGCTCCCTCGAGCATGGCTTTAGATATCTACTCTCAATCCCCCTGGCTTGGTGAGGTCGACTCGCCTGATCCTCTAAAAGATACTTTTCCTTCTGACGAAGCCATTGTTGAAACAATGTCTCTTAAGGAGCTGCCTTGGAGTGATGGACATCATCGTTCCTCCTTCATGCCCAGCCTGGGGGAAATGTCAGACTGTCTAGAGAATTTTGCATCTCAAGTTCCTACTCCGCCTCTCCAGATGCCTATATTGACACATGAGGTCCTTTCGGAAGGAAACCTAAGCAACATTACTCAAACCACTCCGATCGACATCTCCGTCAAACCGGGGATAGTCGATAATATACATGTGGGAGTGACTTGTTCTCCTGATGAGATATCGATTTATACTGATCTTTTCCATGAATTCAAAGATGTGTTCACTTGGTCCTATGAGGAGATGCTTGGGATTGATCCCAGCATAGTGGTGCATGAAATTCCTACCTACCCCGGTGCGAAACCCGTACGCCAACGCCTACGCCTGGTGCATCCTCGCAAAGCTGCTGCCATTAAAGCAGAAGTTGAAATTTTTTTGATAAGAAACAAGGCACTATAAGAGTCTGTGTTGATTACCGTGATATTAATTGAGCCTGTCCTAAGGACAATTATCCCACCCCCTTCATAGATCAAATCATCGTTGAATGTGCTGGGAGTGAAATTTATTCCTTGATGGACGGCTTTTCCGGGTATAATCAAATAAATATTTTACCTGCCGATCAACACAAGACTGCATTCATCTGTCCGTGGGGTGCCTTTGCTTATAAAAAGCTCCCGTTCGGCTTGAAGAACGCTAGAGCTACTTTCCAGCGTGCTATGTCTTACACATTCCACGACATACGCCATATCGTTCAACCTTATCTGGATGATCTGCCAGCTCACTCAACTCGGTGAGAGGACCATCTCGAACACCTCCGCCAGATTTTCCTTCGTTTTCGACGCTATAATATCCAGCTCAACCCTCATAAATGTGTCTTTTGCGTGGATTCTGGCTGTCTTTTGGGATTCATAGTCTCCAAGGACGGGATTTTCCTCGACCCTCTAAAATTCGAGGCTATTGTCAATCTCCCATCACCCTCCTTGTTATATCAATTGCAGAGTCTACAGGGAAAAGCTAATTTCCTTCGACGCTTCATCCCGAACTACGTGGAAGTTGCCAAAGGTTTCACGCGTCTTTTAAAGCAAAACGTTCCCTTTCGTTGGGACGAGATTGCTCAATGATCCTTCGAGAAGCTAAAGACGTTACTTGTTAATGCTCCGTTGCTTCGTCCTCCAAACTATCACCGTGATTTCACTCTATATTTGGCCGCCGTGTTTAGCACCATAGCTATGGTTCTAGTGTAGGATGAAGATGATGGAAATGAACATGTTTTTTATTACCTATCACGGAATCTTCTCGACACAGAAACACGTTACGCTCACGTTGAGAAGCTAGCATTAGCCGCAGTGCAAGATGTGCAGCGTTTTCGCCACTACATCATGCTGTGTACAAAAACCGTGGTTTCAGATTGCAACCCCATGACATATATTCTATCTCGGAAATTACTGGGGGGAAAATACTCCAAATGGATCGTTATCCTTCAGGATTTCGACTTAGAGTTTACCACTGCTAAGTCGACCAAATCACTGGTTTTTGCGGATCTCATTTGCTCCCTCCCGACAGAATCCACCCCATCTCATTCCGAGGATCATATCCCGGACGAAACACTCTTCCTTATCAACACTCGCGACCCATGGTACGGCGACATCATGGTGTATCTTCAAACATCAACGTTCCGGTCTGAGTTGACTAAAGATGCCCGACGTTGAATTCGGCATCAGTCTCAACCCTACCGCATTGTAGGAGATACGTTATACCGGGTTGGAGTAGATTCGGTGCTCCGCCGGTGCTTAACCTTGGAAGAGGCTGAAAGAGTCTTGAATGACTGTCACAGTGGCACCTGTGGCGGTCACATGTCCGGATATGCCACTGCCCAGAAGATTCTGTGTGCAGGTTACTTCTGGCCGTTGATATTCAAAGACTGTATTGTTGCAGTCTGCAAATGTCATGCGTGTCAGGTTTTTCAGCACAAGATGCACGCGCCACCTCTCCCTCTACATCCTATCATTAGTGTTGGCCCTTTTGCAAAATGGGGCGTAGATTTCATGACGTGTAACCCTCATTCGGACAAGGGGCATGCATATATAATTGTTGTTGTCGACTACTTTACCAAGTGGGCCGAAGCGATGCCTACACTAGTCGTTGACGGTAAGACAGCTGCCCAGTTTATTTTCAACCACATTATTGCATGTTTAGGGGTCCCTCAGGCCATTATAACCAATCATGGAACTCACTTTCAAGATTACATGATGGCTGAGCTGACATCAAGATTGGGCTTATGACACGATAGCTCAACACCATATTACCCCCAGGCCAATGGCCAGGTTGAGGTTGTGAACAAAGTTTTGGTCACAATGCTTCAACGGACAATTGGGATTCATAAGTCCAATTGGCACCTCCAATTGTTCTCAGCTCTATGGGCCTAACGGACATCAACAAAGAGTGTGACTGGGTTCACACCTTTCCAATTGGTGTATGGTCTGGAAGCAACTCTTCTGGTTGAGTGCGAAATTACTTCTTTAAAGTTGGTTGTGGAAATTTTGCCCGACACTTCTCCTGAAGAAGAGAGTCTCTTGTATTTGGAATGGCTAGATGAAACCTGCCGCCTAGCTGCTTTAGTCATTGAAGCATAGAAAAAGCAGGTCAAAACCCACTTTGATCAATATGTATCTCCACGTTCCTTTGTTGAAGGGGACCTCGTCCTCCTATACGACCAAGTGCACGACAAACTTGGAGTAGGCAAGTTCCAACCCATGTGGCATGGGCCCTACATTGTAAAATGGGTATTGAAAAATGGGGCTTATGAGCTCATTGATTATGAAGGAGTTCCGTTGGCGCAGCCTAGAAATGGGTTGTACCTTAAAAAATACTACGCTTGAAGTTATTTTTGGTGTGGTGTGTGTACATAGGTGTGTATATTCATTTGTGTGCATGTGTGGTGTGGTGTGCGATGTAAGCATCTTTCTGCTGATCGGGTCTTCCTGATTGTGCAGATGTCTATTACTCCATTTGTGGGTTTCGTGGATGGTGCCTCCCGCAGTACCAGGAATCTGTCCTTAGCAGCCTGGGTAATCTACGATCCTGCTGGTGAGTTGGTTAACCTGCAAGGTGTGTGTCTGGGTCCTGCTACAAATAATATCACGGAATATAGTGCCATATTGGAATTATTAATCGAGGTTGTGGACCTCGGCATTCGTGAATTACTTGTGTATCTAGACTCACAACTTGTAGTATTACAACTTAATGGTCACTATTCATTTAGAAACCCATCCATTTTACGTTTGTATCTGCGTATTCGTTTGCTGGAAAGGAATTTTGATTATATCACATATCAACATATACCCAGGCATATGAATACATTAACAGATGCAGTAGCTAATTTGGTTTTAGATAGACATTTGCGCAATTTATAAACAAAAAACATCATCACATGTAAAGATATCCATCCAGAAATAGGTATATATATATGTGTGTGTGTGTGTGTGTGTCAAAATGTTTACATAGTGTGCATCACATGAAATCAAAAAATATACATGTTCGTCTCAATACAGCTGAAGACGACATGTCTCTCAAAAAATATGCAGGAAAAGCCCTAGATGTCTAATCTGCATGGTGCTCGTGGTAACATGCCACCATGCGCACTAAGCGTCTCAGTAGTTGGTGGAGGCGACTAGGCACCCCCACAGTGTGTCGCTGGTATGCTATCGGAACATCTGCTAGCCGTGCATAGTTCAGGATCCCCCGAACGATGCCCTCCAAGTTCTAGATTAGTTCACCGCCTTCGCCACCCTCAGCCTGAGGGTCATGTACGACATGGGTCCTCCGCGCAATGGGCGACATGCCCGCAGGCCTCTCTGGGCCGACATCTGCATACACATAAAACTGTTATTAAAATGAACAGGTATTACCAAAAAAATCATAAATACATAAAAATAAAAAATAATATCAGACCCAACTCCTCATCCCAATCCTCCCCCTCCGAGAGCGAAAGATCGGGATCTCTGGTGAAATCGGTCCCAGCATAGGGCCAATCCTCGACCACGATCAGTTTTCGCCATAACCACCCAAAGAATTCGGGCCTCCAGGACATCTGTTGGCCTCCTCTTGACTTGGGCATAAGCGCTGCCCAGCGAGCCATCCTCGGCTCTCTTGGTACCAGCTCAGCAACTATGGCCTCTTGGCCCTGGAAAATGGGTAGCCGTTCCAAGATGAACGACACCAAAATGGAACCGTAACCAAACTACTTTAGTTTGACTTGCTTGCATCTTGTCAGCTGCCTCTTGATATTGCTCATCACTGCAGTAGCCCAATCAAACAATGTGGGGCTCATACACTCGGAGGCTAGTATGAGTTGGGCTTTGGTCACTTCATGCGGTGCCTGCGATCCTGCAGCCCACATAATGGTGTGTAGCACCACTCTAAGTGCTAGATCGCGGACAGTGTGGATGTCAACCTTCTCGCTTCCCGATCCGGTTCATGCCCCTGGGCACACCCTCGCCATTACTTGTTCCATATTTTCTCCGGAAGGTCTGCTGCCTATCAAAATGGGTACTGTGCCTCTGCGTGACAGCCTGGTGATGAAATATATGTCGGAAACCTCAAGTTCCAACACTTGGTCTCGAAGTTTAAATACTTCCTCATTTTCGTCCCATATGCTGACCAAGTACTGTAGCAGCTCAGGTTGAGCTCGTAAACATGGAGTAAGGAAGAATTTTTTGAGTCCACAGTTCTTCAGTGCATTCATACAGGCTTCATTTTCCATAGCCATTTCATCCTCCTCCCGATGTTCCCTCTCCTTCCATTAAATAACCATTGTGCTTGGTTACCTGCATCAACATGATAAAAAAACCCTTGTTATATCTCTGTCATGCTTGAAAATCCAGATGGATGCCTCACTGTTTGGAAATATAAAGCGGAAAATTATGTTTTGCCATTGGTGCGACCCCTTTGTGAGTAAAAGTCCATTGGCGCGGGTCCATGCTCGATACCCGCGCCAATGGTGGAACCCTAAAATTTTTAAAAGTCTCCTCCAGAGATCAACTGTACAATGGAAACTAATAAAAAAATGGATTAAAATGGAGCTTAAAGGAACGCCTTTTACCTGGAACAAACGAGTAGCTGAATGACGTCCCGGAACAGTCGCAATCACCGCCGCAAGTTTGCACACAAACAGACCACTGTTGCTCTCCAAGTAAGGTAAAAAGTAAAAGTAAATTCGTTTTACCATTTGAAGCCTATTTATAACTTTTCAGGTCAAAAATTAGGTTTAAAATGTCATTTTTCTCAGTATTTTAATATATTTTGTCGAAAATGGATTTTACACTTTCTTTTATGTGCAGCAACAGGTTTTTTACACAACATGGGCAGTGACACGAGTTGTATTTTATACTTTTTCAGACTCGGTAAAAACACGAAAAAGTCACTTTGGAGTCATCTTTTAGCTCTTTTCTGACTCTCTAAACATGAAAAGATTGCCGAGGCCCTTGTCGTTTCGATCTCGTTAAAGTGGCCATGAAACGACATCTACCCAGTATACGTTTACCCCTTTTTCGGGATGGGATAGATTATTTACGAAAAAGGAATACCTAGCCTATCGTGACTAGGAGGTTTCCTCAAACATATTTTTCTACCTTTTCGGATTTGAGGAACTATCTACGAAAAGGGACTGTTGGAGTTTACTTTTCTGCTGTCTTTTCAAACTCTCTAAACATGAAAAGATGCCGAGTTCTTCCTTTGTCAGACTCGTAAAACCCTGATGACATTGGATCTGGTCGTAATGACGGTATTTGAGTTCGTCCTTCCTAGGGCTTGTTAAATGTACTAGGATGGATTCGTCCGAAGGACAAAATTATATGACAAGCATATGCTATCCCCTTCAAGCTTGTTTTAAAAAATAATTGGGGTACTCGCCGGAAATGGTGGGGAAAAAATGCAACCAACATCATTGTCATGTTGGCAGTATGTCACTCTTGAACATGGCACTTGTCTGCATTCGTGTCGGGTTGGGGACATCTCATCTCACTTTTCACTTGCCTCCATGGGTTTGGGTGATCCCTTTTGACCTCTCATCTACTCTTTTTCCTCGTCATCATGACCTTGGATATTTTTATGTCAAATACTGCCAAATCCACTGTCGTGCCGCCAATATGTTCAAGAGAAGTTGACCTCTGCAAATTTTAACCTTCCTCTGATTCTCATCTGATCCTGATTCACAAAGACATTATGTTCCTTTGTCTCGTGTCGATGATGTGGAAAACACTATGGCCCACCTTCGATCAAGGTCACTTCCTGTCGACTTCAGCTCATTATCCAGGAAAATTATTTAGAGACTCCCTTTTGGTACCTTGGAGCCTGCATACCTCAATGGTAGGTTCTTCGCGTACGACGTGAGGTTTTCATCATTGGCCTCCAATCGAGTGATTCTATGGGTGTTCGACGCCAGCTCATTGATTCACATGTTATAGATTGTACCTATAGTACCTTGAGGGCCACTGTCATTATTGGTGGTACCTCTCACGTCTGTTAATAGCTTTCATCATTGGCTGGTAATCGGGCGATGTTCTTGCATGTTCGACTTTAGCTCACTCATTCACATGCTTGAACTTGTACTTTGTTCGGGTCGAGACAGAGCGCAAGACCCTGGATTTCGTCTGTTTAGAATCCAGGCTGCGATTTTGTGGATTATTATGATTGGTTACATGACTCATTCATTGGATGCCTGTGACCATACCTGAGTCTATTTATCGATCCTCACTGGATGGCTGCGTCCATACCTTGGATCTAGATTATTGTATACTCTGCTATGGATGGTTGCGCCCATACCAAACATATATCATGTATTTGAGATATCAGTTGTACTTCTCTACGCAGGTTTTCCGACGGCGGTGTTTTCAGTTGGACACGTTCTCATAAAGCATTTCACCCCTCTCTCTTTCGGGCCTCATGCTTTAGGGGGCATCTGTTACATAGCAATTTGTCACCATCCCTGCAATTCCCCATCCCGCACATTGGAGGGCTCATTCCATGACTTGTGAGCAGTGACATAACCTGAAAACACTTTCATGGCATTCCCCTAGACATGGAATTTCATTTCCCTGAAGATATCTCCTTGTGAAAAACCCTAAAAATAGCCTTTTCATCCTTGGCGCGACTAGCCTGTGTTATACCCGCGCCAATGGGGGAAATTCTTCAAAGAGGGCACGCCAATTGGTGCTCTGTCTCAGAGTCGCACTTGTGCCAGGCTTGATAAAGGGTGTTTTTAAAAATAAATGGTGGAAGATTGACTTTAACCAACTCCTGAACTGGTCTCTAAATTGAGTTGGGATGTTTGGCTCCGGATTTCCATGTAGAGGAAGTAGTTTGCCACCTCTCATGGAAGCTTCCTTGAGTATAGGGCCAATCCCATGATTATAGGGATCCCAAGTCTTCTTCCACCATCTATATAAGCTTGCTATTTCCCTTTGCAAGCGAATATCCAAGAGCCTTCATAGCCTAAAGAATGCTGCAAGAGCTTTGATAGTCCTCATAGCACCAAATCCATAGCAAGGAGATTGACGATCGAAGAGAGAGGCTTGTCCCCATTCCCGACAAGCTTTACCGAGATGTATTCCACTGACGACCCGCCGAAGGAAGGTTCAACATCAGAGCCTGGTTGTATTTTCCTTTGATGAATTAATAATAAGCGACTATTGGTTATGGTTCCACTCGTATTGTTCATTATGATCATGAGTTGTGTCTTCTCTGACTGATACATAATTGCATATATCGGGTTTTACACTTGTGTTTGTTGTGTTTCTTGCGTGTGCAGGTGTTCGATCGTGGCAAGCAAAAGGATTGTGATCTGCTGGAGCAAGGGAACGGGAATGTCATCTTCTATACGAACAACATCATTGGACTTGAGGTAGGCCTTCTTCGTAAGTTGGTTTATTGTAATTAGGAACTTGCGCCTTAGCGTGATACGATTGTTGCTAGACCCGATCTGGGCTAGTAGGGATCGCCTCTGTCCGCAGAGGGGATTTACCTCTACAACAGGCCCACGATCATCCCGAACCCCAAATGCCATTTTTAACTATTTTTTCGCCGAAACAAAGGTTTTTAGCCCATTTTCTCCGTTTTTCCAAATAAAGCAACTCTTTCACTTTGACTATTCGCCCTCGCTCCCGACTGTCGATCTCTCCGCAATCGACGGATCCAATTTAATTTCTTCTTCTGCCTTCCCTTTGACCTCCTCTGATCAGTCTCGACCACGCTCACCCCACATGTCCTTCCAAAGCAGTAAACCTATATATGCAGGATTTCATAATGTTTTTTGTATTTTGCAGGGATTAAATGGTTTTTCCGCCATGCTGAAGAAAATTCAAAGGTTGAGCGCGACGATCCTCCTGCCTTCGATTCATCAAAGAGAAGCCTTTGCAGGGTTTAAACTCCACGTTTCATCGGTGTTTCATAAGGCATTGATGCCATATCACCCCTGCACACGAACAAACACAATGAATCGAGCACAAATCAGAGAGTATCAGTGTCGAAGACAAAATATACCAGAACAGAAGATTGAAGATAGATCTGTGGGGATTACGTCTAAGATGGTTTATCAAAAGCCTAATCCCCAATTAAAACACAGTTAACAGAAAAATCATAAAATTTCATCAGACAGAAAGCCTCCACCACCACATCTGAGGAAAATTGATTCCTCCCAGCTACCACAGTACCACTTGGGCCTCAAAGCATTCAAACAGAGGCCGAAGTTATTGATCAAGATTAGGTATTTTCCTCAACGCAGCCAGAGAAGTTAATTTTGCAAACAAAATTAATGAAAAAATATCACCAGAGTTACTTTACCATTACACAGAGCCTCAAAGGTCAAAAAGAGCTCCTACCGAGCTTAAATCTTTATGTAAATCATTTAATACAGAGGACACCTATGTAAACTTCTTCGTCGAGCCCCCCAAAGGCCGAGAAGCCATTAAGTCTGTATTAATTATCTTTAGAGATCTTTTATCAGATCTCACCTCCTCATTCTTCTATAAATACTACTGTAGAAGATGAGAGAAGGGTTGCTTGGTTGATCACTAGTTGTAATATTGAAACTCTCTGAAATAATACATAGTTTGTCGAAGTTGAAGAAGAAATTGAAGTCTTAAAAGTCTTGATGATGTTGTTGCATGCTTGTTCTTGAGAAGGCTCTATCATTGGATCCATGATTTTGGATGTTGGTGAAGTATTCTAAACTATTTAATGTTTTTCCCCTGTTCTCATTATGTTCCATAATTTCTTACTATAGTAGGATGAAAGCTTTAGGCTAAGAAATAACTCTTGGAAGCACCTTAAACCTATTTGTCCTTCACTATTTTATGTTTTCTTCTGCTGAGGTATTTTAGAGGCTTAAATATTTCTCTTTAGTCCTCATGCTTGTTTATTTCTCTAATAAGTTCGAATAGTTGGTTTCAACATGATTTATGGTTCTCCCTAATTGTCTGCTACCACTTAAAAACTGTTAGTGAAGTCTCCCTTTGAAATATCTTTGTTTATAGTAAGCCAAGGAGGTCTGTTCATATCATGCCCTTTGTCCTTGCTTAAACATTTGTCTTAAAGGTCTTTTATAGTTGTGATCATAGATGTATTAGGTGTTCCCTCTTCTATGAATACAATTATCAGTGAATCTTTTATGTTTTTCTAAGTCATTTGAAATAAAATCTTTGAGGAAATAGGGTGTTCCCCGAATCTTAGATTTAATTTTGAAAGTTGTCTTGAAGTCATTATTTGCTTAAAGAATGTTTGTAGAATTTATGGTTAGCCCTGTCTATCAAATATTTCTTTATTGTTCAAGTTTTGTTTTCAAGTTTCCCTTCGTTGAGAATTAAACTTCTCTTTCCAAATCATTGATGTCCATCTCATTCCAAAACCAAAGGATCCTGTGGCCAAGTTAGATTTGCCCTCTGATATCCCATATCCATTGATGAGTATGTTATGACCTCTTCTTGACTCCATTTCCCAATGAATCAGATGTTTCTCCATTCTATATATCTTTCCTAGACCTTTCATGTTCTTCTGTATCAATTCAACCAAAAAAATACACAAACACCTGCACTTAATAACTAGTCTAAAACCAATACTCAAAGCACACAAGATAAACCTTTGCAAACAAACATTTGAGAGATCCCTCTTTGAGAACAGAAGGACTAGATCCTGTAACTCTAAAGATTGGTCATGCTGTTGTCTTGTCTTTTGATTTGCCAAACTATCAAAACACGGGACACCAACATAATGGCGATCACAGTGGGACTTGAGTAAAATATTCAAACTTACACACTCATTTTCCATTATAACATAACCTTCTTCAAGCACTACCTAGCATAATGGTAATCACGATAGGACTTTTTTGAATCAGTGAAAAACTAAGTAACCCTTAGGATTCTCTTCAGACCTTATAAAACCTTGAATAAATTAGATACCAAGCCATAAGAGTGAAATCTGTCTGATTAAACACCTTAGCTAAGTGTTAAATCAGTTTTAGGACCCTCTCATAACCTGTAAGACCGAAATAACTTAGAAAAAACTAAAACATTTCAGTTTGGCTTCATAAATAAACTTGGTGGTGGAACCATCCAATATTTTACCTTCATAAAAGCTAAAAATTTTCCACCTGGCGACTCCACTAGCCCCAGTAGGCCTAGTACTCATCTAGGTTTCCAAGATCTCTTTAGGACTATGTTAACCAACCTGGAAGAAGTTTAGAAGCCTATTCCCATACTAGAATAGACATTGTGAGAGGTAAAAATCCCAAAAAATAGTCCTTAAAAACTTTGACCTCTCTCATTTTTGAAAAAGCAGTCTGGCTTCACATAGGATCAACACTAGATCCCATCTAGACCCAAATCCTCCTTTAGTCGTTGACAATCCATAGAGAATTCTGTGGCAGACTTCTGCATCTGGAGAATCAGCTGCTAATAGGATCCTCTTAAGAACAAAATCTGTCCCTGAAAACCTTGTTGTCTTAGAGGGTTTACACTTTGATTTACATCATACAAAGAACATATTTAGAACTAGATCTCAAGGTGATTTAGACCAAGCTGACCTTGACATTGCAGATTTACAACAGAGCTTTAGTAGAGAAACCTCACCTTCCACTCCCCCTAATTCCCAGCTTCTTCATCACTTTAGCCTTTTTCATAACAAATCTGCTCAAAATCAGTTTGTTGGCCCAAGTATTTCTTCCTCTCCAATCCATACTACCACTATTCAAAGCGCCCCATTTCAGCCCACTTTCACTTTTGTAAACCCACCTCTTGTAAATCCACCCTCATTTCCATCCATGGCAACTTGGTATGCCCCATTAGTGTTACCACAACCTCTACTTCCCTTACCAAATGATTACCAATCCAAAATTCCTCATTTCACTGGAAAAGAGTCTACAATAGCCCAACATCATGTAGATAGGATGGAAGATGCTTTCGATTACATGGAGATAGAAGAAGAAATTATGAAGATGAGAATCTTCGCCCAAATTTTAGGAGGAGATGTAAAGAAATGGTTTAAAAACTTACCTCCTAACAACATAAATGATCTTCCTGCCTTACATCAAACATTCATCAACAAATGGGAACTCAAAAAGAATCCTCTCCAAATACTAGCAGAGTACAACAGCCTCAAGAGAAATCAAGGGGAGAGTGTTCATGACTACTCCACTAGGTTCAATAGCATTTACAATGCTCTTCCACCTCACATGAAACCTCCTCAAGGCATGGCCTTAATAAGGTATCCCGAAGGCCTTGATGCTGAAATGACTTATCAGTTAAGGGAGAGAGACTACTTAACCTTAGAAGACATGCAGAAAGGAGTTGTGAGCATAGAAGCAAACATAATTGAGAAAAGAAATAGGTTGATATTAGAGAAGAGGGTAACTTATAAAGATGAACTACTACCTTCAACCTCAACTTATGACACAAGAATTGACAACCTAGTGAAGGTAATGGAGAGGATGCTTGAGAAGATCAATTTAAATGAGAGAGTGCCACCAAGAGAACCTCAAAATAACCAAAACAGAAATATAAATCAGAATTATAGAAGAGAAAACAATCAAGATAAGCAAAAAGAAAGTGACCAACAGATTAGACCTCCCTTCCAACAGAACTATGTAGATCAATATGTATAAATTTGAATAATTTGCTGAATTATTCACCGAGATTATCCTGATTACACACTATTAAGCTTCATGCATAATACATAACCTCTTCTACAATTGATCATCAATATGCGGAAATAGAAACAGTCGCATGCGCACATTAAAACATAATCAAGTACACATATCAACACAGTATGTAATGGGGAAAGATGATAGCTGAAAACCCCCAACTATATGTATATTATAATGATAGAGAACATGTAACAATAATAGTACAATACTCCTCACAAGTACTCAGTACTATCTCCAAAAGTTACACACAAAACTAGCTCAGATTTGAACAAGTCACAGGTTCAAATCTCCTCCACAAGTCTGCCTGCCTCTACTGCACAATCCAAGATGAGAATGAATGAGATCCAAGTTTGAATCCCCTAGCTTGTACTGCACAATCCTCATTGGCAATCTCCATCAATGTGTGTGCAAATCTCATGCACAGGTATAGTCACACTCACCCTTTCACCCACCTCTAACACTGGTCTCCACTGAACTGTCCATGCATTGCAGTTAACTGATGTATTCTTTAGTTGATTTATGAGTTAATAATTAGTGAATTAATTAATAATTAATTCACACCTCTCATCACTAGTGTATTTATCAGTTAGACTAAATACAACTAGTTCAACTAAGTTAAACCGAACACAACTCCACCAACTGTCTCATCAACTCCACCAAACTCCGCCACATGAGTTCTAACTGAAGTCAACCATGAAATAGCTCAACTAACCCTTAGGAAAAGCGTATTTCCTTCTGTCAGCTGCATGTGCCACATCCAAGCATCAAACTGAAGTGCTCCAAGAGGATAAGATAATGTTTATAGTCTAAATATGATTAAGGGTTAATAATATTTGACTGTTCTATTTTTAGCCCGGCAGTCTAAAAATAGAAACTGCCCAATGTCTAAAAATAGAGGTCCATCTATTTTTACCAACTTGACCAATCATCCATAAATAGCATCCTGCGACTCATAGACCATGATCCATATGTCTAAAAATATACTTTGCGCCAAAAATAGCCTGCGGTCCCACTTAGTGAAGGCGACTTCATTTCACTAAGCTCCATCATCTTGTTGCATTTTCAACACAATATGAGGAAGATAGGGAGTTGGAAAGGTTGGGAGAATGTCATGTAAACTTGATTGGATCGGATAGTGGGGATGATGTTTTCCTCACTGAAGAAGAACAAGGTTTCTTCTCTGATCACAGTACAAACACCTATGAATATTCTGATGACTATAGATTCGGGTTTGAAAATGCAATAATGGAGGTACACAAAAATATGATCTTAGGAGCAAGGGGAACATAGATAATTCAAAGGACAAAAACACTAATTCTGCTATCAAGAAAAACACAGAAACTCAGCCCAAAAAGACAGCAGAAAAAACCAACATTTTGACCAAGAAACCAAACATAAATAAAGACAAAGGTATCCAGCCAAATGTTGAACAGAGTACCCCTAGCACTTCAGCTAGTGGTCCTAATAAAACTGTCCCAGTTACCAGTCCAAACAAGGTTCAGCAAATCAAAATTGCTGAAAAGAATTCAATTGAAAAGACAAATGTGAATACAAAGAAGTCAATTGTTCCTTTCAGCCTTGAGGGAGAGATTGCTAAGATAAAAATTACCATCCCCCTAGCTGAACTAGTAACCCAAGAGGTGTACAAAAACCAAGTTTTGAAAGCTTTGAACTTAGGAAGTGATACTGACACCGTAAACTTGACAGATGAAAAACCTGAATTTTTTTTTGGTCCAGAAGTTGAAGGAATATACCAAGAAGGGGTTGTCCCTCCCTTTTATGTTAGCTTGAACATACACGAGAAAATTTTACACAATGCCATGTTAGATTCAGGAGCTTCACACAATCTAATGCCCAAGGTGGTAATGGAAAGCTTAGGCTTAGAAATTACTAAACCATACAAAGACTTGTATTCCTTTGAATCAAGCAGAGTCAAATGTTTGGGTTTAATCAAATATTTATGTGT
This sequence comes from Pinus albicaulis, assembly GCA_034641835.2. Classification (NCBI taxonomy): domain Eukaryota; kingdom Viridiplantae; phylum Streptophyta; class Pinopsida; order Pinales; family Pinaceae; genus Pinus; species Pinus albicaulis. The sequence goes on from CM076579.1 coordinate 1,440,889,957, forward strand.
TAAATTAGCTCAAATTCCTACTAAGAGCCTAGTAATGGACATAATTGTAGCTGACATTCCCCCTAAGTATGGCGTGCTTTTATCAAGATATTGGGGAGCCAAACTTCAGGGGAGCCTTCAAATGGACATGTCTTATGCCACCATCCCTGTTTTTAACCAAAACAGAAGACTATACAGGGAATCTCACATGAAATACATGGTGAGCAACATAGACAAACGAAACAACTCTCCAATCTATTCTATTCAATCAAGTTTAGATTCCTTTATCTTATGTAACGAAGATGAAATCACTCAGCAAGATAAGGAAAACATAGACCCAATCAGTTCATTAGAACAATCAAGTCTTCCCTCCAATCAAATTCAAAACATTGACGATCAACAGCAACAAGAAAATGAAAATGAGCCAAACATACTGTGGAATATAAACTTTGATGGATCCTGTAATAAAAAAAGTGCAGGGGCGGGTGTTTGGATTCAAAATACAAATCAATTTTTTTCATATAAATTAGATTTCCCATGCACTAACAATATTGTTGAATATGAAGCACTCCTCCTTGGCTTACAATTGCTTAAACAATTAGAAGCCCAAAGGATATCAATCCTAGGAGATTCTGAACTTATCATAAGACAAATCAAAGGAGAATACTCAGCTAGAAATCCAAGGCTTAGGGAATATCGGAACGCTACCCTGGATCTATTGAAAACCTTTGAAAAATATGAACTTATTTTCATTCCAAGAGCACTAAATCATCTAGCAAATGAACTCGCTTTCAACACCAACAATTGTCAAATACCTAAGATAAATCAACAAATTAGCGTAAAAGTAAAACACAGGCCTGTTGTGCCTGATAACGAAGATCACTGGAAAGTGTTTGATTCAAACAAACACATAGATGATTTCTTGAAATCAGAAAATGATTTCAGCATACCAATATTAGAAACCAGCCATAAATAAAATTGTTTGTATATTGAACAAATCCCAGAAGTTGAAATGAAATATACTACTGATATAAATCATTATGAAAATCCTTTTGGAGCAGAGACAATTGACAACACAGACCAAGAAGACTTGGAAGCTTTACATGCAAAAATGATAAAATTCCAAGAGTTCTAGCACCTTTAGAACACCTTTTTTATTTTAACGATGTAGCCAAAGAACCAAGAATGGAGCCAGTGGAAACAAATACAAAAGAGCATAACATAGGCAGTCTAGCAGAACCCAAGATTATCAAACTGTCTAGCACTCTTCCAGCTCACATAAAATTGCAATATATAGAGTTGTTCAAAGAGTTCAAAGATGTTTTTGCTTGGGGATACAAAGACCTGAAATCCTATGATACCAGCATCATTCAGCACAAAATCCCTCTGAAAGAAAATCAAAAGCCTTTCAAACAAAAGCTAACGAGAATAAACCCTCTTTTACTACCTTTAGTTAAGGCAGAAATTGAAAATATGTATGCTGCTGAGATCATTATACCAATTAGATATTCAGAGAGGGTATCAAACTTAGTTTCTGTTAGAAAGAAAACAGGGGAAATCAGGCTCTGTATTGACTTCAGAAATTTAAACAGACCCTCTTTAAAAGACAACTACCCCTTACCCAAGATGGACCATATACTTCAAAGGGTGGTTGGGTCAAGAAGGATATCCCCCTTAGATGGGTTCTCAAGTTACAACCAGGTGTTAGTGCTCCTAAGTGATCAAATCAAAATTTCTTTTACCACACCTTGGGGCACCTTTATGTATGTCAAAATGCCTTTCGGATTAATGAATGCAGGGGCCACCTTCCAAAGGGCCATGGACATATCCTTTTCTGAAGATATTGGCTATTTCATAATCATTTACCTTGATGACATAACCGTTTTCTCAAAAAATGATGAGGAACATTTGATTCACCTAAGAAAAGTTTTTGAGAAGTATAGGAAATTTGGTTTATCATTGAATCCCAAGAAAACACTCTTTGGTCTCCAAGAAGGTAAACTTCTTGGCCATATAATTTCAAAAGAGGGAATCAAAATAGACCCTACAAGGATAAATGGCATATTACAAATCAGTCATCCAAGAAGCCTCAAAGAATTACAATATTTCATTGGAAAGATAAATTTTCTGAGGAGGTTCATCGCCAACCTTGCTTAGCTACTAAAAAACATTACAAACATGCTGAAGAAATATGTGGGTGTAAAATGGAATTTACTAGCTAAACAATCGTTTGAACTGGTCAAACAAGCTCTTACTCAAACACCAGTCCTGATTAGTCCAGATTTCACCAAAGACTTTTATATCTTTTCTTTTGCATCTGAGCATACAATAGTTGCAGTTTTACTTCAAAAGAATGACTTGGGGCAAGAACAACCAATATATTTCTTTAGTAGGGCCTTAAGAGATGCTCCTCTCAAATATAACATCATGGAGAAGCAAGCCTTAGCATTAGTGAAAGCTTTAAAATACTTTAGGGTCTATATTTTACACTCTCACATAATTGCTTTTGTTCCCCATACTGTTTTCAAGGACATTCTAAGTCAAGACCCTGATGGTAAAAGGGGAAAGTAGATTGCAACTATTCTTGAGTATGACTTAGAAATCAGGCCCACCAAACTAGTTAAAGGGCAAGGATTAGCAAAAGTTATGGCTGAGTCTAACTTCCAAGCACTAGACATGAATATGGTAGATGTGTTGGAAGAAATAGAAGAATCTACTGCTCCTTTTATTGAAGAAACATTTCTGAATTCTCCTTGGTATGCTGACATTATTTATGTGCTTTTATATTTAAATGCTCCTCCTTCTTTGTCTAAAACTAAAGCTAGATTTTTGAAACAAAAAGCTTTGAGTTTTTGCATATTAGATGGGGTATTATATTGGAAAAATGCTGTTGGAATTTTTCTTAAATGTTTACTTGAAGATGATGCAGGAAAAATCATGCATGAATTTCATGACGGAGAATGTGGAGGACACCTCTACTGGAAGGCCACATCAAACAAAATTCTTAGATATGGTTACTATTGGCCTACCCTTTTCCCAGATGTTGGGCCGTTAATATGCCATTATTATTATCACTTGTGAACGCTTATTCCACTCATTTCTACCATTCTTCATCACGTCATTTATTATAATTTATTATTTAAATCCATTTTATAAATGATTTATGCTCTTATGGATGAATATTATTTATCTTCCTTTATTTCTAATAAATTGATGGTTATGAATTATTTTATCAATGATGGTTTTAATAAGTTGGTTATAACATTATTCACCATTTTTAGCCTCCAAGATAATTTCCAGATTGAAGATTTGATCATTAAAAGTGCCAACTCAGAAATGCGCTGGAATAAGGAGTGACAGTTTTGCGGTTGATATTCTGAGCAAATGAAGACGAATCTGGAAAATCCGGAACATGGGTTTTGTTCAGAACGGACCCAGTTAACTTTATTAAAGAACGGTTTGCCCAAATTCGGCTTGTACTGAGAGAAACGCAGGGTTCTTTGAGCACGATTTTCTCAGATCTGTGGTTGCGGCCGTCCTCCAAATCTCAGCTACAAAACCAAATTCGACTTGCTGTTGTTGAAAGAGGGATGTAAATCTATTTTATTGTTGATCAATTGGTTGGAAGAAATTCAATATTATTATTAGAGATCCTATTTGCTATTTAATTTCTCCACCTTCTGATTATAAAAGGAGAAGCATGTATTGTGTATGAGGGATGGAAGACTTTTCTTATTGTAATTTGCAGAATTGTGCATCGGCTCTTGTTAAGAAAGTGTGAGGCTGTTTGTAAACATTATTGATGCTGAGGGTAAGGCACAACAACGCTACTTAGGTGAACGTGGGCCCAACCACCGAGTGAACGTCTGCTTTATTTTATTTCTATTAGTTTATTTCTGTTGTGTGAAGTTCGTTTATTACAATTGAAGAATTGAGTTATTGCGAATTAGATCAAATACAGAGTCATTGTTATTCCATTCTTTACAAGAAGCATGATTCATGATTCAATTGTTATAAACTATTTTTTTTTTGTATCTAATTCCAGTTGTTATTCCTTTTGTTTATGAATTACGATAGTTGATTGTTGCGTGGGTGTCGACAGGATTAAAGAGTAGAAATCTAGTGTGCTTGGTTATGAATTGAATTCACTGTTTATTTTACGCTGCTATTCAATTCCTATTCATTGCTTTTAGATTGTTGTTCTTTCCGATTTGCATATTAGTTTATTTCCTTTGAAGTTGTTTCCTTGTGAGATCTCTAAGCTGTGAAGGCGAGGCTAATCATTCAGATCTGATTTGGGGTCATCTCACATCGTTCAAAGAGAAAAAAGTTATTGCCTAGCACGTCCCTAATACGATGCTCTAGCAAGGTTAACAACGGTGCTTGGTCTTCATTTCTATCATTGTAATTGAATTTCTTTTCAAGCGATTTCTTTTCAAACATTTGCTTGTTTACATTGTATTTCTATACTACATCTTCACAAACATTACTCTTGAGTAAATAAGCATGCTACGGTGGTACTCTTGAGCAATAAAAAATCGTCTGAGTTTGACATTGTTGTTGAGGTAATTAGGAGTTACAAAGACACCTTTTTATCGCTCCACACCAGACACTCAGAATTTGGTCATGTCTTGCCATAAGTGTCAAGTCTTTGATGGCAAAAGAAAACTCCTTCCCTTACCTTTACATCCTATCAGAGTTGAGGCACCTTTTCAATAATGGGGTTTAGACTTCATTGGGGAAATTCACCCATCCTCCTCAACTCAACATAAGTGGATCCTCACAGCCACTGACTTCTTTACCAAGTGGATCGAAGCTATACCTTCAGCAAATGCTAATGACTCTGTCATTATCAATTTCCTTGAAACAAATATCCTATCTAGATTTGGTTTTTCCAGAAAAATCATAACAGACAATGCTGCTACTTTTAAATCTAAGAAGATGGTTGATTTCTGTTACAAATACCACATAACCTTGGGCCATTCCACTGCTTACTATCCCCAAGGAAATGGATTAGCCAAATATTCCAACACGAGCCTCATCAATATCATTAAAAAATTGTTGGAAAAAAATCAGAAATCGTGGCACAGTAAACTGGTTCATGCCTTATGGGCTGATAGGTTAACTACAAATAAATCAATAAATATTTCCCCCTATCAGCTAGTTTATGGCATGGATGCAGTCTTTCCCACCTCATTAGGAGTGCCAGTCATGAAGCTCCTTCAAGAAGTGCAGGTTGAAGAGAATGATATGCAGAGGAGAATAAATCAAACCATCCATTTACAACAGACCAGAGAAGAAGTTTATGAGAGAACACAGTTGGTCCAAGAAAATATGAAGAAGATTTTTGATAAGAGAACTAACACAGACAATTTCCAAGTTGGAAATATTGTTCTTAAGTGGGATTCAAGGAGATAAGAGAAGGGAAAACATGGCAAGTTTGAGAACTTGTGGAAAGGTCCCTATATTGTTCATGCTGAAAGGGGTCACAACATATTTTTCTTGAAAGAATTGAATGGAGAAGATCTGTATGGAGATCCTGTCAATGGCAGAATGCTAAAGCATTACTTTTTCCAGGAATCATAAGTTTCAAAACATTTTATTTTTTTATTGTAAATATCATAGTCTGAACATTGCATTCAAAGTTATAAAAATAAAAATACAAAAATAAAGAACGAAAAGAGGTCTGATTGTGAAAACAAGAAAGGTACATCCCCATACCAAAAAAGAGAAACAAATCTGAAAGTGTGCAAGCTCAAATGCCACTCCTGAAAAACACACATCTAGTTAGTCAAACAGCCTAATCTTGACTAATTAGTTTTAAATTTTCTGCTGATAGGATAGCGAATTCGATTTTCCAAACTGTTTAATCTTGGCTAATCAGTAGATAGATTAGGATAGAAATTAAAGGTTCAAACATTCTCAAAATATGAACCTAAGTTTCCAAAGAGAGATGACTCAAATCTGTTCTTTTTTCTTGAGTCAGAAACAAAGATAAACTGGTTCTAAATAGCTCAAAATCTGAACCAGAGGATAAGCAAAGAACAACTCAAGTAAGAGTCAAATCGGAGCTGTAAAAAGGGGGAAGGAAATGCTTTTAAATTTCACATCTCAAGCCTTCCATTTTGTTTTAAATTTTGTACAAAATAATGTCTATGTGCAGTTTGTTTTTATGCCATAGATCACAGCAAGTCAAACAACTTAATCTTGACTTGGCTGTTTTTAAATTGTTGTTGTAGAATTTAGTGAATAAAATATGTTGGACAGTTTAATCCCAACAGATAGTAGATTAGGTAGAGAATAATATGGGCTCAACTGTTTAATCTGAGTCCATGGAGAAATAAGGAGTAGAAATAGATTATATTTCCTACTTTCAAAAGAATAAAATGTTGTAAAACAGTTTTCCAATCCAAGTGCACTCTAATGAAGAAAAAATGTTAGATCTGTAGTACTAGGTAGGTAGAAAGCTTGTTGTTGAAGGGTCCATTGTTTTTATGACTGCTAATATGTTTTCAGAGCAAAAGAATATCATACAAGGAAAGAAAGGCAGCCCAATGGATGAGGCAACTGATCAGCCTCCCAGAAAAATGCAAGTCTGAAGTTCTTGATGCCTTCAAGAAGGCACCATCCCCAAGTGGAGCCACTGTTAGCCACCTATAAAATTTGTTATACCAAAAGGTGGCTAAATCATTTTGAAGCCTTCAAGGAACAAATTTTATTGAAAAAAGTGTTGGCTCTTGAAGACTCTTAAAGACCTCATGCCTCTGTCCAAATCTTCACTGCTGTGCCCATTTCACACTCTAAAATCCTGTTGATTTCAAAGACATGATACTGCTGCAAACACCATTTTTTCCTTTTTTCTCCCACTTCCAAAACTAACCTCATTTTTATCCCTTTAATCCCCATTAAAATCCCTCATTTTCATGTTTTTCCCCTTTCCCCTTCATCAAAACCCCTTTGATAATGTTTAAGCATTTTTCTTTGCCTTATCGAAACCCCCAACATCCATTAAAAACATCGAAAATTGCATAAAAAACACATCTTTTATAGGATAGACTTAAGTCCCCTTGGGTTAAGTCTTTAGCCATTTCTGCTGCATGTGCCCTAGTGCTGGAACCAGGCGCTAAGCCATTTGGGCGTTTATCGCATCGGGGGAAACACAGTGCGCAACTCTCTTCCCTCTGTCGAAATCTCTGATGCCGATTAGCCCTGTTCATTAAACCCCCTAGTCATGTTGCTTTTCATATAACCCACGGCCCCGCAAACAAGCACCAGGCCGTATTGTAAATAAATATTTCGCCCCCCAAAGTATAAACCTTTGTCTATACTAATTTGTCGATTTTTATTATATCATGACATTTTCCGTCGGTGCAAAGTTCCATTCGCTCTCCACCGTTGATCTGATCTGCTGATCGACGGCGTACAATTTATCACCCCAGTGGTCCCCTCCAGTCACTCACTGTTCAAAACCGGGTGGAATCCATCGCACCGCTTTTGAGAGGGGGGCGGTTTTTTCCATTTGGCAGCGATGCCATTCACCAGTCGACACGTGGCCTTCAACAAATTTTGAATACCACCCTCATCGCACATTAAAAGTCGGACATGGGCCCGACGCGATATTAGCGTCCACCATCCGATCTAAGGCCAGCTCATCGGATGGTGATCACGCTCTGGAGAAGCCCGTGTGTTAGTCCAAGGTACTGCGAGTTTCATTGAATTTCTTTACCGTTGATCTGATTTACAAATCAACGACCCAAGCTCAATCGCTCTGTTTCCTTGCCCAGTCAACAGTTACGGACCCAGGAGCTTTATACAGTGTGATTTAATTAAATGTTTTGATGTCCGGGGCATCTTTCTAAGGTCTTGTTGATACTTGATCTCAGTCGTTGATCTTGTGGGCCGATCTCATCCAACGGCCCACGATCATCCCGAACCCCAAATGCCATTTTTAACCATTTTTTCGCCAAAACAAAGGTTTTTAGCCCATTTTCTCCGTTTTTCCAAATAAAGCGACTCTTTCGCTTTGACTATTCGCCCTCGCTCCCGACCGTCGATCTCTGCGTGATCGACGATTCCGATTTAATTTATTCTTTCGCCTTCCCTTTGACCTCCTCTGATCAATCTTGACCGTTGAATGATGCCATCCAATGACCACGCTCTCCCCACATGTCCTTCCAAAGAAGTAAACCTATATATACAGGATTTCATAATGTTTTTTGTATTTTTCAGAGATTAAATGGTTTTTCCACCATGCTGAAGAAAATTCAAAGGCTAAGGGTGATGATCCTCCTGCCTACGATTCATCAAAGATAACCCTTCGCAGGGATTAAACTCCACGTTTCATTGGTGTTTCATAAGGCATTGATGCCATATCACCCCTGCACAGTCCTTTACACGAACAAACACATTGAATCGAGCACAAATCAGAGAGTATTAGTGTCGAAGACAAAATATACCAGAACAGAAGATTGAAGACAGATCTGTGGGGATTACGTCTAAGATGGTTTATCAAAAGCCTAATCCCCAATTAAAACACAGTTAACAGAAAAATCATAAAAGTTCATCAGACAGAAAGCCTCCACCACCACATCTGAGGCAAATTGATTCCTCCCAGCTACCACAGTGCCACCTGTGCCTCAAAGCATTCAAACAGAGGCCGAAGTTATTGATCAAGATCAGGTATTTGCCTCAGCGCAGCCAGAGAAGTTAATTCTACAAACAAAATTAATGAAAAAATATCGCCAGAGTTACTTTGACATCACACAGAGCCTCAAAGGTCAAAAAGAGCTCCCACCGAGCTTAAATATTTATGTAAATTATTTAATATAGAGGACACCTATGTAAACTTCTTCGTCGAGCCCCCCAAAGGCCGAGAAGCCATTAAGTATGTATTAATTATCTTTAGAGATCTTTTATCAGATCTCACCTCCTCATTCTTCTATAAATACTACTGCAGAAGATGAGAGAGGGGTTGGTTGGTTGATCACTAGTTGTAATATTGAAACTCTCTGAAATAATACATAGTCTGTCAAAGTTGAAGAAGAAATTGAAGTCTTGGAAGTCCTGATGATGTTGTTGCATGCTTGTTCTTGAGAAGGCTCTATCATTGGATCCATGAGCTTGGCTGTTGGTGAAGTATTCTAAATTGTTTAATCTTTTTCCCCTGTTCTCATTATGTTCCATAATTTATTACTACAGTAGGATGAAATTTTTAGGCTAAGAAATGACTCCTGGATGCACCTTAGACCTGTTTGTCCTTCACTGTTTTATGTTTTCTTCTGCTGAGGTATTTTAGAGGCTTAAATCTTTCTCTTTAGTCCTCATGCTCGTTTATTTCTCTAATAAGTTCGAATAGTTGGTTTCAGCATGATTTATGGTTCTCCCTGCTTGTCTGCTACCACTTAAAACTGTTAGTGAAGTCTCCCTTTGAAGTATCTTTGTTTATAGTAAGCCAAGGAGGTCTGTTCTGATCATGCCCTTTGTCCTTGCTTAAAAAATTGTCTTAAAGGTATTTTATAGTTGTGATCATAGATGTATTAGGTGTTCCCTCTTCTATGACAGAAATTATCAATGAATCTTTTATGTTTTCTAAGTCATTTGAAATAAAATCTTTTAGGAAATAGGGTGTTCCCCGAATCTTAGATTTCATTTCAAAAGTTGTTTGGAAATCATTATTTGCTTAAAGGTGTGATTTGTAGAATTCATGGTTAGCCCTATCTATCAAATAGCTCTTTATTGTTCAAGTTGTTCTTTTCAATTTCCCTTTGTTGAGAATTAAACTTCTCTTTCCAAGTCATTGATGTCCATCTCATTCCAAAACCAAAGGATCTTGCGGCCAAGTTAGATTTGCCCTCTGATATCCCATATCCATTGATGAGTATGTTATGACCTCTTCTTGACTCCATTTCCCAATGAACTAGATGTTTCTCCATTCTATATATCTTTCCTAGACCTTTCATGTTCTGATGTATCAATTCAACCAAACAAATACACAAACACCTGCACTTAATAACTAGTCTAAAACCAATACTCAAAGTACACAAGATAAACCTTTGCAAAAAAACATTTGAGAGATCCCTCTCTGAGAACAGGAGGACTAGATCTTATAACTCTAAAGATTGGTCCTGATGTTGCCTTGTCTTTTGATTTTCCAAACTATCAAAACACGGGACACCAGCATATGGCGATCACAGTGGGACTTGAGTAAAATCTTCAAACTTACACACTCACTGTCCAGTATAACATAAGTAACCTTCTTCAAGCACTACCCAGCATAATGGTAATCATGATAGGAATTTTTTGAATCAATGACAAACTAAGTAACCCTTGGGATTCTCTTCAGACCTTATAAAACCTTGAATAAATTAGTTACCAAGCCATAAGAGTGAAATCTGTCTGATTAAACACCTTAGCTAAGTGTTAAATCAATTTTAGGACCCTCTCATCACCTGTAAGACCGAAATAACTCAGAAAAACCCAAAAAATTTCAGTTTGGCTTCATAAATAAACTTGGTGGTGGAACCATCCAATATTTTACCTTCATAAAAGCTAAAAAGTTTCCACCTGGCAACTCCACTAGCCCCAGTAGGCCTAGTACTCATCTAGGTTTCCAAGATCTCTTTAGGACTGTGTTAACCAGCCTGGAAGAAGTTTAGAAGCCTATTCCCATACTAGAATAGACATTGTGAGAGGTAAAAATCCCAAAAAATAGTCCTTAAAAACTTTGACCTCTCTCATTTTTTAAAAAGCAGTCTGGCTTCACATAGGATCAACACTAGATCCCATCCAGACCCAAATACTCCTTTAATCGTTGACAATCCAGAGAGAATTCTGTGGCAGACTTCTGCATCTGGAGAATCAACTGCTAATAGGAGCCTCTTAAGAACAAAATCTGTCCCTGAAAACCTTATTGTCTTAGAGGGTTTACACTTTGATTTACATCATACAAAGAACATCTTTAGAACTATATCTCAAGGTGATTTAGACCAAGCTGACCTTGACATTGCAGATTTACAACAGAGCTTTAGTAGAGAAACCTCACCTTCCACTCCCCCTGATTCCCAGCTTCTTCATCACTTTAGCCTTTTTCATAACAAATCTGCTCAAAATCAGTTTGCTGGCCCAAGTATTTCTTCCTCTCCAATCCATACTACCACTATTCAAAGTGCCCCATTTCAGCCCACTTTCACTTTTGGAAACCCACCTCTTGTAAATCCACCCTCATTTCCAGCCATGGCAACTTGGTATGCCCCATTAGTGTTACCACAACCTCTAATTCCCTTACCAAATGATTACCAATCCAAAATTCCTCATTTCACTAGAAAAGAGTCTACAACAGCCCAACATCATGTAGATAGGATGGAAGATTCTTTTGATTACATGGAGATAGAAGATGAGAATATTTGCCCAAAGTTTAGGAGGAGATGTAAAGAAATGGTTTAAAAACTTACCTCCTAACAGCATAAATGATCTTCCTACCTTACATCAAACATTCATCAACAAATGGGAACTCAAAAAGAATCCTCTCCAAATACTAGTAGAGCACAATAGCCTCAAGAGAAAACAAGGGGAGAGTGTTCATGACTACTCCACTAGGTTCAATAGCATTTACAATGCTCTTCCACCTCACATGAAACCTCCTCATTGCATGGCCTTAGTAAGGTATCCCGAAGGCCTTGATGCTGAAATGACTTATCAGTTAAGTGAGAGAGACTACTTAACCTTAGAAGACATGCACAAAGGAGCTGTGAGCGTAGAATCAAACATAATTGAGAAAAGAAATAGGTTGAGAATAGAGAAGAGGGTAACTTATCAAGATGACCTACTACCTTCAACCTCAACTTATAACACAAGAATTGACAACCTAGTGAAGGTAATGGAGAGGATGCTTGAGAAGATCAATTTAAATGAGAGAGTGCCACCAAGAGAACCTCAAAATAACCAAAACAGAAATAGAAATAAAAATTATAGAAGAGAAAAAAATCAAGATAAGAAAAAATAAAGTGACCAACATATTAGACCTCCCTTCCAACAGAACTATGTAGATCAATATGAGGAAGATAGGGAGTTGGAAAGGTTGGGAGAATGTCATGTAAACTTGATTGGATCGGACAGTGGGGATGATGTTTTCCTCACTGAAGAAGAACAAGGTTTCCTCTCTGATCACAGTACAAACACCTATGAATATTCTGATGACTATAGATTGGGGCTTGAAAATGCAATGATGGAGGTACACAAACAATATGATATTAGGAGCAAGGGGAACATAGATAATTCAAAGGACAAAAACACTAATTCTGCTATCAAGAAAAACACAGAAACTCAGCCCAAAAAGACAGCAGAAAAAACCAACATTTTGACCAAGAAACCAGACATAAATAAAGACAAAGGTATCTAGCCAAATGTTGAACAGAGTACCCCTAGCACTTCAACTAGTGGTCCTAATAAAACTATCCCAGTTTCCAGTCCAAACAAGGTTCAGCAAATCAAAATTGCTGAAAAGAATTCAATTGAAAAGAGAGATGTGAATACGAACAAGTCAATTGTTCCTTTCATCCTTGAGGGAGAGATTGCTAAGATAAAAATTACCATCCCCCTAGCTGAACTAGTAACCCAAGAGGTGTACAAAAACCAAGTTTTGAAAGCTTTGAACTTAGGAAGTGATACTGACACCGTAAACTTGACAGATGAAAAACCTGAATTTTTTTTTGGTCCAGAAGTTGAAGGAATATACCAAGAAGGGGTTGTCCCTCCCTTCTATTTTAGTTTGAACATACACAAGAAAATTTTACACAATGCCATGTTAGATTCAAGAGCTTCTCACAATCCAAAGCCCAAGGTGGTAATGGAAAGCTTAGGCTTAGAAATTACTAAACCATACAAAGAATTGTATTCCTTTGACTCAAGAAAAGTCAAATGTTTGGGTTTAATCAAAGTTTTATGTGTTAAATTAGCTCAAATTCCTGCTAAGAGCCTAGTAATGGACATAATTGTAGCTGACATTCCCCCTAAGTATGGCGTGCTTTTATCAAGATCTTGGGGAGCCAAACTTCAGGGGAGCCTTCAAATGGACATGTCTTATGCCACCATCCCTATTTTTAACCAAAACAGAAGACTATACAGGGAATCTCACATGAAGTACATGGTGAGAAACATAGACAAACCAGACAACTCTCCAATCTATTCTATTCAATCAAGTTTATATTCCTTTATCTTATGTAACAAAGATGAAATCACTCAGCAAGATAAGGAAAACATAGACCCAATCAGTTCATCAAAACAATCAAGTCTTCCCTCCAACCAAATTCAAAACATTGACGATCAACAACAACAAGAAAATGAAAATGAGCCAAACATACTGTGGACTATAAAATTTGATGGATCCTGTAACAAAACAAGTGCAGGGGTAGCTGTTTGGATTCAAAATACAAATCAGATTTTTTCATATAAATTAGATTTCCCATGCACTAACAATATTGCTGAATATGAAGCACTCCTCCTAGGCTTAAAATTGCTTAAACAATTAGAAGCCCAAAGGATATCAATCCTAGGAGATTCTGAACTTATCATAAGACAAATCAAAGGAGAATACTCAGCTAGAAATCCAAGGCTTAGGGAATATTGGAATGCTGCCCTGGATCTATTGAAAACCTTTGAAAAATATGAACTTATTTTCATTCCAAGAGCACTAAATCATCTAGCAAATGAACTCGCTTTCAACGCCAGCAATTGTCAAATACCTGAGATAAATCAACAACTTAGCGTAAAAGTAAAAAACAGGCCTGTTGTGCTTGATAACGAAGATCAATGGCAAGTGTTTGATTCAAACAAACACATAGATGATTTCTTGAAATCAGAAAATGATTTCAGCATACCAATATCAGAAACCAGCCACAAAAAAAATTGTTTGTATATTGAACAAATCCCAGAAGTTGAAATGAAATATACTACTGATATAAATCATTATGAAAATCCTTCTGAAGCAGAGACAATTGACAACACAAACCAAGAAGACTTGGAAGCTTTACAATGAAAAAATGATAAAATTCCAAGAGTTCTAGCACCTTTAGAACACCTTTTTGATTTTAACGATGTAGCCAAAAAACCGAGAATGGAGCTTGTGGAAACAAATACAAAAGAGCATAACATAGGCAGTCTAGCAGACCCCAAGATGATCAAACTATCTAGCACTCTCCCAGCTCACATAAAATTGCAATATATAGAGATGTTCAAAGAGTTCAAAGATGTTTTTGCTTGGGGATACAAAGACCTGAAATCCTATGATACCAGCATCGTTCAACATAAAATCCCTCTCAAAGAAAATCAAAAGCCTTTCAAATAAAAGCTAAGGAGAATAAACCCTCTTTTAATCCCTTTAGTTAAGGCAGAAATTGAAAATATGCATGCTGCTGAGATCATTATACCAATTAGATATTTAGAGTGGGTATCAAACTTAGTTTATGTTAGAAAGAAAACAGGGGAAATCAGGCTCTGTATTGACTTCAGAAATTTAAACAGAGCCTCTTTAAAAGACAAATACCCCTTACCCAAGATGGACCATATACTTCAAAGGGTGGTTGGGTCAAGAAGGATATCCCTCTTAGATGGGTTCTCGGGTTACAACCAGGTGTTAGTGTTCCCAAGTGATCAAATCAAAACTTCTTTTACCACACCTTGGGGCACCTTTATGTATGTCAAAATGCCTTTCGGATTAATGAATGCAGGGGCCACCTTCCAAAGGGCCATGGACATAGCCTTTTCTGAAGATATTGGCTATTTCATAATCATTTACCCTGATGACATAACCGTTTTCTCAAAAACTGATGAGGAACATTTGATTTACCTGAGAAAAGTTTTTGAGAAGTGTAGGAAATTTGGTTTATCATTGAATCCCAAGAAAACACTCTTTGGTCTCCAAGAAGGTAAAATTTTTGGCCATATAATTTCGGAAGAGGGAACCAAAATAGACCCTACAAGGATAGATGGCATATTACAAATCAGTCATCCAAGAAGCCTCAAAGAATTACAATCTTTCATTGGAAAGATAAATTTTCTGAGGAGGTTCATCCCCAACCTTGCTGAGCTATTAAAAAACATTAAAAACATGCTGAAGAAAGATGTGGGTGTAAAATGGACTTTACCAGCTAAACAATCGTTTGAACTGGTCAAACATGCTCTTACTCAAACACCAGTCCTGATTAGTCCAGATTTCACCAAGGACTTTTATATCTTTTCTTTTGCATCTGAGCATACAATAGTTGCAGTTTTACTTCAAAAGAATGACTTGGGGCAAGAACAACCAATATATTTCTTTAGTATGGCCTTAAGAGATGCTCCTCTCAAATATAACATCATGGAGAAGCAAGCCTTAGCATTAGTGAAAGCTTTAAAAGACTTTAGGGTCTATATTTTACACTCTCACATAATTGCTTTTGTTCCCCATACTGTTTTCAAGGACATTCTAAGTCAAGACCCTGATGGTAAAAGGGGAAAGTGGATTGCAACTATTCTTGAGTATGACTTAGAAATCAGGCCCACCAAACTAGTTAAAGGGCAAGGATTAGCAAAAGTTATGGCTGAGTCTAACTTCCAAGCACTAGACATGAATATGGTAGATGTGTTGGAAGAAATAGAACAATCTACTGCTCCTTTTATTGAAGAAACATTGCTGAATTCTCCTTGGTATGCTAACATTATTTATGTGCTTTTATATTTAAATGCTCCTCCTTCTTTGTCTAAAACTAAAGCTGGATTTTTGAAACAAAAAGCTTTGAGTTTTTGCATCTTAGATGGGGTATTATATTGGAAAAATGTTGTTGGAATTTTTCTTAAATGTTTACTTGAAGATGATGCAGGAAAAATCAGGCATGAATTTCATGACGGAGAATGTGGAGGACACCTCTACTAGAAGGCCACAGTGAACACAATTCTTAGATCCGGTTACTATTGGCCTACCCTTTTTCCAGACACTCAGAAGTTGGTCATGTCTTTCCATAAGTGTCAAATCTTTGATGGCAAAAGAAAACTCCTTCCCTTACCTTTACATTCTATTAGAGTTGAGGCACATTTTCAACAATGGGGTTTAGACTTCATTGGGGAAATTCACCCATCCTCCTCAGCTCAACATAAGTGGATCCTCACAACCACTGACTTCTTTACCAAGTGGATTGAAGCTATACCTTCCAGAAATGCTAATGACTCTATCATTATCAAGTTCATTGAAACAAATATCCTATCCAGATTTGGTTGTTCCAGAAAAATCATAACAGACAATGTTGCTGCTTTTAAATCTAAGAAGATGGTTGATTTCTGTTACAAATACCACATAACCTTGGGCCATTCCACTGCTTACTATCCCCAAGGAAATGGATTAGCCGAATCTTCCAACAAGGGCCTCATCAATATCATTAAAAAACTGTTGGAACAAAATCAGAAATCATGGAATAGTAAATTGGTTCATGCCTTATGGGCTGATAGGTTAACTACAAATAAATCAATAAATATGTCCTCCTATCAGCTAGTTTATGGCATGGATGCAGTCTTTCCCACCTCATTAGGAGTGCCATTCATGAAGCTCCTTCAAGAAGTGCAGGTTGAAGAGAATGATATGCAAACGAGAATAAATCAAACCATCCATTTACAACAGACCAGAGAAGAAGTTTATGAGAGAACACAGTTGGTCCAAGAAAATATGAAGATGCTTTTTGATAAGAGAACTAAGGAAGACAATTTCCAAGTTTGAAATATTGTTCTTAAGTGGGATTCAAGGAGAGAAGAGAAGGGAAAACATGGAAAGTTTGAGAACTTGTGGAAAGGTCCCTATATTGTTCATGCTGAAAGGGGTCACAATGCATTTTTCTTGAAAGAATTGGATGGAGAAGATCTGTATGGAGGTCCTGTCAATGGCAGAATGCTAAAGCATTACTTTTGCCAAGAATCATAAGTTTCAAAGCATTTTATTTTTTCATTGTAAATATCATAGTCTGAACATTGCATTCAAAGTCATAAAAATAAAAATACAAAAACAAAGAAAGAAAGAAAAGAGGGCAGATTGTGAAAACAAGAAAGGTACAGCCCCATACCAAAAAAGAGAAACAAATCTGAAAGTGTGCAAACTCAAATGCCACTCCTGAAAAAAACACTTCTAGTTAGTCAAACAGCCTAATCTTGACTAATTATTTTTAAATTTTCTGCTGATAGGATAACGAATTTGATTTGCCAAACTGTTTAATATTGGCTTATCAGTAGATAGATTATGATAGAAATTAAAGGTTCAAAAATTCTCAAAATCTGAACCTAAGTTTCCAAAAATATATGAATCAAATCTGTTCTTTTTTCTTGAGTCAGAAACAAAGATAAATTGGTTCTAAACAGCTCAAAATCTGAACCAGAGGATAAGCAAAGAACAGCTCAAGTAAGAGTCAAATCGGAGCTGTAAAAAGGGGGAAGGAAATGCTTTGAAATTTCACATGATCTCAAGCCTTCCATTTTGTTTTATATTTTGTACAAAATAATGTCTATGTGCAGCTTGTTTTTATGCCATAGATCACAGCAAGTCAAATAGATTAATCTTGACTTGGTTGTTTTTAAATTGTTGTTGTAGAATTTAGTGATTAAAATCTGTTGGACAGTTTAATCCCAACAGATAGTAGATTAGGTAGAGAATCATATGGGCTCAACTGTTTAATCTGAGTCCATGGAGACATAAGGAGTAGAAATAGATCATATTTCCTACTTTCAAAAGAATAAAATGTTGTAAAATAGTTTGCCAATCCAAGTGCACTCTAATGAAGAAAAAATGTTAGATATGTAGGATTGGGTAGGTAGAAAGCTTGTTGTTGAAGGGTCCATTGTTTTTATGGCTGCTAATATGTTTTCAGAAAAAAATAATATCATACAAGGAAAGAAAGGCAACCCAATGGATGAGGCAACTGATCAACCTCCCAGAAGAATGCAAGTCTGAAGTTCTTGATGCCTTCAAGAAGGCACCATCCCCAAGTGGAGCCACTGTTAGCCACCTATAAAATTTGTTATACCAAAAGGTGGCTAAATCATTTTGAAGCCTTCAAGGAACAAATTTTATTGCAAAAAGTGTTGGCTCTTGAAGACTCTTGAAGGCCTCATGCCTCTGTCAAAATCTTCACTGTTGTGCCCATTTCACACTCTGAAATCCTGCTGATTTCAAAGACATGATACTGCTAAAAACACCATTTTTTTCTTTTTTCTCCCACTTCCAAAACTAACCTCATTTTTATCCCTTTAATCCCCATTAAAATCCCTCATTTTCATGTTTTTCCCCTTTCCCCTTCATCAAAACCCCTTTGATAAGGTTTAAGACTTTTTCTTTGCCTTATCGAAACCCCCAACATCCATTAAAAACATCGAAAATTGCATAAAAAACACATCTTTTATAGGATAGACTTAAGTCCCCTTGGGCTAAGTCTTTAGCCATTTCCACTGCATGTGCCCTGGTGCTGGAACCAAGCGCTAAGCCATTTGGGCGTTTATCGCATCGGGGGAAACACAACGCACAAGTCTCTTCCCTCTGTCAAAATCTCCGATGCCGATTAGCCCTGTTCATTAAACCCCCTGGTCATGTTGCTTTCCATATAACCCACGGCCTCGCGAACAAGCACCGGGCCGTATTGTAAATAAATATTTCGCCCCCCGAAGTATAAACCTTCGTCTATACTAATTTTTCTATTTTTATTATATCATGACATTTTCCACCGGTGCAAAGTTCCATTCGCTCTCCACCGTCGATCTGATCTGCAAATCGATGGCGTACAATTTATTATCTTGGTGGTCCCCGCCAGTCACTCACTGTTCAAAATTGGGTGGAATCCATCGCACCGCTTTTGAGAGGGGGCCAGTTTTTTCCATTTGGCAGTGATGCCATTCACCGGTCGACACGTGGCCTTGAGAAAATTTCGAATACCACCCTCATCGCGCATTAAAAGTCGGACACGGGCCCGACGCGATATTAGCGTCCACCGTCCGATTTGAGGCCAGCTCATCAGATGGTGATTGCGCTCTTGAGAAGCCTGTGTGTTAGTCCAAGGTGCGGCGAGTTTCATTGAATTTCTCTGCCGTCGATCTGATTTACAAATCAACGGCCCAAGCTCAATCGCTCTGTTTCCTCACCCAGTCAGCAGTTACGGACCCGCGAGCTTTATACAGTGTGATTTAATTAAATGTTTCGATGTCCGGGGCATCTTTCTAAGGTCTTGTCGATACCTGATCTCAGCCGTTGATCTTGTGGGCCGATCTCATCCAACGGCCCATGATCATCCCGAACCCCAAACGCCATTTTTAACCATTTTTTCACCAAAACAAAGGTTTTTAGCCCATTTTCTCCGTTTTTCCAAATAAAGCGACTCTTTCGCTTTGAATATTCACCCTCGCTCCCGACCATTGATCTCTATGCGATCGATGATTTTGATTTAATTTCTTCTTCCACCTTCCCTTTGACCTCCTCTGATCAATCTCGACCGTTGAATGATGCCATCCAATGACCACGCTCTCCCCACATGTCCTTCCAAAGAAGTAAACCTTTATATGCAGGATTTCATAATGTTTTTTGTATATTGCAGGGATTAAATGGTTTTTCCGCCATGCTGAAGAAAATTCAAAGGCTGAGGGTGACAATCCTCCTGCCTTTTATTCATCAAAGAGAAGCCTTCGCAGGGTTTAAACCCCACGTTTCATCGGTGTTTCATAAGGCATTGATGCCATATCACCCCTGCACAACCCTGCACATGAAAAAACACAGTGAATCGAGCACAAATCAAAGAGTATCAGTGTCAAAGACAAAATATACCAGAACAGAAGATTGAAGACAGATTTATGGGGATTATGTCTAAGATGGTTTATCAAAAGCATAATCCCCAATTAAAACACAGTTAATAGAAAAATCATAAAAGTTCATCAGACAGAAAGCCTTTACCGCCACATCTGAGGCAAATTGATTCCTCCCAGCTACCACAGTGCCACCTATGACTTAAAGCATTCAAACAAAGGCCGAAGTTATTGATCAAGATTAGGTATTTTTCTCAGTGCAGCCAGAGAAATTAATTCTGCAAACAAAAATAATGAAAAAATATCACCAGAGTTACTTTGACATCACACAGAGCCTCAAAGGTCAAAAAGAGCTCCCACCGAGCTTAAATCTTTATGTAAATCATTTAATACAGAGGACACCTATGTAAACTTCTTTGTCGAGCCCCCCAAAGTCCGAGAAGCCATTAAGTCTGTATTAATTATCTTTAGAGATCTTTTATCAGATCTCACCTCCTCATTCTTCTATAAATACTACTGGTCTCTAAATTGAGTTGGGACGTTTGGCTCCGGATTTCCATGTAGAGGAAGTGGTTTTCCACCTCTCATGGAAGCTTCCTTGAGGATAGGGCCAATCCCATGATTATAGGGATCCCAAGTCCTCTTCCACCATCTATATAAGGTTTCCATTTCCCTTTGCAAGCGAATCTCCAAGAGCCTTCATAGCCTAAAGAATGCTGCAAGAGCTTTGATAGTCCTCATAGCGCCAAATCCATAGCGAGGAGATTGACGATCGAAGAGAGAGGCTTGTCCCCATTCCTGACAAGCTTTACCGAGACGTATTCCGCTGACGACCCGCCGAAGGAAGGTTCAGCGTTAGAGCCTGGTTGTATTTTCCTTTGATGAATTAATAATAAGCGACTATTGGTTATGGTTCCACTCATATTGTTCATTATGATCATGAGTTGTGTCTTCTCTGACTGATACATAATTGCATATATTGGGTTTTACGCTTGTGTTTGTTGCGTTTCTTGCGTGTGCAGGTGTTCGATCGTGGAAAGTGAAAGGATTTTGATCTGCTGGAGCAAGGGAATGGGAACGTCATCTTCTCTACGAACAACAGTGTTGGACTTGAGGTAGGCCTTCTTTGCAAGTTGGTTTATTGTAATTAGGAACCTGCGCCTTAGCGTGATACGATTGTTGCTAGACCCGATCTGGGCTAGTAGGGATCGCCTCTGTCCGCAGAGGGGATTTACCTCTACAACAGACCCACGATCATCTCGAACCCCAAACGCCATTTTTAACCATTTTTTCACCAAAACAAAGGTTTTTAGCCCATTTTCTCCGTTTTTCCAAATAAAGCGACTCTTTCGCTTTGACTATTCGCCCTCGCTCCCGACCGTCGATCTCTGCACGATCGACAGTTGCAATTTAATTTCTTCTTCCACCTTCCCTTTGACCTCCTCTGATCAATCTAAACCACGCTCTCCCCACATGTCCTTCCAAAGCAGTAAACCTATATATGCAGGATTTCATAACGTTTTTTTTATTTTGCAGGGATTAAATGGTTTTTTCACCATGCTGAAGAAAATTCAAAGGCTGAGGGTGAAGATCCTCCTGCCTTCGATTCATCAAAGATAAGCCTTTGCAGTGTTTAAACTCCACGTTTCATCGGTGTTTCATAAGGCATTGATGCCATATCACCCCTGCACATGAACAAACACAGTGAATCGAGCACAAATCAGAGTATCAGTGTCGAAAACAAAGCATACCAGAACAGAAGATTGAAGATAGATCTGTGGGGATTACATCTAAGATGGTTTATCAAAAGCCTAATCCCCAATTAAAACACAGTTAACATAAAAATCATAAAATTTCATCAGACAGAAAGCCTCCACTGCCACATCTGAGGCAAATTGATTCCTCCCAGCTACCACAGTGCCACCTGTGCCTCAAAGCATTCAAACAGAGGCCGAAGTTATTGATCAAGATTAGGTATTTTCCTCATCGCAGCCAAAGAAGTTAATTTTTCAAAAAAACTTAATGACAAAATATCACCAGAGTTACTTTACCATCACACAAAGCCTTAAAGGTCAAAAAGATCTCCCACCGAGCTTAAATCTTTATGTAAATCATTTAATGCAGAGGACACCTATGTAAACTTCTTCGTCGAGCCCCCCAAAGGCCGAGAAGCCATTAAGTCTATATTAATTATCTTTAGAGATATTTTATCAGATCTCACCTCCTCATTCTTCTATAAATACTACTGTAGAAGATGAGAGAGGGGTTGGTTGGTTGATCACTAGTTGTAATATTGAAACTCTCTGAAATAATACATAGTCTGTCAAAGTTGAAGAAGAAATTGAAGCCTTAAAAGTCTTGATGATGTTGTTGCATGCTTGTTCTTGAGAAGGCTCTATCATTGGATCCATGAGCTTGGATGTTGGTGAAGTATTCTAAATTATTTAATGTTTTTCCCCTGTTCTCATTATGTTCCATAATTTCTTACTACAGTAGGATGAAATTTTTAGGCTAAGAAATGACTCCTGGAAGCACCTTAGACCTGTTTTTCCTTCACTGTTTTATTTTTTCTTCTGTTAAGGTATTTTAGAGGCTTAAATATTTCTCTTTAGTCCTCATGCTCGTTTATTTCTCTAATAAGTTCGAATAGTTGGTTTTAGCATGATTTATGGTTCTCCCTGCTTGTCTGCTACCACTTAAAAACTGTTAGTGAAGTCTCCCTTTGAAGTATATTTGTTTATAGTAAGCCAAGGAGGTTTGTTCTGATCATGCCCTTTGTCCTTGCTTAAACAGTTGTCTTAAAGGTATTTTATAGTTGTGATAATAGATGTATTAGGTGTTCCCTTTTCTATGACTACAATTATCAGTGAATCTTTTATGTTTTCTAAGTCATTTGAAATAAAATCTTTAAGAAAATAAGGTATTCCCTGAATCTTAGATTTCATTTCAAAATTTGTTTGGAAATCATTATTTTCTTAAAGATGTGATTTGTAGAATTCATGGTTAGCCCTGTCTATCAAATAGCTCTTTATTGTTCAAGTTGTGCTTTTCAATTTCCCATTGTTGAGAATTAAAATTCTCTTTCCAAGTCATTGATGTCCATCTCATTCCAAAACCAAAGGATCTTGCGGCCAAGTTAGATTTGCCCTCTGATATCCCATATCAATTGATGAGTATGTTATGACCTCTTCTTGACTCCATTTCCCAATGAACCAGATGTTTCTCCATTCTATGTATCTTTCCTAGACCTCTCATGTTCTGCTGTATCAATTCAACCAAACAAATACACAAACACCTGCACTTAATAACTAGTCTAAAACCAATACTCAAAGCACACAAGATAAACCTTTGCAAACCTACATTTGAGAGATCTCTCTCTGAGAACAGGAGGACTAGATCCTATAACTCTAAAGATTGGTTCTGATGTTTCCTTATCTTTTTATTTGCAAAACTATCAAAACACGGGACACCAACATAATGGCGATCACGGTGGGACTTGAGTAAAATCTTAAAACTTACACACTCACTGTCCAGTATAACATAAGTAACCTTCTTCAAGCACTACCCAGCATAATGGTAATCATGATATTACCTTTTTGAATCAGTGACAAACTAAGTAACCCTTAGGATTCTCTTCAGAACTTATCAAACCTTGAAGAAATTACTTACCAAGCCATAAGAGTGAACTCTGTCTTATTAAACACCTTAGCTAAGTGTTAAATCAATTTTAGGACTCTCTCATAACCTGTAAGACTAAAATAACTCAGAAAAACCCAAAACATTTCAGTTTTGCTTCATAAATAAACTTGGTGGTGGAACCATCCAATGTTTTACCTTTATAAAAGCTAAAAAGTTTCCACCCGGCGACTCCACTAGCCCCAGTAGGCATAATACTCATCTAAGTTTCCAAGATCTCTTTAGGACTGTGTTAACCAGCCTGGAAGAAGTTTAGAAGCCTATTCCCATACTAGAATAGACATTGTAAGAGGTAAAAATCCCAAAAAATAGTCCTTAAAAACTTTGACCTCTCTCATTTTTGAAAAAGCAGTCTGGCTTCACATAGGATCAACACTAGATCCCATCTAGACCCAAATCCTCCTTTAATCATTGAAAATCCAGAGAGAATTCTGTGGCAGACTTCTACATCTGGAGAATCAGCTGCTAATAGGAGCCTCTTAAGAAAAAAATATGTCCCTGAAAACCTTATTGTCTTAGAGGGTTTACACTTTGATTTACATCATACAAAGAACATCTTTAGAACTAGATCTCAAGGTGATTTAGACCAAGCTGACCTTGACATTGCAGATTTACAACAGAGCTTTAGTAGAGAAACCTCACCTTCCACTCCCCCTGATTCCCAGCTTCTTCATCACTTTAGCCTTTTTCATAACAAATCTGCTCAAAATTAGTTTGCTAGCCCAAGTGTTTCTTCCTCTCCAATCCATACTACCACTATTCAAAGCGCCCCATTTCAGCCCACTTTCACTTTTGTAAACCCACCTCTTGTAAATCCACCCTCATTTCCAGCCATGGAAACTTGGTATGCCCCATTAGTGTTACCACAACCTCTACTTCCCTTACCAAATGATTACCAATCCAAAATTCCTCATTTCACTGGAAAAGAGTCCACAACAGCCCAACCTCCTGTAGATAGGATGGAAGATGCTTTTGATTACATGGAGATAGAAGAAGAAACTGTGAAGATGAGAATCTTCACCCAAAGTTTAGGAGGAGATGTAAATAAATGGTTTAAAAACTTACCTCCTAACAACATAAATGATCTTCCTACCTTACATCAAACATTCATCAACAAATGGGAACTCAAAAAGAATCCTCTCCAAATACTAGCAAAGTACAGCAGCCTCAAGAGAAATCAAGGGGAGAGTGTTCATGACTACTCCACTAGGTTCAATAGTGTTTACAATGCTCTTCCACCTCACATGAAACCTCCTCAAGGGATGGCCTTAGTAAGGTATCCCAAAGGCCTTGATGCTGAAATGACTTATCAGTTAAGGGAGAGAGACTACTTAACCTTAGAAGGCATGCAGAAAGGAGCTGTGAGCGTAGAAGAAAACATAATTGAGAAAAGAAATAGGTTGAGATTAGAGAAGAGGGTAACTTATAAAGATGACCTACTACCTTCAACCTCAACTTCTGACACAAGAATTGATAACCTAGTGAAGGTAATGGAGAGGATGCTTGAGAATATCAATTTAAATGAGAGAGTGCCACCAAGAGAACCTCAAAATAACCAAAACAGAAATAGAAATTAGAATTATAGAAGAGAAAACAATCAAGATAAGTAAAAATAAAGTGACCAACAGATTAGACCTCCCTTCCAATAGAACTATGTAGATCAATATGAGGAAGATAGGGAGTTGGAAAGGTTGGGAGAATGTCATGTAAACTTGATTGGATCGCACAGTGGGGATGATGTTTTCCTCACTGAAGAAGAACAAGGTTTCTTCTCTGATCACAATACAAACAACTATGAAGATTCTGATGAATATAGACTGGTGTTTGAAAATGCAATAATGGAGGTACACAAACAATATGATCTTAGGAGCAAGGGGAACATAGATAATTCAAAGGACAAAAACACTAATTCTGCTATCAAGAAAAACACAGAAACTCAGCCCAAAAAGACAGCAGAAAAAACCAACATTTTGACCAAGAAACCAAACATAAATAAAGACAAAGGTATCCAGCCAAATGTTGAACAGAGTACCCCTAGCACTTCAACTAGTGGTCCTAATAAAATTGTCCCAGTTACCAGTCCAAACAAGGTTCAACAAATCAAAATTGCTGAAAAGAATTCAATTGAAAAGACGTATGTGAATACAAACAAGTCAATTTTTCCTTTCAGCCTTGAGGGAGAGATTGCTAAGATAAAAATTACCATCCCCCTAGCTGAACTAGTAACCCAAGAGGTGCACAAAAACCAAGTTTTGAAAGCTTTGAACTTAGGAAGTGATACTGACACCCTAAACTTGACAGATGCCAAACCTAAATTGTTGTTTGGTCTAGAAGTTGAAGGAAAATACCTAGAAGGGGTTGTCCCTCCCTTCTATGTTAGCTTGAACATACACGAGAAAATTTTACACAATACCATGTTATATTCAGGAGCACATTAGACTACCTTACATTTCTCTCTCTGACTTCCCTCTTGATGTCTAGTGATTGAATTCTTACAACGTACTTCGGTCATACGATTTGCTCCCAAAACTTGTACGCTGGGGGGCAATCTGTTACACCATTTTTTGGTCATCTAACCTATTATCATTAGATGGACCCAAGTACACCATGTAAGACCAATTTTACCCTAAGTAAAATTGCTTTCACTATGTGAAATAACTTAGTAAAACACCTTTATTAAGTTGTGTATGGTCTAAACAGGAAACCCCAAAAGGAAATAATAAACAAATCTATATTTGTTTATATTTCCTCAAGGAATAATCAGTTAAACATCAATTTAATTATTATTCCTGGTCATATTTAACCCAAAACAAGGAGATCAATTAAATAAATCCTTATTTATTTGATTATTTCCTAGGAATAAGTTATTTAATCCTTATTTAAATAATATTCCTAGTTAAATTTGACCAAATCATTTATAAATAATTAAATAAATCATTATTTATTTAATTATATTTCCACCATTTCCTTAAAAATAATAAATAAATCATTTATTTATTTATTATTTATAAATAAAGGAATTGACCCAAGTCAAAAATCCTTTCCCCTCCAACAAATATAATAAAATATTCCTAAAGGTGGTTCTAGAATTTGATTAATAATATTTTATTCATGCACCAAGTTCTAGACCACCCTAATATTTTGTTATAAATAGAAGGGTTTTCCCATTCATTAGTCACCTTTCATTGCATTAGATCACTCTGGGTCTATACTCTTGGTCCGACTTTGAGCCATTATCATTGTCACATTCTCCATTTTTTGCTTTGTGAGCTCCCTTTGAGTTCTATGTTTGTCTGGGTTTTCTACACCAACAAGAGAGAGAAGTTTTAGATCTGAAATGCTGAGGACTTTCAAGAACCCATCCCATTGAGGAGAATTGGAAACACCTTTCTTGTTTTCCTCTCAGGTGACAGGCATCAGCCGCAGCTGAGACGACAATTTTTTCTGAAATCTGCCGCCGAGAGACCCGGATCTTCAGGTTGCACTTATCGGCCCAAAACCTGCGACCTGGACTGGAGGATGCATTTTTCAGCCTAAAAAATGTGCCCTGGACTGAAAACAGATCAGAACCTACGATCTGCACTTTTCCAGAAATTTTTCTGGGTTTGTCTGAAGCTCCTGTCAGGGTTTTCTAGCCTCTGTCTCCGCCCATTTAGACCTGTTTCTGATCTGTTCTACTCACCTAAGTGGGAATCTCGCCCCTTAGGGCTTTAGTACCCTCCACTTTTTGTGGATGAGTTTTAGCTGTGTCAGACGTCTGAATTTTTAGAGTTTTATCCTTCTTCTTTTCAGATCTGATACCTTATTTTTAGATCCCTCTAGATCAGCTCTTCCCCCTTTTAAATCACCTCGTATAGTTTTGTTTGGGTTTACCTCTAGGGTCACCTCCTTGTCCCTTCTACCTTTAGCTGATTTCCCCCTTTGTTGTAGAAAACTTGCCTCTACCTCTTTGTTGTTTTTTGCACCTCTTTTTAGCATATTTCTCCTTTAGATCCCTGTCCCTCCCGACCTTAGATCTATTGGCCTCTTTTTAGTGTGTTTGGATTAGATTTTTTCCCTCTTTTAGACTAGTTTTGAGAGACCCACCTTCTTGGGTTAGATAGATGCATTGTTAGCTATTAATTTTATGTTATCTCAGTCTTATTTACTGTTCTCTGCAGATTTATTTTCAGTTACGCAACACACTTTTTCTTTTACTCTCAAAAAGTCTGGGTTTAAAAATTAAAATTAACACACGCCCCACATTGACCCTAAATGAAGAAGAGCCTGGTTAGCACTGCCTGGCAAAGACTCTAAAATCAATTGACACTGCACCTCTCTGCCCTTGTTTCAAAATTGACCTCACTTGATTTTGCACCTCCCTGCCCTTGTTGGTTTTTCTTCTTCCCGTCATCATTGCGCCTCCAAGGCATTTATCCCGGAGACTTCTTGGCCTTCACCCTCAGTTTACGGTTGGTCGACTTACTCTCTCTCGCCGTCGTCAAGTTAGTCCTCCCCCGAGTCTGCACTCTGACTCTTCTTCTGATTCTTCGGGTTCTCCCCCTTCTTTTGGTTCTCCTCCTATTACCTTCACCATATCTAGTTTAGGACCTAACACTAGCAACCCCGGTCCTACTGCTAGGTCTGTTTCTAGTGGAACCACCACGGGAACTACCTCGATTGCCCCTTTGCTCCCTTATATGGTTGGGCTCAGTCTCCTCGATTTCAATTAGTTGATCAACGATCCTATCCGCCATGATGTTAGTTGGCCTGCTATGCCAACCAAGCTCCGCTCCAAAATTCCCAAGTTCGAAGGCCTTGCTAGTGAAGATCCCTCCAACCATATCCGATCTTTCCACATGTGGTGTTCATCCAATTCCATTACCGATGACTCCATCCGTCTTAGATTTTTCCAACGCACGCTTACCGGCGAAGCTTCTAAATGGTATGTTGATAAGGCCGCCTCTTCCCATACCACCTTTGCGACCATTTCCCAAGCCCTTTTATCTTATTTCCAGCTCCCTCTCTGATATGACACTGGTACAAAAATTTTGACTTCTTTCCGTCAATCCTCTTCGACTCGCCCTTCCGCTCATGTCCAAGAAGGGCGGTGAAGAAGGAGCTTATGTCGAGCTCCCACCTTTGAAGATCGAGTTTACATGGACTGGTTCCTTCGCTCTCTCTTACCTCCCATTGGCAAAGATGTCGCATCCCAGTTCCCTCAAACCGAAGAAGCTGCCCTCCAAATAGCCTTGAAATATGACCTTATCTATGCTCAATCTGGTTATGTTTATACCATCCTTCCTGACCTCCGGTATCATTGGAGCTCTTTCCCATACCTACGCTCAACCTCCTATGGGCTATGGTTTCCCTCCGGGAGGGGCCAACACCTCCAGCACTTTCCCCCCTCCAGGTAGCATGTATCCAAGATACGGCATGCCTCCTCATTTTTCCCACCCTCCTGCTTACCTCAATGTTGCCCATCCTACCCCTTATCCTTACCCCCAGCCTAGTGTCCCAGCTCCTCCAGCATTTGGACCTCCAAATCCCTTTCCTTCTCAACCCCCGCAACAGAAATTCCTACCCCCTCCAGGGTAAGTATTTGCACAGCAGGGCGCGTCTAATCCTCCTTCTTCTCAAAGAAAGCGGAAAGGAAATCAAAATCAATCTTCCCCTGGTAATCGTGGATCCAATCCTCCAAGTATTGATTCTAACACTGCTAACCAGCCACAGGGCTCTCAGCCCAAGCCGGACAGGCCTCTTCACACCAATAAGCCATGTTCGTGTTGCGGTGTTTAGGGTCATTACACTCACGATTTCCCCCTATTACCATAGATGCGACAGATGTGGGAGTCTCAGGCCACCGTGCGGGGACAGTATTCCTCCCCTATTGTTCCTCCCAATGCGGTTACTTCTCAACCAGCCGTGTTTACCGATCCTTTTCCTCAACAAGGATTTTTGGCTACTCAACCACCTCATGCCCCGGTAACCACTCAACCTTCCCCTTCTGGTTCCTTTGATTACCATATTCTCATGATGAACTTTGATACACCTTTACACGTCGACCTTAACCTTCAAACTCGGTCTCGTCAGTACCCCATGCCTCCCACTCCGTCTGTCCCCGAGTCCCCATCTCCAGGTCCTACAAAGCCTATTTTGACATCTGATGGTCCCTTGCAGATCCGTCAACCCAAATTTGAGATTCATACCAAGGTTCCTAAGGGCCCATTACGCCAAAATGCTGCTTCTAGTCGAGCTTCTCATTCGTATAGCATAGTAGATGATTTGGCATAGTGTCCTGCTGCCATTTCCACACTGGAACTCCTCCAGTCATGTCCTTCTCAAAAGAAGGCTCTACTATCTACCATGGGCACTGTAGATCCTGCTGATGACCAATTGATTGTTTTCGACACCCACCAATCAGATCATCCTCCTCTTCCTACTTTTGTTGCTTTCCAAATCCCAGTCAAAATTCGGAACGCTAACGTAGCTCACTATATTATTGATGAGGGGGCATATACCTGTGTGATGTTTGCCTCGGTTTGGAAACAACTCGAATCTCCTTAGCTAGCCCCTTCCACCATCACCCTTCGTGCATGGGATGGCCATGCCTCCCAGCCCATTGGCCTCTTCCGTAATTGTCCTATTACTCTTGCGGGCAAGACAATTTTTGTTGACGTTGAATTCATCGACGCCCCTCTTGACTATAACATTATTTTAGGGCGTAGCTACACCTATGCTATGTCTGTTGTCCCATCTGCAGTCCACCACAATATGTTTTTCCGTCACAATGGAAAGATAGTCACCATTGACCAACTAACATATCATGAGCCACAATCTCAGACCTCCCCTGATTCAACCATCTCTTCTGTAGCCTATAAGCAAACCGTCGATTCCTTGACCAGTGTCTCCCCTGGTGTCTACAAAGACTCCTCGTTGCTTGGAACCTTCCCTGGCCTTCCTCCTCCTCCTGTCTCGAATCCTAGCTTGGTGAATGTTTGCATGATGCAATCGTCTCAGGCTGGCCTTAAGCAGCCTGCTTTGGCTAGTCAGCAACCTCAACCTTGTTGAGATTGCAACAAGATGATGAGCTTAGTGGAAAGGAGTCGCCTTCACTAAGTGGGCCCACAGGGTATTTTTGGCGCAAAGTCTATTTTTAGACTATGTCTATTTTTAGACATATGGATCATGTTCTATGAGTTGCAGGATGATATTTGTCGATGGTTGGTCAAGTCGGAAAAAATAGATGGACTTCTATTTTTAGACATACTGGGCGGAATCAATTTTTAGATTGCCAGTCTAAAAATAGATATGTCGAATATTATTAGCTCTTAATAATATTTGGACTCTAAACATTATCTTATCCTCTTGGAGCACTTCAGTTCGAGTCACAGATGTGGCACATGCAGCTGACAGAAGGAATTATGCTATTCCTAGGGTTTAGTGGAGCTATTGCATGGTTGACTTCAGTTAGAACTCATGTGACAGAGTTTGGTGGAGTTGATGAGACAATTAATGGAGTTGTGTTCAGTTTAACTTAGTTGAGCTAGTTGTATCTAGTCTAACTGATTGATACAATTAGTGAGAGTGGTGTGAATTAATTATTAATTAATTCACTAATTATTAACTCATTAATCAACTAAATAATACATCAGTTAACTTCAGTGCATGGAAAGTTTCAGTGGAGACCAGTAAAGAGGTAGGTGAAAGAGCAGTGTGAATATCAGTTGTGACTATACTGGTGCATGAGTTTGCACCACACATTGATGGAGATTCCAATGAGGATTGCGCAGTACATACTAGTGGGATTCGAACTTGGATCTTAGTATTATCCATATTGGATTGCGCAGTAGAGGCAGGCTAACAGGTGAAGTAGATTGGAGCATGTGTTTTGTATGATCTGAGCTTGTGTAGTGTGTAACAATTGGAGATTGTACTGAGAGCTTGTGAGGAGTTTGTACAATGATTGTTACATGATCTCTATCATTATAATATACAGATAT
The DNA here is from genome assembly GCA_034641835.2 of Pinus albicaulis. Lineage (NCBI taxonomy): Eukaryota > Viridiplantae > Streptophyta > Pinopsida > Pinales > Pinaceae > Pinus > Pinus albicaulis. The sequence goes on from CM076579.1 coordinate 1,440,921,411, forward strand.
TTGGGGGTTTTTAGCTTTAAGATTTCCCATAAATACTGTGTTTATATGTGTGATTTTTTATGGTTTTAATGTGCGCATGCGATTGTTTATATTTCCGCAAATTGATGATCAATAGTAGAAGAGGTTATGTATTATGCATGAAGCTCAAATAGTGTGTGATCAGGATAATCTCGGTGAATAATTTAACAGTTATTAAAATTTCTACAAACCTCACCCACCTCAAACAACTCCTAGCCCTTCGCCCCCGCTAGCTAGACTTCTTCCTTCTGAATCTTCTTCTACAGTTAGTCCCCACGCGCCTCTCTACCCTCCTGGCTTGGTTCCACCCAATATCAACCTTGGCACCGTTCCTCCTGGCCATTACCCCGCTGGTCAGACACCTTTTCTTACTCCCCCTCTCGGATTTTATTCGGTCCCCATCTTGGCCACCCTATCCCTCCCCAACTTGACCTTGGGTATACCCATTTGGTACCTTAACCCTCCAACCCCTACTCTGCCTGGTCACCCCAAACCTTACCTTGCTTTGACACCGGTTCAACTACTCCCCTTAACTTCTTCCGTTGCTACAGTGCCCCCAGCACCTCACCAGAACCCTTCTCCTGTTGTGATAGCTTCCGAAAAGAAAGGTAAAACTCGCAAGGGGGCATCCAACGACAAGGCTACCCCGTAACACCCTACCCCTCCTCAGCTGCCAAAGCACGCTATCTAGTGTGCCTTGTGCGATGTTGTCAGTCATGCCACCCATACATGTCCTGAGTTACCGCATCTTAAGTCCATGGTCAATGAAACATTTCCAGAATCCAATATCCCTGAGGTCTATGTCACTATACCTGATTCAATCCCAAAACTTAAAAATTTGTGCACCAATCATCCTTGTTCTTTGTGCGATTTCCATGGCCATTATACCCACCTCTGCCCCCGCCTTGACGAGTATTATTCCTCTTTAGCCGCATACCACCAATTCAGAGCCACACATGACCATATACCTTCTTCACTAGCATCAGACGACCTGTCTACGTCAATTAACATTCCCCCTCCTGATATTGAAATGACCGAGTCTTCAGCCACCATTTCTTACCTCTCATCATCATTACGATACTCAGAGTCCGGCCCACCGATGTTTCGCTTGACCACCCACCTGCTTCCTCTTCTATCACCCCCCATGATGTCACGCATATGAGCCTTTCCCCCCACAATCAGGAGTCTCATATTTCTACTTCATCATATGATCCTTTTCCCCCCACGCTTCCCATCTTTCAGTCAGATGAAGACATTATGGAAGCCATGACCGAACCTGATTTTCCGTGGGATGATATGCACCATCGTGCATACTTCCTTCCACATCAATCCCATGACCAATATGCTGTCAAATCTAAAGACTTGATTCACGATAAAGTCAATTGTTTTAAAAACCCCATCCCTGCACCTGACGCTTTTGAAGAAGGTAATATGGCCATTATCTCTCCAACCATCAAAATTGACATTTCTGTCAAACCAGGAATCGAAGAACATATCACCTTGGGCACCCAATGCACCCTGGAAGAAATTGAAGCCTACACCAAACTCTTCAAATAATTTCGTGATATTTTTGCCTGATCCTACTCAGAAATGCCCAGACTCGATCCAGCCATTGTCGAACACCATATCAACACATGGCCTGATGCCAATACAATTGTCAAAAGTTGAGACCCATTCATCCTTCCAGGCATGAAGCCATCAAAGCAGAAATCGATAAGCTCAAGCAGGCTAGTTTCATTTATCCCATCGAATACACCACTTGGGTGTCCAACCCAGTTCCCGTCCTTAAAAAACAAGGCACCATCCGTGTCTGCACTGACTTTCGCGATCTGAACAAAGCTTGTCCCAAAGACAACTTCCCCACACCATTTATTGAGCAAATCATTGATGAGTGTGCGGGGCATGAGGTTCTATCCTTTATGGATGGATTCTCCGGATACAACCAAATCATTATCCGTCATGATGATCAACTTAAAACTGTGTTCATTAGTCCGTGGGGCACTTTCGCATACCGAGTCATGCCATTTAGCCTTAAAAATTTCGACGCCACTTTTCAATGAGCCATGTCTTATTGTTTCCATGACTTATCTCATATTATCCTTGCCTATTTAGACGACCTTACTGCACGTTCTAAACATTGGGTGCAACACCTCCATGATCTGCGTACCATTTTCCTCCAATGTCACAAGTATAATATCCGCCTTAACCCATTGAAATGTGTCTTCTGCGTTCCTGCCGACCGTCTCCTCGACTTCATAGTGTCTAAAGACGGTATAACTCTTGACCCTTTGAAAGTTCAAGCCATTCTTGAAATTCCTATTCCTCGTACCTTACGCCAGCTACAAAGTCTCCAAGGTAAAGCTAATTTTCTTCGTCGATTTGTTCTTGACTATGCCACTACCGCACATGGGTTCCTTAGACTTCTTCGATCTAACACCCCATTTGTCTGGGATACTTATGCTCAAGAGTCTTTTGATGCCCTCAAACATGCTCTCACATCCGCTCCCTTGATCTGTCCTCCTAACTTTGATCAGGACTTCATCCCGTACATCTCCGCTTCCACCTATTTGGTAGCTGGTGTCCTTATCCAGGAAGATGATAATGGTATCGAACATGTGATCTATTATTTCAGTAAGAACCTTGCCGGTCCACCTGTATCCTACTCTCATGAAGAAAAATTAGTGCTAGCTGTCATGTTCTCGGTCCAAAAACGACGTCATTACATCCTCATGCGTTCCACAAAGGTTGTGACTAATTCCAACCCCATGGCTTTCCTATTGAGTCGACGCATCCTCAGTGGGAAGTACGCTCGTTGGGTCATTATCCTTCAAGAATTCGACCTCAAATTTGTCACCCCAAAAAGTAAGAAAGGTTGAGTCCTCGCTAAACTTATTTCTGAATTACCTACCGGTACGCAGGATCCTCCAATTCATGATGCTCTTCCTGATGAACACTTATTCGCCATCACCACCGACGACCCTTGGTACGGTGACATTTTTACCTACTTACGAACCCAAAAACTTCGCCCTTCATTTGGATCGTGATGCTCGACGATGTATCCGATAGCAAGCCCCTCGCTACCTTCTGATCAGTGACGACCTTTATCATCACGGAGTAGATATTGTCCTTCATCGTTGTCTCACCCACGCTGAAGCTGAGAAAGTCCTCAATGCCTGTCATAACGATGCTTGTGGTGGCCACCTCTCTGGTCTTTCTACCACCCAAAAAATAATGCACGCTGGGTATTTTTGGCCTTGTCTCTTCAATGATTGCATTGAAGCAGTTAAACACTGTTCCAATTGCCAACATTTCGCCCCTAAGGCACGAACTCCTCCTACTCCCCTCCATCCCGTCGTCACAGCGGGTCCTTTCTGCAAATGGGCCATCGACTTTATGGAGTGTCGACCCCCATCTACTGGTAACCACAAACATATCATCGTGGCGGTTGACGATTTCACAAAATGGGCCGAAACTATGCCAACATTCAACAATACGGCAGCTACCGCAACCCTCTTTTTCTTTAACCACGTCATTACTTGATTCAGGGTTCCAAAAAAATTGGTCTCTGACCATGGCCGACATTTTGAAGATGAAATATGGTGCGAGCTATCCTCAATATTGGGTTTTGAGCACCAATATTCATCATCCTATTACCCCCAAGGTAATGGCCAAGTTGAAGCGGTCAAAAAAATTCTTAAGACCATGCTTCAACGAATGGTGAATAAGCATAAAACCAATTGGCATCTTATGCTCTTCCCTGCTTTCTGGGCTTATAGAAATTCTGTTAAAATCGCCACCGGTTTCACTCCTTTCCACCTTGTTTTTGGCGAGGATTTTGTCTTACCGATCGAGTGTGAAATTCCTTCCCTTCACTTGGCCGTCGAACTTCTCCCTGATACCCAACCTCTAGAACAACGACTCATCATGCTTGACCGCGCCTCTGAAGACTGTCATGTTGCATTGCAAACTCTTGAAGTGGCCAAAAAGCGCACCAAAGCTCAGTATGACTGAAAATTCCACCCTCGCACCTTTCATGAGGGTGACCTTGTTCTAGTATATGACTAGGCCCATGATACCCTCGGTCATGGGAAGTTTGACTCATTATGGCTTGGTCCTTACATCATCAGTAAATATCTTGGTAAGGGGGCATACCTTTTAGAGGACTTCGAAGGCCACCCCCTTCCTAATCCTCGCAATGCACTCTATCTTAAGAAATATTACCCTTAGCATTTCCCTCTCGAAATGCATGTTTTATTTTCTTTTAGATAGCCAGCATCTGTTTGTTTTTCATGTTTTGACACTTCACTAGGACACATTTTTTCCATGAAGGGTCTATTCACCTCTCCTCCAAATCGAATTTCCTCACTTACAACACTTGTACTTGGGGAACCACTTTGCCTCCTTACTTGTCCTTGTTCATGTTGATTTTCGTCATGAACTACCCTATTGTACTTGTTGATCATAATCTATTTCCCATAAAATTTCACAGGAAATCTGGCTCAGAGCTCTCAGATTCCCCCTTTCGGCCTTAGAAAATCATTCTCATGCCCATCGTTACCATTTCCTGCCTCCAAAACACATTATCAAAGGCTGGAAATCCACATTTGAAAATATTCGAAGCATAGCTCCTTCGTCCCTAGCCCCTCTATTCTTTTTCTCCATGTAACCTGGGCAACAGATCGAGTGCTAAAACCGGAGGCGCTTATCACATATGTATATCGGGTGTGCCCTCATCCATTGATATGTACAGATCAAACAACATTCTTGATCCTCCATTCATCGCCCAAAACCACATCTCAACCGTCCGATCTAACTGTGAAAATCAACGGTTCGTGATGCGCCTGTCCTGGTGGTCCCCGCGCCCAAAACACTGTTCAAAAACGGGTGGAATGTATCGCACCGCCTTTCAGCGGTAGGTGGTAATTCCCCTTGGGCCAGCGATTCCATACAGCGCTCACCACATGTCACTGCATACGGCCCCAAAACCGCCCTCCATCGCGCGTTATTGTTTGGACAAAGATGCGTAGCGATATTCATCACAACCGTCCGATCTGAGAGCCTTCATCCAACGATCATCGCGCTCCGAAGCTACACGAGGTTTAATCCAAGCCCATCACGCCCCTGGCCCACTGTCCATCGCCCCTGAAGCTCTTTCAACCATCGATCTCCTCCTGAGATCGGATGGCCAAGATTTCATCATCCCCACTGTTGACCCGGTCTTCCTCCACGTCATCATCCCATGTGTTATCGTACTTCTTCCCCCACCATTTATATATTTCATTCATACGTTATATCTTAATGTTCCGCATTATAAACTCTGGCCAACCCTTCCGCCATTATTTTCACTACGTTTTCTTCGTCACCTCCCTGCATGTTTCCACTGCTTCATCACGTCGCTCTGTTACACAGTCGCTTCCATTGCATTGCCGTCCCCCGTGCATTTGTTTTCTTCACAGCTTTGTGTGTTTTGCAGGTTGACAGCGACGGAGAATTATCATAATTTGCAGCATCCATTACAAGAGCTGAACACACATCAAAGGACCATTTTTCAGAACAGAATTATGAAGAAATTCCTCGGAAGCCAAATCGACAAGACTCCAATTTAGTAAGAAGGGTTCAAATTTGTCAAACCCTGCAGGGACATTCAAGGCACCGATTTCTCAGATGGAGATATCAATGGGGTAGATAAGGAATATCAGTTATCGGTAGAGAATTAAATACAGGTAGTTAAATATTTTGGGGGCCTTGTTCTAGCCTCTTGAAGCAAAGTACCACATTGAAGATCCTGCACATCATTCGAAAGATCTAAACACAGAAAACAATGTCCTCAAGGTTTTATTTCAACAGAGTTTCTTCCCAGGCAAGGACAGATATTTGTGTGATTTTACTGCTTTGCCGTGTCCCTGAAGAGATTTCTACTCGGTGCATTTATTTCAATTAGCAGGCCACAGAGTACAAAAAACACAGCACAGTCATTCAACAGTATGGGCGCGAATGTTTCCTCCCTTTTGCCTTAATTATGTAAATTAAATGTTCATCACCTACCTCTTTTACTATGTTTCTGGTTTCTCCTATAAAAACCATGAAGAAACGCATTGTAAGGGTTCCAGATTTTTATCAGAAAATTATGCAGTGAAAGGATTTTTGCATGCATTTTGTAAAATTCTTATATGAAGGCTCAGAGCCCATAGGGTCTCAGTGAGGAGGAGTTCTATCTATCAAAGAGGATTCTGGTCTTTGGTATTTCACAGTCTGTAACTTTCTTTATTTGTGTTATCTTAATAGAACACCTCATTTCATCCATCTTTCTTGTATCATGTTTTGGAATGCGAGTGGCTCACTGATATTTAGTATGGATTCATCCTAGTTGATGCCCATGCCCAGATCAGTCAAGCACTTTAAATATGGCTCATGCATGATATTCTATTCCATTATTCAGCTAACCATACTTCTGCTATATTAGTTTCTTTGGGAGGGTGCTTTTAAAATGCTATTATCATGTATGGATTCTTAGATTGGTAAGCCCATGCATGGTGGTATTGTATATCTGGGTATCAGCTCATTGTTAACTAGTATCTTCTTAATATTTCTTTCACTACATACACCTTCTGATAATTTATGTCTGTGAAGTATTTCTGAATTGGCCCGCTTTGCAGTAAATCGTCTCTAAATTGTCTGTTGCTTTTGTATCAGAGTTTTGCATCTTGCTTCTGCAGTATCTCTTTTCCTGTGTCAGTTTCTGAGAGTTTGGTCCCATTCTATTTTATTCCCCTGTTTACAGGAGATAGCATGTGAGCTGAAGCCGACAACTTCACACGTTATATTATATGCTCCTTGCTATGCTAAGATGTCCTAGGCATTAGTCTATCACAACTCTAGGCTGTCTCTAGGAACTCCAACATCTTTCTGGCACCATTGCCGGGGATTGAATTCAAGAAAATCAGAATCCCTCGGCCTTGAAAAAATTTTATCCACTCTTCAAGTAGGTGAGCATGGAGAGTTGAGAGTTTTAAATCCCTCACCTTGACGACTCCACACTTGTTATTTGATATATCCATTTGCAGTCCTGGCTCCTCGAAAGCCACACCTGAGGTCAGATACGTCTAAGCCAAAGACACCTTTAGTGTCTAACCCTGACCAGATTATACATAGAAGAAATTGGAGGGAGAGGAAATCAGCCCGTTCCCAAATTCCTGAAGTGTCTACAGAAGACTTTCCGTCCTCTTCTTCTCAAGAAACTCAAGTGCAAATTCCTGACCCCACTGTGGGAGATACTGATTATTATTATTCAGATAGTCCACCCCAAGAGGGTATCCGAAATAAAAACAGTCTTCATCCTACTCCTGAGGTTGAAGAGGTCAAGGAAGTGACTGAAGTATCTGCTGTTAATAGACCTTTGTTCCCCTCAACCCCTCAAGTTGCAGTTGAATATATTCCTATTATTATTCATACTCCACTTCCTCCTCCCCTTCCTCCTCTTACTCATCAAACTATTGCGCTACCTCCACCTCCTCCAATGGCTAATGTTCCAGCTTTCTTGATGAATAAATATGCTCCCCTGGCATTACCCCAAGTGCTGAATGATATGCCCCAGGATTATCTGAAGGTCTTGCCCAGATTCAATGGAGAAAATGAAATCGGTGCTCAAAAACATCTTGAGACTTTCTGCTCTTTTGCAGAGAACTTTAATGTGGAACATTTGGATGTGGTCTTAAGACTGTTTGTGCAATATCTAGATGGTGAAGCTCGAAAATGGTTTAAGACATTGGCTGGCCGTTCTATTACCACCTGGGATAACATGGAAGACACATTCCTCAAGAAATGGGGAGAGAAGAAAGATCATGGAAATTCTCTCATTGATTTCAATACACTAAAGAAAAGACACAATGAAGGAGTGTCATAATTTATCAAGAGATTTAATAAATTATATCTGAGTCTCCCTGCTGATATGAAACCCCATCAAACTATTGCTAAAGTTGTTTTTGTAGCAGCCTTCGATTCAGAATTTGGCTTCTCTCTTAGAGAAAGAAAACCTGCTACTCTGGATGATGCTCAGGCAGACGCACTAGAGTTGGAAGCAAACTTTGCCTCCACTGGAAAATCAAAAGGAAGAGCTGAGAAAAATACCAAAAGAAGGGGCAAAGAAGAGGCATCTACCTCTAACCAAGACAGAGACTCAGAAAAAATGGAAGAAATGAGAAAATTGATTAAGAAAATGGTCAAGCTTGAATTAGAAGCCAAGAATTCAGCCTTCAGGAATTTCCATAATGCTCCAAACAGAGGATACAATCCTCAGTACAGGAAACCACCCTTGCAAATATTACCAAGGGAAGCAAAGGAGCAACAGGATCAAGTGCCACACCCATTGTACTTGGAAGGTCCAGTAGATGACTCCACTGAAGATGCTGCCTATGGATTGGAGGATGCAAATGTTTCCTTTTCAAATAGTGATGGAGAAGAATGCCCTTTACAAGGGAATGATGAAGCTGGGTGCTTATTGCAAGAAGAAGAAAAGATCAGAGACACAGAAGAAGCAGAATTTGATCATTATTGCAAACAATTTGATGATTTCATGCAAGAACATTTCAATAGAAGATATGATCTCTAATCTTCTAGGAAGAGGACTCGTACCCAAGAGCAAGAAGAAGAGATACCCCGGAAGGAAACACCTACTCAGAAGGAGTCTATAATGCAGAAATCTACATACAAAGGTAAGCAGCCTCTAAACAAACCTTTGCAGTCTAATGATCAAATTTCTTCTTCTTCAAAAGTAGTCACTTCCCCTTGTACCAAATCTGTGTCAAAAGAAGTCAAACCACCAGTTGAAAATAAAGAGCCCAAAGAGGTTGTGATAGAAAAATCCCCCCCAGTTTTTAGTTTGCAAAAGGAACTTGAAAAAGTCAAAATCCCAGTCCCCTTGACTGAACCATTGAAACAGCCAGCATATCAATCTCAAGTCACATCTTTCATGCTCCCTCCAGAAGCACCAATCATCCCAGATAGTCTCAACCTTCAAGAAGAGAGACCCATGGTATTTTTTGGACCACATTTTGAGGAGATAGATCCCTCTACTCCTCCCTTCTATGTGTCTCTAGTGATTCATGACCTGCTATTACATAACTGCATGTTGGATTCTGGAGCTTCCCATAATATTATGCCTCTGTCAGTCATGGAACAACTAGGTTTACAAATCACACGTCCATATAAATACCTCTACTCATTTGATTCCAAAAGAGTTAAATGCTTATGGATGATCAAGGATTTGGTAGTCAATTTGGCCCAAATCCCAGCAAAAAGTGTGGTAATGGACATAGTGGTAGCTGACATCCCAGCTCATTTTGGTATGTCGCTGTCAAGGTCCTAGGGGAAAAAAATCGGTGGATCACTCAAGATGGATTTAACATATGCCACTATTCTAGTTTTTGGGGGCCAAGAGAGGAGATTGTACAGGGAGACTAGATTTATCAAGACGGTGACCAAGGCTGACAATTCTGTAAACTCACTAGTATACAGTAAAGAAGGAGACTATACATGTTTGATGCTGGAAGAAGATCAAGATTATTCTCATGAACCATCCTTTTTCTAGATCAAGACTGAGCAGCCTTCAGAGGGTGATGAAGCAGGAATATGGACACTACATTTTGATGGAGCAAATTCAAAAGAAGGTAATGGGGCAGGTATATTATTAATTTCTCCTACAGGAATATGGGTACCACTGTCCTTCAAACTAGAATATGAAGCCACCAATAATGTGGCTGAATATGAAGCACTCCAGTTAGGATTGCAGACAGCCAGGAATATGAACATACGAAACTTAAAAGTTCTGGGAGATTCAGAACTGGTGATCAGGCAAGTCAAGAATCAGTGTCAGACCAAACATCCTAGACTAAGGGCTTATAGGAATGAAGTTTGGGATATGGTAGAAAATTTCTTCTTGGCATTCAATATCTAGTTCATGCGCCGAGAACATAATAGGATGGTTGATTCCCTTGCTGTGGCTGCTAGCACATTTCGACCACCTCAGAACCCTCTTTTAAGATATGAAGTAGAGGTGTGCTATTGGCTTTCAATCCTAGATAACATCAAGCACTGGAAAGTATTTGAAGATGAAGAATAGATGAAGAGATTCCTGGAAACAGTGGGATAATTCTCCAATATGGAGATTGATGATGAAGAAGAGGTAGAATCTGAAGATATTTCAAAAATAAATTGGGAGGAAAAAGTGGCAAGAAACAAAGTGTTGCAGTTAAAGGGAAACATAATACCTAGAGGACTAGTACCTCTAGAAATATTATTTGATAAGAATGATGTCTCATTGCAGCCGAGCAAAGTGGTAGAAGAGAATCAGGTAGAAGACTTGAATTTGGGTACTGAGGCTGACCCCAAAATTGTAAAATTGTCCAAGAAGATCCCTGGAGAATATAAAGAGCTATATTAGAAATTATTTTAGTCTTACAAAGATGTGTTTGCATGGTCCTATTAGGATTTGAAAACTTTTGATATCAATATTATGTAGCACAAAATTCCATTGAAGGCAGATGCAAAGCCCCATAAGCAGAAGCTCAGACAAATAAATCCCCTGCTGCCGCCTTCTATTGAGAAAGAAATTAAGAAGTTGCTGAAAGCCAAAATAATTGTACCTTTGAGGTACTCTGAGTGGGTGGCAAACCTTGTCCCTGTACGCAAGAAGAATGGAGAAATAAGGCTGTGTGTGGATTTTAGAAATTTAAACAGAGCATCCTTAAAGGATAATTATCCATTACCTAAGATGGATCACATCCTGCAGAAAGTGGTTGGAGCTTCCAGAATGTCAATGATGGACGGATTCTCTGGTTATAACCAGGTGGCTGTAATTCCAAAGGATCAAAAGAAGACTTCTTTCACCACACCATGGGGTACATTTATGTATGCCAGGATGCCTTTTGGATTGATAAATGCAGGGGCCACTTTTCAGAGGGCAATGGATATTGCTTTTGTTGGGGAGCAAGATAAATTCCTGGTAGTCTACTTGGATGATATCACTGTATTTTCCAAGAATGATGCTGAGCACATTAAACATCTGCAAAGAAATTTTGAGAAATGCAGAAGGTATGGTCTCTCTCTTAATCCTCAAAATTCTTTATTTGCACTAGAAGAGGGAAAGCTTTTGGGGCATATCATGACTAAAAATGGGGTGAAGATAGATCCTAATAGGGTAGAGGTTATAAACAATATTTCTTTTCCCAGAAATAAGAAAGAGGTACAAGTATTCCTAGGGCGCATTAATTTTTTGAGAAGGTTTATCCCTAACTATGCTGAGATAGTTAGGCATATAACAGATATGCTAAAGAAGGATAATGAGGTAAAGTGGACACAAGAATCATGGGAGGCATTTACCAGGATAAAGAATGCTTTTGCAGAGGCCCCTGTGCTGGCTGGACTAGATTATGATAAACCTTTCATGATTTTCTCTTTTTTATCACCTCATACAATAGCAGGAGTTTTATTGCAGAAAAATGAGGAAGGGTATGAGCAGCCTATTGCCTTCTTCAGTCAGGTGCTCCGTGATGAAGAATTAAAGTATAACATATTGGAAAAGCAAGTGAAATCCCTCAAAGCATTCCGTGTATATATCTTACAGTCCCACATCACTGCATTTGTGCCCGTAGCTGCTGTCAAAGATATCCTTATTCAGGGGGATAGTGAAGGAAAAAGGGGTAAGTGGATTGCTGAAATACAGGAATATGACCTGGACATCTGCCCTACTAAGCTAATTAAAGGATAGGGGCTAGCCAAAATGTTATCAGAATCAAACTATCAAGCCCTGGGCATAAATTTTTCCATTATAGCAGGTGAGGAAACTGAGGAGAAAGAAGAACGACATGGAATAGGAGTAGCTACTCCAGAAACACATCTAAAGTACCTCACCAGTCCGTGGTACAAAGAGATAGTAGAATATCTCCTTACACTCAGCTGCCCTCCAAGTTGTGACAAAACTAAATACAGAGCGTTGAGATTGAAATCATAGAAGTACACAGTTGCCAATGGCCAACTATACTGGTGAGATCCCTCAGGTATCTTACTCCTGTGTCTCACAATAAATGAAGTAGAGAGCATTATTGCAGAATTTCACGAAGGGATCTGTGGAGGTCACTATAGCTGGAGGGCCACAGCTCATAAAATTCTGAAAGCTGGTTTCTATTGGCCAAATCTTTTTGGAGATGTTTTTTCCAAGGTAAGAGACAGTAATAAATGTCAGAAGTTTGCTGAGAGACAAAAATATGCACCATTTCCCCTGATTCCAGTGCATGTGGATGAACCATTCAAGCAATGGGGTATTGATTTTATAGGTGAAATACATCCTCCATCGAGTGGACAACATAAGTGGATTTTAACAACCACAGATTATTTCACCAAATGGGTAGAAGCCATACCTGCAAGGAATGCTATAGATATTGTGATCATAAAGTTCATGGAGGAAAACATCATATCCAGGTTTGGCTGTCCTGCTAGGATAGTGACTGATAATGCACAAGACTTCCAGTCTACAAAATTTATGAATTTCTGCCAGCAATACAATATCATACTGAGTCACTCTACAGCTTACTATCCGCAAGGGAATGGCTTGGCAGAGTCTTCGAATAAAACTTTGGTGAGGGCCTTGAAGAAGACTATCAATGAAAATCAGAAGAATTGGGATTCCCAATTGAAATTTGCTCTATGGGCTAATAGAATCACCAGCAAGAGAGAAACTGGGAAATCTCCCTATGAATTGGTATATGGACGAGCAGCAATTTTTCCTGTACAATTGGCTTTACCAGTGGCTCGCTTCATGCAAGAAATCCAAGAGGAACCTGATGATATGATCAGGAGAATCAATCAATTGGTGGAAATAGAAGAAACACGGGGCCAGGTGAATCAGAGGTTAATGGAATATCAATAGAAAATGAAACACATTTTTGATCAGCACGCAAAAGACAGGAAGCTGCAGATTGGTGGTTTGGTGCTCAGATGGGATATCCGGAGAGCTGAGAAAGGAAAGCATGGTAAATTCGACCCCCTCTGGTTTGGTCCTTTCAAAATTGTGGAACAGGGGGGCAATAACACTTTCAAGTTGGAGAATTTACAGGGCGACTTGTTGGATGCCCCTGTAAACGGTCAATTCCTTAAGCCCTACTTTCAGTTCTGACTTAGGCCAAGGCAGCCTGGTGTATTATATTGTATGATAGTTTCCTTTTTGCTTTCGTTTGAATAATGTTGGTGTTGTGATGAATTATAAAGTGAAAATTTGAGGTGCTGGAAAGCAGAGTCTACATACATGATGATCAGAGGGTCTGCGAGTTCTCGACATGTCCAAGGATGAACATGACGTCCCCAGGTGGAGCCAATGTTGATCATAATTCATTTCCCATAAAATTTCACAGGAAATCTAGCTCAGAGCTCTCATATTCCCCCTTTCAGCCTTGGAAAATCATTCTCACACCCATCGTTACCATTTCCCGCCTCCAAAACACATTATCAAAGGCTGGAAATCCACATTTGAAAATATTCGAGGCATAGCTCCTTCGGCCCTAGCCCCTCTGTTCTTTTTCTCCATGTAACCTGGGCACCAGATCGAGTGCTAAAACTGGAGGCGCTTATCACGTATGTATATCGGGTGCGCCCTCGGTCGTTGATATGTACAGATCAAATGACATTTGTGATCCTCCATTCATCGCCCAAAACCACATCTCAGTCGTCCGATCTAACTCTGAAAATCAACGGTTTGCGATGCGCCTGTCCTAGTGGTCCATGCGCCCAAAACACTGTTCAAAACTGGGTGGAATGTATCGCACCGTATTTCGGCGGTAGGCGTTATTAATTCCCTCGTCAGCCGCGCATTCCATACATGCGCTCGCTCACTACGTGTCACAGACGGCCGCAAAAAAAAAACCGCCCTCCATCGCGCGTTATTGTTTGGAAAAAGACGCACAACGATATTCATCACAGTCGTCCGATCTAAAAGCCCTCATCCGACGGTCATCACACTCCGAAGCTGCACGAGGTTTAATCCAAGCCCATCGTGCCCCTGGCCCACTGTCCATTGCCCCCGACGCTCTTTCAACCATCGATCTCCTCCTGAGATCGGATGGCCAAGATTTCATCATCCCCACTGTTGACCCGGTCTTCCTCCACGTCATCATCCCACGTGTTATCGCACTTCTTCCCCCGCCATTTATATATTTCATTCATACGTTATATCTTAATGTTCCGCATTATAAACTCTGGCTAGCCCTTCCGCCATTATTTTCACTACATTTTCTTCGTCACCTCCCTGCATGTTTCCGCTGCTTCATCACGTCGCTCTGTTACACAGTCGCTTCCATTGCATTGCCGTCCCCCGTGCATTTGTTTTCTTCACAGCTTTGTGTGTTTTGCAGGTTGACAGCGATGGAGAATTATCATAATTTGCAGCATCCATTACAAGAGCCGAACACACGTCAAAGGACCATTTTTCAGAACAAAATTATGAAGAAAGTCCTCGGAAGCCAAATCGACAAGACTCCAATTTAAGAAGCAGGGTTCAGATTTGTCAAACCCTATAGGGGCATTCAACGTGCCGATTTCTCAGATGGAGATATCAATGGGGCAGATAAGGAATATCAGTGATCGATAGAGAATTAAATACAGGTATCTGAAGATTTTGGGGGCCTTGTTCTAGCCTCTTGAAGCAAAGTACCACATTGAAGATCCCGCACATCATTCGAAAGATCTACACTTAGAAAACAATGTCCTCAAGGCTTTATTTCAACAGAGTTTATTTCCAGGCAAGGACATATATTTGTGTGATTTTACTACTTTGCCGTGTCCCTGAAGAGATTTATACCCAGTGCATTTATTTCAGTTATCAGGCCACAGAGTACAAACAACACAGCACATTCATTCAACAGTATGGGCGTGAATGTTTCTGCCCTTTTGCCTTAATTATGTAAATTAAATGTTCATCACCTACCTCTTTTACTATGTTTCTGGTTTCTCCTATAAAAACCATGAAGAAACGCATTGTAAGGGTTCCATATTTTTATCAGAAAATTATGCAGTGAAAGGATTTTTGCATACATTTTGTAAAATTCTTATATGAAGGCTCAGAGCCCATAGGGTCTCAGTGAGGAGGAGTTCTATCTGTCAAAGAGGATTATGGTCTTTGGTATTTCACAGTCTGTAACTTTCTTTATTTGTGTTATATTAATAGAACACCTCATTTCATCCATCTTTCTTGTATCATGTTTTGGAATGCGAGTGGCTCACTGATCTTTAGTATGGATTCATCCTAGTTGATGCCCATGCCCAGATCAGTCAAGTGCTTTAAATATGGCTCATGCATGATATTCTGTTCCATTATTCAGCTAACCATACTTCTGCTATATTAGTTGCTTTGGGAGGGTGCTTTTAAAATGCTATTATCATGTATGGATTCTTAGATTGGTAAGCCCATGCATGGTGGTATTGTATATCTGGGTATCAGCTCAATGTTAACTAGTATCTTCTCAATATTTCTTTCACTACATACACCTTCTGATAATTTATGTCTATGAAGTATTTCTGAATCGGCCCGCTTTGCAGTAAACTGTCTCTAAATTTTATGTTGCTTTTGTATCAGAGTTCTGCATCTTGCTTCTGCAGTATCTCTTTTCCTTTGTCAGTTTTTGAGGGTTTGGTCCCATTCTATTTCATTTCCCTGTTTACAGGAGATAGCATGTGAGTTGAAGCTGACACCTTCATACATTATATTATATGCTCCTTACAGTGCTAAGATGTCCTAGGCACTGGTCTATCACAACTCTAGGGTTGTCTCTAGGAGCTACAACACCTAGCATAGACTTGGGCACAAGTGATTCAATCGATGAGTTGTAGGTTTATGGTTTCCCTAAGATGCTTGTTTGTTCTCCTTTTTAGCCCAACATTTGCTAGATTGTAGTCAAGGTTTTCCATTAGAACTCAAGATCTTGGCCTAAGGGTAAGAGTGGTGAAGGGTTGGTTACGATGAGGCATTAAGAAAGAACATTGAGAATGGGGAGAGGGTTCCAAACAAAGACATCAATTGTCGACTCCAAGGATAGCTAGAGAGGGACCCCCAAGTCATCCCATAGATTTCTTCCCAATTGTAAATGGATAACTTTTCTTTCCTAGGTCAACTACAAAGTTGATAAAGAAGGAAAAACAAAGCATACTACTAAACAAAAATGGAAACTCAAAATCAAAACAAAAAGACTAAACCTAAAAGTAAGAATAAGAGTAACGATGAATTATATCTTAGGATAAATAGTAACAATGTTATTGATTATATGCTTTGGAACAAGGATAACTCATCACTATAAAAATAAATTTTCAGAAAAAATTAATAGAAAAAGACCCAAAAACAATAATTCAAATTATTAGAAAACTCTAATATAGCTCACACTCTTCTAAAGTCTCAAGTATTTAGAGAATTCATAATAGCTTAACAAAAATAAAAAATATTTTGAAAATAATTATGGTTCTCATTCTATCGAATTCTAGTTGATTGAACATTGCAAGTTTAAACAAACAATTTTAAAAATAATAAAAATACTAATAACCAAATTAAACAAAACCTTATGTTGTCATAATAAAAAAATATATATCACAATGCAAAAAAACATTAGTATTAAGCTCCCTTTGCATCATGCAATCAATTTCTTATCTATAAAACTTTTTAATAATCATAATTATATTGCAAAAAAAAAAACATGAACTTTTCCATAAAAAAATATGACTTCATATCATTATATATTTCACCTCATTTTAAATCAAAAATACATAACATTTTTTATAATATTTTTACCATCTATTTCGAAAAATTTACTAATTTAGTTATTTTAATCATAATATACTAAGGGAGAAATATATCTATTTTAAAGAGACTTGTTAACACTATAACATCATATAACATGAACATATGTAAATTAGTGATAAAAATTTGAGTGAGTTATTACCATGTTAATTTATTATATATTTTAGGATATTTTGTATTTTTTTTAAAATTATTATATTAGATATGAGTTTTAATTTTTAAAAATTTCAACATAATTTAATTTTAATCAATATTTTATACTTATATTTATGTTTAAATTTTTATTTATTTAAAAGATAAATAATTTAAATAATAAAAAATTCTTAAAATTATACCATTAAAATTTTAAAAATATCCTTACATGACATTCTATGACACTAAAAATGAGTTTAATTTTTCATATTTCTTTAAAGTTCTTATATTACTTGAAATTAAGTATCTTGATGGTGATTTTCAAGTTGTGACTACATTGGTGGTAGTGGAGACTCTTTGTAGGATGATAATCATGAAATCTATTTAATTTTGTAAATAATTTTTTTCCTAATTGTTATAATTTGATGATTAAATAGTTATAATTTTGATTGATTATGAATTATGACTCATTATTTTATAATTTAAATTATTTGAAAGTTGTACAAAATTTATGATAATAATGTTCTATTATATATTGATTTAAATCATGGTATAATTTTATACAAACTTATATTTTTATAAAGTTTGTATCAAATTTTGTGATTAAAAAAAATTGTTTATTAGAAGATTATTGTACCAAAAAAATTCTTTAAATAAAAATTAAAATAAGAATTTTGCTATAACATGTGTCATGAAGAGTGCCTACTAATTAACTTTCTTGGACTTTGATAAGGATATCTCTTTAGATAGTCAAAACCATCTTAAGAAATTGTTGGTAGCAAAGAAGAAATGACACACTCTAATTAGCCCCAAGTAAGATGATTCTTTTATTTTTATTTTTTCTTTTTCTATATGTGTTTTGTATTTTGTTTCATGGTCATCCTTAGACTTGTTCTGTCTATAGTGTTTATGGCCATCTTTAGATTGGTTCTATCATAAAGTCATCATATGCTATCAATATAAATAAAAAAAATAAAAAAAAATATATTAATAAAAATATTTTTGTACTGACTTACATATATATATATCTAACAAGAGTGGAGAAGGATCAAATGTTTTGAGATGCAAACCACTTTTATAATGCAAAATATGAAAAAAATGTTTACATATGGAAAGATTTGATTCTCTTTCTCTCTCTTTATATATATATATATATACTTCTCCCTCTCTAGAATCACATATCACCCTCAATAAAAAAATTATAATGAATATAGATATTTGACTAGTTTTAATTATCTCAGTGTGCTTGCTTGGTTAGTTGATATTACAACCTAATAGGGAAGGAAATGTAAAAAATTCTTCACTCTCAACTATAAATCATAAATAAAATATTTGAATATCTATATTAGGTAATATAATTCTATAGAAAACTTAGAGAGATAAAATAAATAAAAATAAAATATTAAATTTTCTTATTCAGTATTAAAAATGTATAATTCTTAATAGACGGTGTTGCAAAATGAGATATCAGTGACATCCACAATCACTACGGTAATCCTCACCTTGATCCCTGGGATTCTGCTTAGAAACGAAGACCTGCATAAACCCTCTGATGAAAAAAGTAAAATATAGCCTATTCCTCCGAAAATCTACAAGGCCCTCTCCCGAGTGAACACCAATGTCACCAATTGAGAGAATGCCCCTGCCATCGCCATTCTTTTCCTTCCTATCGCTATTCCTCCCTCTACAATGGCCCATCCATCGTGACAGTGTATATTATCAAATACATTAACATATAAGTTGACTATACTAGATCCAGATTACACAAAAGTCAATAGAGCCAAATCTGCTTACTGCGATCTATCATCTGAAAGTACAAGAAAATGAAAATTCATCCGGGTACACTTTTTAAAAATAGAATGACCTGATCCTGCAATTTTTTAAATTAGAATATCAATATTGAATGATGTAAATTGCGAAATCGGCAATGGACAAACAATTAATCTGTAAAACATTGTTAAATAGTAATGCATCTTGGTGTATTAATATTTTGGCTAAGCACCATGATACTATGAGTGCAATGTGTTGTACGTACTTTACAACTGACTTGAGATCAGCGTTAATCTTGAATTAAACGCATGAATATGTTTTATCACTAACCATTTATATGTTTCTATGATATCTTGGGTTTTAGGTTTTGTGTTTATGAAGTGAATTACGGGTTCTGTATTTCTGCTGTCAATAATGCAGGTCTGGTCATTACAGGGGATTCCATTTCCTTGAAGGTGTGATACCGTTTCCACAAGAAGTTCAAGATCAGTAGCAACCGAGAAAAAAAAAATGAAAGAAAGAAATGAAGAGGGTATCCAATATAATGAATAAAAACAATGCTAGAAGCTGATTATTTTCATTAAATGATAGCAAAGGCCACAAAATTGCGGACTTATCAAAAGATTATAAATAATAAATACCGATAGTCAGTGACACAATTAAGCTCTCAATACCAGAATGCTGAAACGTTCAAGAAATTTCATCTGGTCGAAGTTATCACAAAATATTACACTGAACATGCCTTGATCATGTACGTATGAGAAACTCACACCAAATTAATTACCATTAATTACTTCCCAGTCGTAGGCTTCCATTACCCTATCAATCTTCTCAGCTTCCTCGCTCTGCTCCCAACGGTTGCACAACGTTAAATAATGTGTGAATATATCTCCAGCCATAGGAGAAAAACGAATGAGTTCTAGACACAGATACCATGATTCGAGAGATAAATCCAACTCCACCATTGTGTCGAGGGCACGCGACTCCTCCTTCTCCATTGCCCTCAGAGCATCCCAGTACATTTGCTGCTTCAAAAAAATCTCCCCCCATTTTTCAAAATCTATCACTATATTCCACGCATTAAAATTGGCCATATCTGGGTTTCTCAGGTCTAGAAAACAGATCTTGCATTTGTGGTCACCGCTTAACTGCAAGGCACATATGAGCCGACAGCTTCCAGTTATTAGTCCATCGTCCGCTCACTTGTCTTCAGGATGAAATTCTCATTTCTGGTACGTTGTGCACCTATTGCATTTTATTTTTGCAATGTCATCTCTCTCATAACTATCCGTTAAGGATGGTAGGTCAGGTTTCATCTTGCACTCGGCCTAGGTAGGAGTTAGCCTTTTATCATATTTGTGATGGAAGAACTTTTGTCATTGACACCCACGTTAATTTCTTCTCATGAAATATGATTTTTTTTTTTTTTTTTAAATATAGTAGAGCTTTACTATTTTCTATTTATATTTGCAAAGGAAGTTACAAAAATATAAATTCAGTCTGTGGCCTCAACTTGTTCAAAGAAAACCAAGTCTGTTGGCCATCTTAGTGCATGAAAAGCATACCAAAATTGAGATAGTTTCATCCGTCTATAACTCATATTAGCTGTATGTTCTAGAGCATACATATCTACATTCTGGTAATAGAAAATAAGTTCATTCAAAATTGCAAATTTCATAAAACAACAATATTAAAGAAACCACTATCCATCAGAAGAAGAAACTGGAGCTGAGCCTTTGACAGTAGACCCTGACATATCCACTTGCTGGCATATCTCATGAAATATAAAATTTGATTTTGAACTTGGTTCAAAGTTAAATCCCACTTAAATCCATTGATTCACAGTTCATAAACAAATTATGAATTTACATTATAACAATCGACTTTTATTTTTATTAATTTTGAAAAAATAATGTTTGTAGGTTGTCTTCCACCATTGTATATGCTATTTTATTAGTTATAAAACAATACTCATCAACATCATTTGTTAATCAAAACTTAGTTGTTTACTAGTACATCAAGACTCTTCACTAATACGACATGCATTTGAATTAATCGAAGACTTTATATGAAATATGTTTGCTATGGCAATTCCTTCTTCTATATAGAAATTTTATAAGGCATACAACCAAAAGATTCATGGAAGAGGTTTCATTACAGTTTAACCATGTAGAATGAAAATCACACGGATCTCAAATGATTACCTATGTAGGAAAACCATTAAACATATTATTTTTAAAGAATAATACATGGAATATGAAATAAATGAAAAGTGTCTCTTAAAAAATTATCTTTTTGAAAGGGAAAATTTTATTTTATTAAGATATCCATATATAATCTCAATTTTGAAAATTGTGTGTTTATTTCTTTCTCTTGAGTAAAATCATCAACATCTATGGTGTGCTCTATTGGAAAATTTTGACACAACATTATTATGTTCGTTGAGGAGCACATCAAGGTTACAACAGGAGCAAAGTTGAGGATTAGAAACTTAGGTGGGGAGACCAATTATAAAGACAAGATCTCGTGAGAGGGGATTATGTTGGTGTTTGACTCTAGGATGGTTTCCTTATCTAGATAAACATAGACAAAGTTGATTTCATATGTGATCCATCTACCATCAATCCCAACCATAATCCTTTGCTTCAACCTTTCTTACCCCAAAACGCATTAGTCCATATCTACATGCAATCCTATGAAATACCACTATATCATTTTATAAAAATGGTCTACATGTGAACTAGGTTCAACCATCACTTTCTAGGGAAGAAGTTCACTCATACGTTCAACAAGGAAGACCAATGGAGAGATATTGTTAGGTAAACTTGACTCGGGATAGAGTCAATGTTGACTAGGGTAAATAGTTGTGATTTTGGGGCACATGGTTTTGTGCACCCATGGTTTAGAGCCCATGGTATTGCATGTAATGGAGCCTATAAAAAGTTTGGGAAGACTTCATTGTAATGCAGGCCTGGAGGTGAGCGGTGAAGGCTCACTTAGTCGGATTGGCTAGGGTTTTGGCCAATGTTTAATGAAAGTTCATTGGTTGGGTTTTTCCCTGGAGTTTGGAGTTTTCCTGGTTCTTTTTCATGATTATTATTCCTCTCGGTAAATATTTTATTTCTGCGCTAAATTTCTAACAAATGGTATCAGAGCCAAGTTTGATTTTAGAGAAATGCTTCTAAAGCTAAGGGTTCATATTGGCCTGATGCAAAGAGAGATTAACGCAAAGTTTGGAAACCAATCCTAGAAAGGGTTTCACGGTCATGGCCATATGAAACTGATTAAGCATTCTGGAGGTGAATTCTGGAGGTGGCTTTGGATTCAGATAAGTTAATGGCATTCCTAGATGATGGATGCGATATTTTCTTGCTTAATACGTTGGTGCCAACATGTATGAATTTAGAAGCACGTTGAGATGGAAATATAATTTTGTTGCTGCATAGTGAAACCACCGGTGCAAAGAAGCTGAATATTGTGCGAAATTTGTTTAAATCTGTCAGATATGATGTTTGAAGATCTAGTTCTACATGTGAATGAGGCGTATCCCGTCAGATATGATGTTGAAAAGGGTCGCTAGTGGTGTTTGAAAAGCGTAGAATTGAGTTCACTAAAAAGGGATAACTTTCTATTTGTAGATCTGTCACAATTCGGTGTTGTTCACAAACTACACCTCCAGATTTAAAAAGATCATGGTATTTCTCTGAAAAAGTTTGATGTTGTCAAATTGGAAGGCCATATGAGGCGCGGAGATTCTTTGACAAGCATGGGCTAGTAGTTCGAGCTGTCGAAGATGCTCGAGATGCTTTCAATAAGAGCGTGGAGAATGGTGCCACGGTTGTGTTGGAGCCATGTGATCTGGTTGACGAGGCCATTGGCAGGAGGGCTTGTATATTAGATTCAGTTCGCCAGAGTTTCAGTTTGGACCAGATCCGAGGCTCCCATGATAAATGATGGGTGGCAATGGAGTAAATCCCTACCTCCCCTCACCTTCACTTTGCCGCAGTACAAAAACCTCAAATCCAGCAAGGGGATCCCGACTAGAGTGGGTATCAGAGACGAGGTGAGACATGTAGATATCGTTATGCCTGAGAACAACGATCTACAGATCAAGATCAGAGAAGAAAAATGTGTCATATAGACAGTGACAGAGCTGGTCAAAGGCGAAGCAAAATTGTGCGTGTGCTCAAAGGTTTGATGATCGAGTTCGCGTTGGTACGCACTGTAATCAAAGAGAGTTTTTTTTTTCATGTTGGGGAAGTCGTGAAAGGACTTGCATCATGAATGCTTGCAGCGACATGGAGATGTGTTTTACAGCGAGATCTAAGAGGATTCAAATCCTAGGATGGCCTGCAAGTCATGTAGATAGTCCAATGAAAGTGTCACAAGCATATACGAGTTATGTATTTACCTGTAGAAGCCGACGTGTTATGGAAAAATCCATGAAGCACTGTGAGCAGGTAGAGCCCCTACGATGAGGGCATTGTTGGCGAAGTTGAGATCTAAGTGTTGTGCAGAAAACAGTTGGACATCATCGTCAATGACAATGACGATGATGTTCTGGCAGGAGTATTATATTTTTTTTACAGTTGGATCCCAGCAAACATATGCCAATCTAACAGAAAAGGGAAGCCATCGAATTTTTCTGCGCTAGGAGATAAAATTCTGTCAAAATGAGAGAGGATATGTGCACGTGGATTAATTAATTGATGAAACATGTATCTGAAGAGAACTCCTAGAATACTGGCGGTTACAGAGGCTGGTGACCCATGTAATCCAGTAGATGGGTTCTTTTTATATGGACATTGATTTCATACGTACAAAGAGCAACAATGAAACAAAAGAAATATATATTATTATAATGGAGTTAATTTTATTACATGTAAATGGGCATACTACTGTAAGACCTGGTATGGCATGCGTACCCCTGGGTAATCACTGGTAAAGTCTGGGTTAGACCTATGTGATAGGGGGGATGTCAAGTTAACAATTACCCTGGGTAAAAATTTGAGGGGGGAAGAGCTAGAGTGAGCGAGGTTGTCTCATCTAGCAAGTTTGGCTGGATTTCGTCTATAATCCCCAAGTCAAGTTTAAGGGGGGAATTGTTAGGTAAACTTGACTCGGGATAGAGTCAATGTTGACTAGGGTAAATAATAGTGGTTTTGGGGCACATGGTTTTGTGCACCTATGGTTTAGAGACCATGGTATTGCATGTAATGGAGCCTATAAAAAGGCTGGGAAGACTTCATTGTAATTCAAGCCTGGAGGTGAGCGGTGAAGGCTCACTTGGCCGGATTGGCCAGGGTTTTGGCCAATGTTTAATGAAATTTCATTGGTTGGGTTTTTCCCCGGATTTTGGGGTTTTCTCGGATAAACATCTGTGTTTATGTTAATGTTTTGTTGTTGGTTCTTTTTCATGATTATTATTCCTCTCGGTAAATATTTTATTTCTGCGGTAAATTTCTAACACATATTAAGGAGGTTGCATGACTAGAGTACTAATGGCTAAGATAGCTAAGAAGGTGCAGACTAGGTTAAGACAAAAGTGGAATATGAGGATAATAAACCCAAGAATTGTACTGAGACCAATTAGAATGGCACGGTATGTTTAAATGGGATCATATTGGTGTTTGACCAAATGATAATTGCCTCAAATACATAACCATATAACAAGGTTATTCCATATGGCTCACTCCCTCTTTCGCAAACTCCTCCAATAATCCTCTACTTAAATAATTTCTTACTCGAACAATTATGCATCCATATCTGCATCCCATTTTGTGAAATGTTCCTTCATCATTCTTTGATCATTACTCATATTTTCTTTCCAGCCAAATAATTCTCCTTGATTCATCTCTTATGTCCATTCAGATGGTACATTCATTTCCTCCTGTTTCATTTCCATAACATAGAGCCTTAGGCCATTTACCAACACAACTACATCAATGTTAGGTTAATTTAAACAACTCATTGACAACCATAGTGGAGTTCAATCATCTACAAATTACTCAAGTGACCCCCATTGTATGCTCCCTTCTCACCAAGGTATCCTCAGTAGCACTTGTCACACCTGTAACAACTCCATTTTTTTTTGTATACTACTTCCGTACTTAACCCTTACTTGTCTCCTTAACACATTGTCCTCATGACATCTCTGAAATTGGTTAAAGGGTCTGATTTCATTTTAACTTTCCTTAAAATTATCATGGGTAACAAGTTTTCCCACATAAATATATCCATCCCTAATCTCTATGAGATCATTTTAATTGTATCTTATGGTACTCCTCTAACCTTATATGACACTAGAAATACCCTTCTACTAACCATCACTACATCCTTTCTGCTATGTTCTAATTTCACATAGTTTGACCCATGAAATGATATGGTTTTTATAACAATTATTATGGTTATATACTTTATCACCCTATTCATTTCCTATTCCTATAGTCTTCTTACCCTAGATTATCATTTACCTTTAATACATATATTCAACATATATTTTTATTAACCTATACACCTACATTTCGCACTTTACCATGCATATCGAACTTTAGGTAAATGTTTCACATCTTAATACTTTTGATATCCTACATTAATTCACAAGATAGGTACAACGGTGTATATATTTTATGTCAATAATAAATCACCCTACCGCACTGGTGTGTTGGACCCATTTGTTGATTTCCAAGTGGAAAACCACATGGCCTTCATGCCTCTTTCAAGGTGCCACATGTACACAGGTGATCCTTTGGGTGAGATCGACGGTCTGGAGTTGTTGGAGAAACCCTAAGGGTTTCGACCTACCCAAATGGAAAATTATTTCCTCATTTCATTGTTGGAGTTGACCGTCCATAGCTTTGGAGCTCTACCTCAATGACGAACCTGCAACTCTGTTTCCCACTTTATTTGTGGTTAATTCCTCCACCATTTTCGTGACCAGAGTGTTGCCTTCAAGCTCAACCAGCAGAGGTATTGTCTCACGCTGTTGTGGGTAAGTTATTTCAGGGTTTTCGAATGATTTGGGGGTTCACTTTCCACCATTGCAAGTTGTGTCTTTACGTTCTTTTAGGTATAGTTTTTATCTTCTTCTTCACTCAAGTATTTGTGATAGTTTCATAGATCTTTTGCGAACATCTCTCATTTTCTTATACAGGATGCAAGTAAGTAAATGACATCGATTATTGGTGTTATTTGAACCACGTTGTTTGTATCTTCTGCTTGCTTTTTTGTATGCTATACTTCCAAATGGAATGATATGGGTTTGTCTATTTTGCTACATGCATTGTCTCCTACCATTTGTGTGTAACTATGGCTTCCCCAATTTCTCCATGGTGATGGATTTCCCTCACCAACCCACGGTTCTCATCCGGCTTGAAAGAGAGGTAAGTCCTTCATTTTTCCTCAATGTATAATACATGAATCATTGTCTTGTTTTTAATTATCTGGCTCTTTATAAATAGCACAGGTTGTTTTAGTTTCTCAACTTAGATTCATTTAAACCCCAATGTTTTGGGTAGTTAGCTTATGATTCATTTTTGTTAAATGTAAATTTGCTGGAAAAACCCCTTTTCCCCAAATTTGGATGGGGCTTTTGTTTTCGTTCCATTTTTAGAGGTTGATTCCTCTGTCCCACTCAATTCCAGAAGGGTTTATGGAATTTCACCATTTTGCAGGTGCCTCCTCTGCTCTATTTGGAATTCCCCTTTTCCAATTACTCTGTTTGTAATTCCTTTTTTTACGTTGTTTGTATAATTGCAATTCCAGTATCTACTAATTACTTTGGTTTAATTGTCCAACATTTATTCTCATGCCTTCTGTAGAGGGATTTCATTCTCTGGAGTTTGGTTTGTTAGTATTTGGGGTTTTTCCCAGTGGCCACGCTGGCCTTATTTCCCTTTTTATACGTAAGCCTCTAGAATTTTCCTTACGCTACAGAGTATAGCCTTGGCAGGCCTCATCTGAGTGTATCTATGTTGCTTTTAGTATTTATTCATACTATAATTCTTAATTCTATGTTGAGAAATAGTTATGGGTTTGTTTTGTTTGTGTGATCCCATCACTATATTCTGATATTATTATGAAGTTCAGATGAAAATAGGTCATAGAACAACTCAAATACATTTATTCAATTTCTTACTCTCATAATATAGTTACGACTATCTTATTTCAATACTTATCTGACTTTTCCATAATTTACTTTCATTTATGTATTTAAATGAGGTTTTACCCAGAATTTAATTTTTTATTATAATTTCAGAATTATCATTTGTTGGTTCCATGCTAGGCTTTGGTCATTTCTTTTTACGATTATTTGCCTTGTATGTTTATATAGTTTATTGGAATTATCTCTGAACTGTATGAGGCATGTCCTTTGTTTCTATATTATATACTTTTAATTTGTTTGTGTTATAATTATAATCTTCCAATTATGAATTTCATATGCCGGATTATATACTTGTTTTATTTTTTCTTCTTCTTCTGTTCATAACCCTAGCTCAGCCCTCTATGAATTATCACTCTTGTAATATTTTAGGAAGAGTTTAATTTCATGACTTCTGCATACCCATATAGTTCAATTTAAATGCATTGGTATTTCTTCATTTTCTTCTTGTCATTTTCATTTCTTAGAGAGAACGCATTACTACATTGGGATGATGCAGTCTGCTCACACAAACCTATTCCTGTATGAAGGTTTGGCCCAATAATTTTATTTGTTTTTCAGTCCCTTCTTATTTATGTTGATCATAAATATTAGTGTATTACTTACATGTTCGATATTTGTTTTCCATTTAATTTTTATGATCTAATATGGGTAACCTCTACCCAGGTTGCTCCACTTTTTCGAATTTAGACAAGTATTCCAGCACGCAGATATACTTACCTATTCAGGTTAAGTCCAATCTTAATTTATTACTATCTAGTTCTTAATTATACTCCTTCAGTTTATATATCGAATCAACCTTACTTACAGCTTCATTGACTGTATGTACAGGTGAAGAACAAGTCATAGAAGAGTATGCTCACATAATTTCACTCTCATTACCTCTATTGATATATTGATAGTATATTTCACTTTATTACTTCGTCAATTTTTTTTCTAATTCTAGACTTGTCTTTTGTAGGTTTGCCCTTAAATATTTTAATTCAGTTATCAGTTTCATTTGTCCCCTTTCAAGCCCAAGATGAAAGTTTGATTCTTTCATTCCTAGGTCGATTACCTGTTGTGCCATTGAGGATCCTATGGCGCTTAACTTAGTTTAGTATTTTTAGGAATGAGGTATCAAGGTGACACTTTGTCTTTGACCCTACTTATCTGGATGTAACTATTTTCTGATTTCAATTTGTCCTCTAGAGTTATCGATCTGTGTGACAGTAATGTCGTCACAACCTTTAATAGGTTTTTGTAATTTGACAGTGCGTATATGAATATATGGAATACTGTGTTCTTTTTTTTCATGTACTATCTATTCTACATTTTCATGATGAAATATATATATCAGTTTGGAATATATTTCCTTCAAAATGTAATTTATATCATTTTAGCATATATTTTCTCAAGATGTAATTTATATCAATTTAGCATATATTTTCTAAAAAATGTAATTTATATTAGTTTAACATAGTTTCCATGCTTATGTACATCTTTTACCTTTACAGATTCTCATACTATTGCATATATAAATCTATCCTTAACTTCTATATACCTTAGTACTTATTATTATTTACCGACAGTAGTACTTTACGAAAATCTCCTTTGTATTTCTACTTCATAATAATTATCAGAATATGACCCTTCCCTGGGTTTGTACCAATTCTGATTTTTAACTACTATCAGCTATTTTTGTCTATGTAACATAAACAGAGACTTCATTATATTTAATTACAGAGAGGACACTGTACAATACACATGATAAAAGAACATTGTACAATACACATAAGTACTTATCGAGTTATTTAATAAACAATTACATGTTAACAGTACATAATAGAAGTCTGACCTCTTTGTCTAATATGACATGTATAGATACCTACATATCAAATCATGTCTTCCAAATAGAATTCTGCCTGAAATTTAAAACCAGTTCTCCTATCTAAAATACTTCTATAACAATAGAGATTTATTATAAAACCACAATAAGCACATACCAATGTTTAAAGACAAATATTCCTCCCAACCATGAGCTTCTCCTCAACTCTCCCCCGAGCAAAGCAGGGAAAATTTTAGGGGCTAATATTCGCAGGTGGGCTAATTTTCCATTTTTTTTGCAAAAAAAAGATTCACCAATTTCCATTTTTTTGAAAATTGATTCGCCCAATTTTTATAGTATAAGATTATTTTACCCTAAAAATCGCCAAAGTTTTATATATACTAATATAAAATAATTAGAAACCTAAATATTTTCACAAAAATAACACAAATTTTTTTACAATTTACATATTGGGGACTAGTAAGATTCGCCAATGTTTCTAAACTATAAGATAAACTTCCATCCTTAAAATTTTCCCTAGAGAAAAGAACAATATTCCCCAGTGTAGGCAACCCCTTTGTCACACTAGTGATGGCTCTTTTAATCCTTCTTTCCCTCAGCGTGTTTCCATAATGGCGTCCCGTTATTATGGGATGTTGTCTCCCATAGCCTAGAGTTTTATTTTGTTTTTTCCACAAAATATTTCTTTAAACTTGCTTTTCCTCAGTACATTTTTCTTACCTCTTCTCAGTAACTTTCCGCTTTACTAAGGATTTTATTAGATCTTTTTCTCCCATCTAATAAAATTATTTATTTAATTTTCTCCAAGTATTTCTTGAGAGTTTTGGGAAAGTTTGGAATTCTAGTCCATCCTCATGTATAAGAATTTCATGGTCTCCATTACTCTTGTGTTTACCACATTAACATTTATTTCAAAATTAATTATAAATTTAAAAATAAATGTGTTCATACATAATTGTTCCATAGGTCCACCTGGACCTTGGGTTTATTTACACAACATAAAAACTTTAAATCAGGTTTATTTAATAGTCACCCCCTAAAACAAAAACATCATCCTCGGTATTAGAGATAACTTTTCTTGTTCTTTGAATGGCGTTGGATACGCTTTCTTCATACTTTATTCCCGCTCCCGGGTAGCTTCTTCAGGTGCAAAGTGCTTCCACTACACTTTCACCTGAGCTATTGTTCTACTCTAGAGCATGATTTCTTCCTGTTCCAATATACGAAGTGGTTCTGGAAGAAAGTCCCCTTCTATTTCCACCTGTATCAAAGTCCAGTCAACCACATGAGAAGGATCATGCACAAATTTTTTCAACAATGATACATGAAAAACATTATGAACTTTAATATGACTAGGTAGAGCCAATTTGTAAGCTACTGGGCCCACTCTTTCCAAAACCTCAAAGGGACCATATTATCGAGGTGTTAACTTAGCACAACTACTGGTATGCAAGGTACTTTTGTGAGGTTTGATCTTCAAGTACACATGATCTCCAATCTTGAATTCTCTGTGAATTCTCTTTTTATCTTCATAACTCTTCTAGTGGTCTTAAGCTGCTTTGATGTTCTATTGGATTTGTTTTACTGTCCACTCCATCTCATGTAGTGCGTTAGGTCCAAGTACCAGTTTGTCCTCTGGTTGACTCCAGCTAAGTGGAGTGTGTCATTTTCTTCCATACAAAGCTTCAAATGGATTGATTTTAATAGAGGTCTAGTAACTATTATTGTAAGTAAATTATACCAAATGCAGAAAATCTTCCCACTTGGTGGGTCTGTCCATTACATACATGTGAAGCATGTCCTCTAATATTTGGTTTGTCCTTTCTATTTGCCCATCTATTTGAGGATGCTAAGTTGTGCTAAATTTTAGCTAAATTTTAGCTTTGTTCCCATTCCTCCAAAAAATGTTTTCCAAAATGCAAAGGTAAACTTTGCATCCCTATCAGAGATAATCATTTTGGTATTTCGTGAAGTTTAAAGATTTCTTTCATGAATACATTGGCCACTTGTGTTGTCCCAAAAGTGGAGTGTACAGGAAGAAAATGATTTTCTTTATTTAATGTGTCCACCACCACCATAATGGAGTCATGTTGGTATTTGGTGTGTGGAATTATAGTGATAAAATCCATGGATACCACTTCCCACTTCCATTCCGAAATAGGAAGAGGGTTCATTAAACCTGCAGTATGTTGATGCTCTACCTTAACCTTTTTTACATTGGTGGGTATAGGCCAATTTAAGATTTCTTGCACCTTTTCAGGATCTACCGCCAATCCTTCCTTGGAAATAACATCTCCCGGATATTGAATCTTGGGTTTGTATAACTCACACTTGTTGAGTTTTTCATACAGTTGGTGTTCTCTGAGGGCTTGAAGCAATATTCGAAGATGCTCCTAGTGTTCCTCTTTGTTCTTAGAGTACACCATAATATCATCTATGAATATTAACACAAACTTATCCAAGTGTTTGTGAAGAACACTATTCATGAGGCACATTAAAGTAGCAAGGGAGTTTGTGAGTCCAAATGGTAAAACCACGAACTCGTAATGTCCATACCGAGTTTGGAAAGTTTTTTTATGTATGTCTTCATCTTTGAGGCGAAGTTGATGATAACCAATTTTTAAGTCCATATTTTTTAGAATACGGTTTCTCCCCTTACTTGATCAAACAGATCATCTATTCATGGAAGGGAGTACCAGTTCTTGATAGTTAACTTGTTTAACTGTCTGTAATGTATGCACATCTTGAGGGTTCCATCCTTCTTCTTTACAAAAAAAACTAGCGCTCCCCATGAAGACACACTTGGTCTGATGTACCTTTTGTTGAGTAATTCCTGCAACTGAAGTTTCCATTCTAACAGTTCAGGGGTGCTCATTCTATAAGGGGCTAGGGAAACTAGGGTGGCCCCCGATACCAGCTCAATAGAAAAATAAATATCTCTATGAGGGGGAAGTTGAGGAATTTATTTAGGAAATACATCTTGGAAGTCCTTAATCACAGGTAAATTTTCTGCAGGTTCATTTTCTGCTTGTTGTCCCAAATTTTCAATTTGGATAGCATACACTAGAGAACATTTCCTTGTTGTCTGATTTAGTTGTAATGTATAAATTTTCCTAATAGACACAGGTTTCAGTTTCCCCTTTACCACCACTGAATTTCCTAGAGCATTAGTACAATTTACTGTTTTTTATAAACAATTTACTATTGCTTTCTATTGTTCCAGCCAATCCATACCAACTAGGATGTCATAAGATCCTAAGGGAAGGATATTCAGATTTAAATATGTGATGTACCCATTTGAATTGATAGGATATTTTTGTAGTTTATGGGTGACCTTACGTTTGGTTCTTGTAGCCAACTGCACTAGCCAAGAGTGCTGAAATTTTTCTGTTTTTAGTTTACATTTTTCCACTATGTGTGGACTAATATAACTTAAACTAGCTCATGGATCAACTAAAACATACACATTTTGGTCAGAAATGACACCTTCAATTTCAATCATACTTAATTGATGATCTGCTTGTCTGTCTTCCAATGCTGCACTGATTCTGGGAATGTTCCGGGAAACGTCATTCACAGTGGTTGCTTACCGCACTGCTTGAATGTTCTGAATTGCACAAGTGTTGTGTGGGTAGTCCCACAACATGTGAGGCTCAACACATCCCCAACATTTCAATGTTTCCTTGGCCTTTACCACAGTTTCTCGTTTTTTTCCCTTCCGTGGGCTTGGAACCTGTGTGGGAATGGGTTGTTTGATTTTCACCACCTTTATTGAATCTTTTTCGTTGGTGGTTTCTTCCAAAATTATTTATATAAGTTGGTTTGGATCATTTTGAACTTTCTTCAGCCTTCCATTTTTCCTTATTCTTCTAATTTTTCAACTGGTCATTCCTACCTTTAAATTGTTGGTAGCACAATCATGCCTTCCGCATAGCCTCATCCATAATCTTTGGATTGTTGAACTCAATCATTTCCTTGTAAATGGCGGGTAAACAGTTTAGAAATCATTGTACCTTAGCTTTTTCTTCCCTTATATATGGCACATAGCAAAGTAAATTAGTGAATTTCGTCACAAATTCATCAATGGTGAGTTGTCCCAGCCTTAGCTCATGAAATTTTGTTTCCCTGTCGTCACAATATCTCTCACTGAGGTATCGAGATTTTAATGTATCTCAAAATTCTTCCCATGAAACAGTGTTTTCATCTAGCAAGTGTATGATTTTTGTCTCTTCCCACCAAAGTGTGGATTTACCTTGCAATTGGTAAACTACCAATAATTCTTTAAAATTACTTTCGTATTCATATACTTAAAACTATTTTACCATGTTCAGGAGCCAAGCTTCTGCATCCTCTTCCTTCTCCATGTCAAAGGTTGCAGGCTTGATCTTGTGAAATTTCCCCCTGCAACTCCTTTTTATTTTTGGATTTGGAATCTGTTTACAAGACTCTTCCCCACTCTCAAACCTCTTTGATTTGGGTTATGTTTCCTTTCTTTTTCATCCTCTTGATGACTGGATCAGGAGTTTAATTCTCTTATCAACATCTCTTGCTCATTGTTGGATTGCAGTAAACGTTTATTTCTAGTTCTTAGCTTAACCATTTCTAGCTGAAAATTCTGGATAATTTCCAGCATCTAAGCATTTGGATCTAGTGGGGTATCTCCATCCCCCAGTTCCACATACAACTCTTCACTCTTAGACATGACAATGGCTGTAATTCTTTCTGCACTTTAATTTGATGCAAAGAAAACAATTAGCATTCATAAAATATAATACGAAATTGATTCATAATTCATAATTCATAAATTAACTTTCTGACAGCAGATTTTTTCTGTGTTGGGACCCATAAGCCCAATGTTTAAACTCAGGCTCTTACAGCAATTGTAACAACTCCAATTTTTTTTGTTTTATACTACTTCTGTACTTAACCCTTATTGGTCGCCTTAACACATTGTCCTCATGAAATCTATGTTATTGGTTTAGGGGTCTGATTTCATTTTAACTTTCCTTAAAATTATCATCGGTAAAAAAAATTCCAATATACATATATCCATCCCTAAGCTCTATAAGATCATTTTAATTTTATCATATGGTACTCCTCTAACCTTATATGACAGTAGAAACACCCTTCTACAAACCATCACTATATCCTTTATGTTATGGTCTAATTGCACGTAGTTTGACCCATGAAATGATATAGTTTTTATAACAATTATGATGGCTATATACTTTATCACGCGATTCCTTTCCTATTCCTATATTCTTCTTACCCTAGATTCTCATTTTACCTTTAATACATATATTCAACATATGTTTTTATTAACCTATGCACCTACATTTCACACTTTACCATGCATATAGAAATTTAGGTAAATATTTCACATCTTAATACTTTTGATATCTTGCATTAATTCACAAGGTAGGTACGACGGTGTATATATTTTATGTCAATATTAAATTACCATACCCCACTGATGTGATGGACCCACTCATTGATTTTCAGGCAGCAAATCACATTTCCTTCACATCTCTTTCAAGGTGCCACATGTACGCAGGGGATCCTTTAGGTGAGATCAACGGTCTGGAGGTGTTGGAGAAACCCTAAGGGTTTCGACCTACCCAAATGGGAAATCATTTCATCATTCTGTTGTTGAAGTTGGTCGTCCATAGCTCTAGATCTCTGCCTCCATGACAAACATGCAACTATGTTTCCCACTCTATTTTTGGTCGATTCCTCGGCCATTTTCATGACCAAAGTGCTTCCTTCAAGCTCAACCAGCAGAGGTATTGTCTCACGTTGTTGTGGGTAATTTCTTTAAAGTTTTTCAAATGATTTGAGGGTTCACTTGAATCCATTGCAAGCTATGTCTTTATGCAATTTCAGGGACAATTTTTATCTTCTTCTTCTCTCAGGTATTTGTGATAGTTTCATAGCTATTTTTCTAATAGCTCTCATTTTATTTTGCATGAGGAAAGTGTGGTTAGTTCAACTGATTAATCGGCATTACTCAAGTAATCCACAGTTGTTTGTATCTCTATTTTATTTTTTGTATGATATACTTCCAAGTGGATTGATATGGGTTTGTCTATTTTTCTACAAGCATTATCTCTTGCCCTCTGCATGTATATATGGCTTCCCTAATCTCTGCATGGCGATGGTTTTCCCTCACCAAACCACGGTTATCATATTACTTGAAAGAGAGGTAAGTCCTCCTTCAATTTTCCTCAATGTCCTCCTTCAATTTTCCTCAATGTACAGTACATGAATCGTTGTCTTGTTTTAAATTATCTGGTTCTTTGTAAATAGCACAGGTTGTTTAATATTCTCAACTTAGATTCATTTAAACCCCAATTTTCTGGGTAGTTTTCTTATGAGCCATTTTCGTTAAATGTAAATTTGTTGGGAAAACCCCTTTTCCCCAAATTCGGATGGGGCTTTTGTTTGCATTACATTTTTAGAGGTCGATTCCTCTGTCCCACTCAATTCGAGAGGGGTTTATGGCATTTCACCATTTCACAAGGTACCTCCTCTGCTCTATTTGGAATTCCCCTTTTCCAATTACTCTGTTTGTAATTCATTTTTTTTACACTGTCTGTATAATTGCAATTCCACTATATTTAGTTATATTGGTTTAATTTCCCAGTGTTTATTCTCATGCCTTCTATAGAAGGATTTAATTCTCTATCATTTTATAATTTGATTTGTTAGTATTTTGGGTTTTTCCCAGTGGCCACGTTGGCCTTATTTCCCTTTGTATATGCAGGCCTTCCATACTTTGCCTTACGTTATAAATTATAGCTTTGGTAGGCCTCATCTGAGTGTATCTCTATTGCTTTTAGTATTTGTTCATAATAGAATTCTTAATACTCTGTTGAAAAATAGTTATGGGTTTGTTTTTTCTGTGTGATCCCATCACCATATTCTAATATTAGTATTAATTTCAGATGGCAATAGGTCATAGAACCACTCAAATACATTTATCAATTTCTTACTGTCATAATATAGTTACGACTGCCCTATTTCAATACTTATCCGAGTTTTCCATAATTTACTTTCATTTACGTATTTAAATGAGGTTTTACTTTGAATTGGATTTTTTTATTGTAATTTCCATAATTACCATTCGTTGGTTCCATGCTACGCTTTGCTCATTTATTTTTATGATTCTTTGCCTTGTATGTTTATACAGTTGATTGGAATTATCTATGAACTATATGAGGTTTGTCCTGTGTTTCTAGGTATAATACTTTTAATTTGTTTTTGCTATAATTATAATCTTCCAATTCTTAATTTCATACGTTGGGTTATATACTTGTTTTATTTTCTTCTTCTTTTGTTCATAATGTTGGCTCAGACCTCTATAAACTATCACTCTTGTAATTTTTTAGGAAGATTTTCATTGGGCATGCATGGGTTCTACTTACCCATATAGTTCAATTTAAATGCATTGGGATTTATGCATTTTCTTCTTGTCATTTGCATTGTTTAAAGAGAACGTGTTACTACATTGGGGTGACGCAATCTGCTCACGTAGGCCTATTTCTGTATGAATCTTGGCCCAATAATTTTATTTATCTATCAATCCCTTCTTATTTATGTTGATCATAAAATATTAGTGTATTACTTTCATGTTCGATATTTTTTTCCATTTTAATTTTATGACCTAATACGGGTAACCTCTACCCAAGTTGCTCCACTTTTTCGAATTTAGAGAAGTATTCCAGCACTCAGATATACTTACATATTCAAGTTAGTCCAATCTTAATTTATTACTATCTAGTTCTTAATTATACTCCTTCAGTTTATATGTCGAATCGACCTTACTTACAGCTTCCCTCAAGTCATAGAAGAGTATGCTAAGGTAATTTCACTCTCATTACCTGTATTGATATATTGATAGTATATTTCACTTTATTACTTCGTTAATTAGTTTTCTAACTCTAGACCTGTCTTTTGCAGGTTTTCCCTCAAATATTTTATTTGAGTTATCGGTTTCATATGTCACCTTTCAAACGCAGACTGACAGTTTGATTCTTTCCTTCCCCGATTGTTTACCTATTGTACCATTGAGGATCCTATGGCACTTAACTTAGTTCAGTATTTTTAGGAATGAGGTGTCAAGGCCATGCTTGGTCTTTGACCCTACTTATCTAGATGTAACTATTTTATGATTTCAATTTTTCCTCTAGAGTTATAGTTTTGTGTGACAGTAATGTCCTCACAACCTTTAATAGGTTTTTGTAATTTGATAGTGCATACATGAACATTTGGAATACCGTGTTTTTTTTTTCATGTACTATCTCTTCTACATTTTCCTGATGAAATATATATATCAGTTTGGCATATATTTCCTTCAAAATGTAATTTATATCAGTTTACCATATATTTTCTCCAAGATGTAATTTATCTCAGTTTAGCATATATTTTCTGCAAAATGTAATTTATATCAATTCAACATAGTTTCCATGCTTATGTACATCTTTTACCTTTACATATGCTCATACTATTGCAAATATAAATCTATCCTTAACTTATATATACCTTAGTACTTATTATTATTTACTAACAATAGTACTTTATGAAAATCTCCCTTGCATTTCTACTTCTTAATAATTATCAGAATATTACCCTTCCCTGGGTTTGTACCAATTCTGATTTTTAACTACTATCAGTTCTTTTTGTCAATGTAACATAAACAGAGACTTCACTATATTTAATTACAGAGATGACATTGTACAATAAACATGGCAAAAGAACATTGTACAACACACATAAGTACTTACCAAGCTATTTAATAAACAATTACATTTTAACAGTACATAATAGAAATCTGACCTCTTTGTCTAATATAACGTGTACATATACCTACATATCAAATCATGTCTTCCAAACATAATTCTTCCTGAAATTTAAGACCAGTTATCTTATCTAAAATACGTCTAAAACAATATAACTTTACTAGAAGACCACAGTAAGAACATACCAATGTGAAAAGACAAATTTTCCTCCCAACCACAAGCTTATCCGCAACTCTACCCCGAGCAGAGACCTATATTCCCTAGTGTATACAACCCCTTTGTCACACTAGTCATTAGGGGAATTTTGAGGTCTAAAATGGGCCTCCTAAGGAAATAATAAAATAATAGCTAACCAATAAAATAATATTTATGAATTTTCAATTCACGTTTTGCACCAAAATCCATGTAACCATGGTTAAATTCAATTCAAAAGTTGTACTAAAATAAAATTAATAAAAAAATTGTATTGATGTGACTATAAATAAGAATGAGATTTTCAAGAAAAAGTCATTATCATTGCACAACTAATGCATTTTTCATTTGTACTTAAATAACTTAAAATAAAATAGAAATAGAAATATATATTCATAAATTCTTAATTATAGAATATACTATTACTTAAAATTTATACTATTTAAATTATATAATAACATGTAATTAATATACTATATCAAAATAATATAATATAATATATTGTTTTATGTATTAATTTTATATTACATATTAAATTGATTTTATTTATAAATAAATATTTGAAAGTATACAAATATAATATTTATTGAAAAGTGTGTAAATACATGAAGATTGTGTAGGGATATGCATTGTTTGTTTCAAAAATATGAAATGACAATAATAATATTTTATTCAAAAAGTGTGAAATGACATTTATTATGAGTACTTTATTTTATGACTTTAAAAGTACTTAGAGCACTACCATGGTTAACCATGATTTTTTATCCATTGATTTTTTAGCCTTTAACTCGTAATGCCACCTCAACCATTAGGGATGATGTCATCCCCTAAAATGTGATTGGTTCTCATAAAGTGAATTTTGATTGTATATTTTCCTTAGGAAGCCCATTTTAGACCTCAAAATTCCCCTAATGGACGGCTCTATTAATTCTTCTTTTCCTCAGCCTATTTCCATAACACTATCCCGTTATTATGGGATGTTGTTTCCCATATCCTAGGATTTTCTTTTGTTTTTTCCACAAAATATTTCTTTAAAACTTGCTTTTCTTCGACACAGTTTCTCTTACCTATTCTTAGTAACTTTCCTCTTTACTAAAGATTTTATTAGATATTTTTTTCCCAATTATTAAAATTATTTATTTAATTTTATCCAAGGATTTTATTGAGATTTTTGGGAAAGTTTTGAATTCTAGTCCATCCTCAGGGATAAGAATTTCCTGGTCTCCATTACTCTTGTATTTACCACATTAACATTATTTCAAAATTAATTATAAATTTAAAAATAAATGTGTTCATACATAATTGTTACATAGGTCCACCTAGACCTTGGATTTATTTACACAACATCAAAATTATAAATTAGGGGTATTACATAGTCCCCCCTAAAACAAAAACATCATCCTCGGTGTTGTAGATTACTCTGGTTGCTCTTTGAAAAATGTTGGATATGCTTCCTTCATACTTTCTTCCCGCTCTCAGGTAGCTTCTTCATGTGCAAAGTGCTTCCACTGCACTTTCACCCAAGCTACTATTCTATTCCAGAGCACAGTTTCTTCCCGTTCTAATATACGAAGTGGTTTTGGAAGAAATTCCCCTTCTGTTTCCACTTGTATCAAAGTCCAGTCAACCATGTGAGAAGGATCATGCACATATTTATTCAACAATGATACATGAAACATTATCAACTTAATATAACTAGGTAGGATATTTAATTTGTGTTTGTCAGCTCACTCTTTCCAAAACCTCAAAGGGACTATAGTATTGAGGTGCTAACTTAGCAAAAATACCAGTATGCAAGGTACTTTTATGAGGTTTGATCCTCAAGTACACATGATCTCCAATCTTGAATTCTCTTTGAATTCCTTTCTTATCTGCATAACTCTTCTTGTGGTCTTGAGTTGCTTTGATGTTCTGTTGGATTTGTTTTACTGTGCACTCCATCTCATGTAGTGCATTAGGTCCAAGTACCATTTTTTCCTCTGGCTGACTCCAACTAAGTGGAGTGTGGCATTTTCTGCCATACAAAGCTTAAAATGGTCTCATTTTAATAGAGGTCTGGTAACTATTATTGTAAGCCAATTCTGCCAAATGCATAAAGTATTCCCATTTGGTGCATTTGTCCATCACATACATGTGAAGTATGTCCTCTAATATTTGGTTTTTCCTTTCTAACTGCATATTTGTTTGAGAATGATAATATGTGCTAAAGTTCATCTTTGTTCCCATTCCTCTAAACATTGTTTTCCAAAAAGCAGAGGTAAACTTTGCATCCCTATCACAGATAATCATCTTTGGTATTCCATGAAGTTTAAAGATTTCTTTCATGAATACATTGGCCACTTTTGTTGTCCCAGAAGTGGACTGTACAGGGAGAAAATGAGTTTCTTTAGTTAATGTTTCCACCACCACCATAATGGAGTCATGATGGTATTTGTTGCGTGGCAATCCAGTGATAAAATCCATGGATACCACTTCCCACTTCCATTCTAGAATCGTAAGATGGTTTAGTAAACCTGTAGGATGTTTATGATCTACGTTAAATTGTTGGCACTCCATACATCTTGCCAAGTAATCAGTTATTTCCTTCTTCATTCTTGGCCAGAACATGATTTTTCTGCAAACCTGTCAGTATCTTTTGATAACCTAGATGACCTGAATAAGGTCTCTTATGGTATTCATATAAAATCACTTATTTAAATGTAGATACATTTGGAACATACAGCCTCTACTTATAATTTATTAATCCTTTTGGATTCATGGTGTATCCTGAAATTTCAGCTTGTTGTAATTTTTCCTACAATTTCAAATATTGGGGATCTTGTGACAACACTTCTTGGATCTGTTCCTCCATATCAAATTTCACAATGCTACCTGTATATGACAAAACTTGATGAGAATGTCTACTTAAGTCATCAACAATTTTGTTTTCCTTTTTTTTAATGTGTTTGATCTCCATATCAAATTCACTATGGAAAGATAACCATCTTGATTTCCTTGCATTCAAATCTAGTTGACTAAAGAAATATTTCAGACTGATATGATAGTCATCAACACAAATTCCTTACCCAACAGGTAGTGTCACAACAATTTTAATGCATGTATGACAACAGCTAATTCCAATTCATACACTGCATAATTTTTCTCATGTTTCTTCAATTTTTGGGACTCATAGGTTATCATCGCATTGTCCTACAACAATAATCACTAGTACATATGGTCAATTTTCTGACATTTTAGTTTTGACACTTTTGACGTATTGTCAAAACGTTCCCAATTTTTTCTCAATTTTTTAATCCTGCCAAAAAGCATTGCTCTTGTGACACTACCCAAAATGCGTCGCAATAGCGATACTACCCAAAAAGCATCAAAATAACGACGCTACCCAAAAATTGTCGAAATAGAGACACTACCCAAAAAGCATCGCTCTTGCAACACTACCCAAAAAGCCTCGGAATAGCGACACTACCCAAAAAGCATCAGAATAGCGACATCATCCAGGTCAAGTGAGGGCGCCTAAGGAACGTGTTTGGGTCGAGTCATGTTGGGTCGTGTGAGGGCATCCAAGGAAACACATTTCAGCGGGTCAGGTTGGGTGGGGTCCGGTCAAGTTGTTTCATGTGAGGTCGTTGAAGGAAACGTGTTTGGGCAGGTCGGGTTGGGTTAGGTTGGATTGTATCTAACAGTCTACTTTGCTTGGGTTTATCCTTAGTTGCTCCATAGGATCTGCATTGGGTCATCATCCTTTCTTGATGGGGATATTGATGCCCTAGGCTATTTTTCTATTTTTTGAGTTGGCTCTAGTACAAGGTTTTGGGTTAGCCAATGGTGAATTTCTAGTACATAAGTGTGTGATTTCAATTTTATCAAGCATGCACAGGCCTATAAAATTAAGGTATGGTAGACATTTTGTCTGGTGGATAGAATTAGATTTTTGTTGGATTTTTCTTGATTACAAACAATGGTAAACAACATGCATCAATTTTTCTTTCCTTTATGAAACAACCAACATCAATTCCTTCTAAAAACAACTCAAAACATAAGCAAACAAGTGTCCATTCTTATCAAGTCACGTTGGGAACTAGGTAGCTGAATATTATCTATAAAAGAAAACATCTCCAACATTTCAGAACGAAGTATGAACAAAATGAACCATTACTTAGACAACATTGTACTCCAAGAAACCAAATTTATCAATGCAAGGATCTACAATCCCAGTTTTTTGTAGTATGATACATATAACATTATAAGCATACTGGTCATTTACCTATGGAGTATGTTGACATAAATTGAAGATTCCTTTATGTGAGTTCATGATATGGAAATTTATTACAACAAAATGGGAATATGACAGACCTCAAGGTCAGCTTTGTAATGATAGATTTTAATTTATTTCTTGATCTATTGATGGCAAGTTTTTGTGGTGCATCAATTGTTTTTTTTTCTTTTTTTATTTTAAATAAATTTTTCCTAATTGGTATCTTGAGGACTCCTCTAGAGCTACTCTACAGGTTGGTGGGTAGCAGGCTCCAAGATTATTATTATATCTGCTTTGTAAATGATAAGCACTCTTTTGTGGGCTAGCTTCTTATGGGCACCTCATAGCCCTCTCACTTTGTTGGAACCAGAATTTTCATGGGTGAAATATATTTGAGCATCGTTATTTCTCTAAGGCTCCATTTCATAGTAATACTTATTTTTCCATCTATCCCCAAATATTCCTTTTGAGAGTTTTTCACAATTAGTCTTAATTTTTAATCAATTGATTTTTGCCTTCCACTTTGTGTTCAATTCCCTCCACCTTTCAAGATGAACTACTTACTACAAATACAACTTTGGAATCATATATCCAATGGGGTTTGTCTATTAGGAAATGTATTTTAGAAAATTCTTCCAAACCATTAAGGTTTTTGATGACTTCATATTTTTCCATGGAGCTTGACCCCTTAGCTAAAATTCCCAACCTCTAACCCATTTAACTCCCTAAACATCGAAACCACTAACCCATTTAACCCCTAAACCCCAAACCTTTAAACCCTTAAC
Organism: Pinus albicaulis; assembly: GCA_034641835.2. Taxonomy (NCBI): domain Eukaryota; kingdom Viridiplantae; phylum Streptophyta; class Pinopsida; order Pinales; family Pinaceae; genus Pinus; species Pinus albicaulis. The sequence continues at coordinate 1,440,964,181 of CM076579.1, forward strand.
CCCTAACCCCTAAACCCTTAACCCCTATCCCATTTAACCCCCTAAACGCCTAAACACCTAACCCATTTAACCCCATAAACCATAAACCTCTAAACCCTTAACCCCTAACCCCTTAAAACCTAATTCCCGACCCCTAACCCATTTAACCCCCTAAACCCCTAAAACCCTAACCCATTTAACCCCCTAACCCTAACCCTTATAAGTGTCCTCCATCATCAATGTCTACAAAGTGCATGATCCCAGTCCAACGTGTTCATCAAGTTATTCCTCTATAATTGACACATATGCAACATCATCTTCTTCTACATGTCTCTATTGTTGGAAAATACCGAGAGGGGGGTGAATCAAGATTTAGGATTTACTCACATCTTTTTTCTTTTTCATTTTTTAATAACCCATACGCTACTTTAATGAAACAGACTCGCGTATATACGCGGATACCCTTTACAGAACTCACGTATGCACAGAGATATTAATAAACAATCAATTCTTCACTTAGATCCTTGCATTTATTCATTCATCAGATCTTTATATAGCAGTAGACATGTGCAGTAATAACAGAATGAAACATCACACAAAAGCATCACACATGAACACCATGATTTTTAGGTGGAAACCCAAGTCGGGAGAAAACCACCGCTGCCGTTGTCTTAGCCTTCAATATTTTATTATAGAGAAAAACTTCTTACAATCATGTACTGGTGCAGACTTATACCAGTACGTAGGCACCCACCTGCAGAAGGCTACAACCTTCTCTCGTTTACCAGCCTCACCCGGAAGGGAGCTTCAACCCCCTGCTCTCGTTTACTAGTCTCACCTGGAAGGGAGCTACTACCCTCTGATATTGGCACCAGCCTCTGCTGACAGAAAGCTTCTATTATCAGACTGAAGGCTTCAACCCTCAGATCCACTGCAGACCACGTTTCATCAATTTTCAAACTGGATCAAACAGCTCCAACACAACCCTTCACTCATCAACAACATACTTTGCCCAATGCTTCCAGACCGAATAGTGAAACCACTGTAATAAATATATCAGAGATAACCCAATCTTCAGAATAAGTATGCATAAACACATTCAACCATGAGCAACCATCAGTTCAGATATCATACGCGATTTTCTATAGATGGATCCGCGTATATACGCACTTTCACTGAAGCCAACCCGTGTATACATTTGTGCAACTTTTCAGAAAAACCCTAACAGGTCATACGCGCCTTTGTTGAAATATATCCACGTATATACGCGCCTTCAGTGAAGCAAACATGCGTATAGATCTATAAAAGATAAACTTTGCAGAACAGACCAGATCTATGAACTTACCCAGATTTCTTCAACTTCTTCAACAGATTTGCGCCAGGTATTCATCACTTCTTTTCAGAGCATCCAAGAGTTTCACCATTTCAAGATCTAGAGATCTTGAACCTTCATTATGTTCATAGATACATTATAGAATCAGATCTATCAATTAAGAGCAAAGTTCCACCATGAAGATATACTTCAGAGTGAAGTATTCATTAAAGCCCAGACACACGCACTCCCCTTTGCACAATGAATTTCTTCTCCTTATATAGGATTACCCTTTATCAATACCATGAGCCAAAACCACATTATTTTTGATGGTATTCCTGGACGGGGTCACATAGACGAATCATTACTCAATACAATGGGCCAATACCATGGTGGTTACCCCTGGTTTTACATATTTAGAGCGCTTTTTCCCATATGCGACTTGGCACATTGTTTCTCGCGTGCATACGCTACTTGGTCTAGACAAATCCGCGTATGCCTTGAGACACACTCTTTTCATCATTGTTTCAACACATACTGAAATTCCTTTCATCATTACATCATATCACATCAGATTTACATCATTACCAAGTCCATCAAGTAAAGAACAACTTCATCAAGTAGGTTTCCATCATCTTCATCAAGTGGGTTGCCACTGGGTGACAACACTAAAGATCATATTGCCAACATCTTCATCTCCATCACAATCTGCAGCTCCATCCTACTCCATTGCCCAGCCAAGTCGAAGAATATCTACTTCAATATTCTCCTTCAACACTTCAAGTTCACCACGAATCCATGGGTTCTCTTCTTTCATACGTCGCAATCTGTACAAAGTCTGAAAAATCCTCCCTTGACTTTCTTCCCAACTTGTCATGTCTTCTTATGTAGCTTCAACCCTGACCAATGTCTTTCCCCTGCCAATGTTTCATTG